>CM031241.1:372715367-373109433 GCA_018340775.1 Taxus wallichiana var. yunnanensis | reverse complement strand
TATGCTTAAATGAGGTAGAAACATGCGATCATCTTTTCTTCTCTTGCCCTTTTGCTTTACAACTATGGAAGTACCTGTCTGACATGTTCACACTAGTTTGGAATGATACCACTAAAATGGTGCGGAGTTATTCTCAATTGGGAATTGCACTCGTAAAAGATACCCCTATGATGAATATTTCTTGTTGGATTTCTATAACATTAATGTTATGGAATGTCTGGAAAGAAAGAAACATGTGCATATTTAAAGGGAAAATACAAGAACTAGCCTCTGTCTAGACCTCTATCAAAGCTAATATTGCTGAAACACTCCAAACGAAAGTCAAATTGCCAAACCCGATATTGGCTAAATGGAAGAGAGTCCATACAATTATCGCACTTCAAGAGTAGAATATGTAGAAACCCATCACCCTGACCCAAATGTTGGTAGCTACTTCCATAGGATGCATTAAAATTAATACTGAGATGGGACATCTCATGGAAATCAGGACAAGCTTTTACAAGAGGAATATCTAGAGATAGTGCAACGCAACAACACCTTTTAAGTGATTTTTAATGGGCAACAAATTGTAATTACCACAAACAATATGGCTGAAATCCTTGCCATTCAATATGCTTTGAAGGAAGTGGCCAAAATAGGGTGGACCAAAGTTATTATTGAATTTGACTCTCAAATGATTATTTGAATGCTTAATAAGCAAGAAACCATTCACTCTTCTAGTTGGTATATTTCACCCATCGAGAAAATATTGGTATTTTGGCTCAATATTTATAGATAGTTCTTTATGTTCATACTCATCAAGAGAATAATAACGTAGTGGATGCTTAAACATGAGAGACAAAAAAACTTTATGTGAAATACTAAAATCGTCAATAAATTTCAATCACATGAAATAATATTCAGGTTACAGTAAGTTGCACATTCAACAACTTATGGGACAAAGTGTCAAGGCATATTACAAAAATAGGCCTCACAAAAAATGTCCTCTAACTTACTGCCATGCTAAACAAGCTTCAAAAAGCTATATCATATATTATTATGGAACTCAATGAAATACAATGAGAATGGGCCTTGCTTATATAGGCAAGGAATAACAATCTAAGAACTAGTCAAGGTCATATATCAAGCCATAAATCATGGAAAGAACTAGTCATCAAAGAACTAGTTAAGTCCATAGATTTATGAGAGAACTAGACATCAAGGATCTAGTCAATACCATAGATAAAGGAAAGAACAAGTCAATACCATATATCAAGGAAAGATATACTATACCTAAAACTAAATAATATCCCCTAATATCTAAATAAATAAAAAGAAATATCCACACACATAAGTGGGTGAGGATAAATATAATAAAGGTAAATAAAGTACCTAGGTGAACATGAGCTAAGGTAAATACCTACTCTAACACCCCCTCAAGTGAAGCTAGGGGCCAAAATAGAAGTGGCATGTCCACATAGTATGAGTCCCGAAAACTAGGCCTGATGAGGTACTCATGTACAATATATCCATGAAGAAATATTGAACCAAAAGAAGGAAAGAATCCTACTAGAAGGAAAGAGAAAGAAGAAGAAGAAGGAAGATGTTCTCACGAACACCCCCCAAGAACAACTTCAAAACCCCAAGCATTCCACACAACTCAAGGTAGTGAGGTGATGCAAAAGGCTTTGTAAAGATTTTGCAACCTACTTGTTGAGTTGGAATGTACTCCAAGAAAAGAAATCCATCCTAAATGTGTTGACGAATGAAGTGGATGTGTATCTCAATATGCTTGGTCCACTGGTGCTCAATTGGGTTGCGAGAAATGTGAATTGCACTTTGGTTATCACACCAAAGTACAATTGGTGAATCTATGGGAATCTAAAACTCTATCAATAACTATCGAAGCCAAAGAATTTGTTTACTCGTTGTAATCTACTTTGCCCTATACTCTGCCTCTGAAGATGAAAGTGCAATAACTTTTTTTTTTGCATGCCCAAACAACTAGAGAAGAACCAAGAAAAAAAGATAGCCAGAAGTGGAATGCTTATCATCAATAGAACCTACCCAATCTGAATATGTATACCCAACCAATTGAGTAGAACCCCTAGTGTAGTGTAGGCCAAAGTGGGAAGTGCCCTGTAAATAGCGCAAAATCCTTTTAGTAGCATGTCAGTGACTACTATGAGGAGAATGTAAAACGAGATACAAGCCCTACTGCAAATGAAATATCAGGGTGAGTATGGGTCAAGTACATGAGACTCCCAACCAACTTCCTATACAATGTAGGATCACAAAGTGGTGTGGTACATGTGGAAGTAAGAGTAACCCTAGACTGAAAAGGAGATGGACTTGGCTTGCAATCAGCCATATCAAAGTGCCGAAGAAGATCATGGGTGTACTTTTTTGCTAACTCAAATGAATCCTGAATCTATCTAAAAATCTACAAACCAAGGAAATAATGCAATAGCCCAAGATCTGTCATGTCAAACTATGTAGAAAGAGCCCTTTGAATACTCTGAATGTGGGAAGAAGAGCTTCCAGTAAGTAACAGATCATCAACATACAAGACAAGTATCACAATATCCTCACCAACATGTTGGAGATACATTGTATGATCGAGTGGTAAAATGAACAAAAACTAGTAGATAGAAGAAAAGAATCCATCTTCTCATACCAAGCCCGAGGGGCTTGTTTGAGACCATAGAGAGACCTTCGGAGCCTACAAACAAGAGAAGAATCTGAACAAATCCGTCAAATTTGCTCCATGTATATTTCCTCTTGTAAATATCCATGTAAAAAGGCACTCTTCATGTCCATCTGGTATACGGGCCACCCTTGTGATGCAAAATAGAAAGTACAAGGTGTACAGAATCCATCTTGGAAATGGGTGCAAAAGTCTCAGAGTAATCAATACCTTGACTTGTGAAAAACCCTTTGCAACAAGATGAGCCTTATACTTGTCAATGGACCCATCAGCTGTGTATTTGGTTGGTATACCCACTTACACCTAACCATATTTCTTCCTTTAGGAAGAGATACCAAATCCCAAGTATGATTCTTCATCAAAGAAGAATACTCAGCTGCCATCACATCATCCCACTCCTGTATCCCATGAGCCTTTGAAAAAGATTGTGGATCCTCAGAAACTTCCTGACACAAAATTCAAAACTTGTAGAATGTGTGTGATGATGCCTAGTGGGTGGAAGATCCTCTATGAAAGGTGTTGCCTCAGAAACTGTAGTACGAGCCCACTTAGGCATAGTGACAACATCAATGGGAATAGGATCCTCAATGACATCTATAACCTCCTCATCAATCTCCTCAAAGAAAGGATCCTCAAGATGAGATGAAGAAGAAGGAGGCATGGAAGAAGATGAAGAATCATGAGGAGTGAAGCGCTCATCAAACTGAACATGTGTTTGAAAAATAACATCATGTGTATATCAGAATATAAAAGATGATAAGCTCTCATGTCCTCACAATACCCTACAAAGATCAAGGGTTTTCTCTTCTTATCCAAATGATTTCCTTTTCTTCTTTGGCACAAAGGCCCAAGCATGGCTCCCAAAGACAAAAAAATGAGACATATGGCTTAGTGTTGGACCAAGCTTCCTCTCGGAGTCAAATGCTCAAGTGCTCTATGTGGGTGTGTGATTCTAAATGTAGTTAGCACAATTAACTCTTTGCCTAGTAGATAGGAGGTAAATCTCTAGAATGCATCATACAGTTAGCCATTTCCTTCAAAGTTCTATTCTTCCATTTTGTTAAGCCATTTATTGTGGAGTATGAGGAACAAAATGTTGGTGAATAATGCCTTGAGTTTCCAAAATTCAGAAAACTCATTGTTGAAGTACTCCCCCATTATCAGTATGAAGGTTCTTTATGCTACTAGAAGATTGTTTCTCGACCAAAGCCTTGAAGACTTTGAAGTGTGAAAAAACATCACTTTTGTACTTGAGAAAATAAACCCAAGTATGCCTCGAGAAATTATCAATAAACGTAAGTGCATACTTAGCTCCATTGAAAGATGGGGTAGGAAAAACCATCAAGTCACTATGCACAAGCTCAAGTGGTGAAGAAGCTCTCTTAGAAAATTCTTAGGAAAAGGATCTTGGTGTTGTTTCCCTAATGCACAACCATGAAAAACTCCCTCAAGACAAGAAACTCTAGGAAGACCATCTACCATACCATGAGTGCTCAACTCCTTCAAATATTTGTAATTGAGATGTCCAAATCTTTCATGCCAAAGCTTACTCTCTGAATCTGCATGAGAAACCAATCTTGTCCCTATAGAAGAAGTGTCATCAAAACCCTCAAAGTGATATAGTCTAGAACTATGATCAACAATACCTGAGCAAACAAGTGAATGAGGCTCAAAAAAGTTCATACTTCTGCTCCATGTGGTGTAAAAGTCACTATTTTTCCTTGACCAGAATGACAAATTTGATATACATAAAAAAAATTTGTAGTGATGTTAGGAACATATAGTGCATCTTGGATACTTGCCACCATCAAGTTGTATATCACCTTTTCCTTTAAAAAAAGAAGGAAGAATCTCCAACCTCAATTTTGGAAGTAGAACTCAAACCTAGAGAAACAAAAGACTCCTTGGAAGAAGTCATGTGATGAGAAGCACCAAAATCTATAACCCAACTATCTGCAAGTGGTGATTGAGATCTCCCAACAACATTAAGTGCTTTTCCATGCTGATTAGAAGGAGGTGGAGTGGAGATAGAAATTTTGTGTTTCTTGACTACATCCTCTAAGGCTTGCATTCGCTTATAACACCTATGTTCTTCATGATTACTACCCCCACAAAAAGAGCATGAACTAGACTTATTCTTGGATTTAGAAGACTCCTTGGGTTTTGAGTTGTTTTCTTTGGGTTTAGGAGCATTTTGAGATGGAGAAGGTGTGGATTTGGTTTTACTATTTGTTTTCCCTTGCCCTTAGGATTAGATGCAACTAATGCCTTTTGAGAGGTGGAAGACTCAAGGTGAGACAATTTGGATTCTTCCCTAGTAAGTCTTTCACAAAATGTTTCTAAGTTAGGCATTTTGAATGTGTCACCTAAGGCATCCATGCTAGAGAAAAAGGTAGAAGAAAAATTTGGAATGGTCCTCTCAACTTGGATAGAATCAAGTAAACACACTCTTCATCTTTCTTATCTCTTCCACTCCCCTTCAACTGTGTCAACAAATGCTTGAACTTGGTAAGATAGTCTATAATTGTTGGAAAATCTTCAAGATTAAGAGAGGTGATCTCAATGTCAAGTTGCATGGCTCTCATATGATCCACCTTACCAAATAAATCCTCCAATTTCTCCCAAATTTTGAAAGGAGAGTCACATTTTTCCAAATGAAACAAAATACTGTCACTTACATAAGTTCCTATCAAACCCATACACTCATCAAATTTGCACTGATACTGAAATTTCTCATATTCTCTAGTGAACATTGGTTGTTCGAAGAAGTTAAAGCCCATAATCCTTTTCCACTTAATTATTGTTTCCATTCTTGGTTTCCATGTGTGGTAATTATGTGTTGTTAATGGCTCAACATGATCTAATGTAGAAGTAGATGCCATCCTCAAAAAAATCACCAAAAGAAATGCAAGAACCAAAAATACAACAAGACCCCCAAGCAATGCAACAAGAGCCCCCAGATTTTGGCACTTTATAATGAGTGCGTGTTACAATATGACACTTTATAATTATAGTGTGATTCTCAAAATAAATATTTCCAATGGAAAGAGCATGAAAAAACAAGCACTTTTGCAAAAAATGACACTCAAAACCGAGTTACCGATCAAAAGTTACAAGCTTTTCAATATTATGCTCTACTATTTATTTTAGTTGCCACTAAAACAAAATAAAATGCTCTTGCCTTCACCACACAAATAAAATGAAAGGGGTTGGAGTTAAGCACCTACTAGTAGGAATCACAAGCTTTAAGCCCTCATATGACCAGGGGATAAGTATTTCAATGAGAGAAATTCACATCCAAATGCTTCTTCTAGTAAAAACTTGCTATTTCTGGATTGTGTAGATGGTGACATACGTTGCTGAAAATAACAGGATACATAATTGCCGAAATGGAAAAATCCATGCATGACCGTCCCGGTACCTCGCTAAAAAAAAAATAATCAAAATCATTTTGCACACAACTAGAAAACATTACATCGCACCATAACAAAAAAATGTAGGTCTCAAAACATCCAACAAACCAGAAATCACTTTCCTCAATTTCTTTTCTGTCTGGCATGAATCTCGAGGCGAACTAGAGCATTTCTCTACAAACCAAAAAAAAAACCAAAAACTAGTACCTTCTAGAAATGGTCGAGTTTATAGTCGATATTTAGGGTTTTCACGCCTTTTAGATCCAATGGTTGCCTCTATTTTTCATAAAAAAATGCAACAACAAAATAGAGACAAATCATGAATATAGAATATATAAAAAAAAAAATCTTACAAAACAAAACTTACAGATGAATATCAACAATAACCTCCTACTACGATACCATAAAAAAGGAACGATAACAAGATCGTACCAAGCCAAGAACACATATGCTAATCAAACACCACGATCAATAAGATGAAAGTAATTCGCCATAATAACTTTACATAAACCTTTGCAAACAAATGAGAAACAATATCATATATTATTATGGAACTCAATGAAATAAAATGAGAATGGACCTTGCTTATATAGGAAAGGAATAACAATCTAAAAACTAGTCAAGGTCGTAGATCAAGCCATAAATCATGGAAAGAACTAGTCATCAAAGAACTAGTTAAGTCCATAGATTTATGAGAGAACTAAACATCAAGGATCTAGTCAATACTATAGATCAGGGAAAGAACTAGTCAATAACATAGATCAAGGAAAGAACTATACCTAACAACTAGATAATATCCCCCTAATATCTAAATAAATAAAAAGAAATATCCACACACATAAGTGGGTGATGATAAATACAATAAAGGTAAATAAAGTACCTAGGTGAACATGAGCTATAGGAAATACTTACTCTATAACAATAAGCTCCAAAAAATGATGAGAAAAAAATTGGTAGAAGATTCGAAAAGCATTACTAGGCCATCCCTCTTCCTCCATTTCAAGAAATAGTATGACAAAGGAAAAAATGAAGAACTAATAAAATAAAAAGGGGAAAGTATATCACATTTTGCCTCCATTGACACAACAATATTGCAATATTGTAAATCAAGTGGAGACATTTAAAGAAGATGGTACGAGGTAATAAAATAAAATTGTCAAGAATGCAACTACTCGCAATTTGATATTGGAACTATGGTAATGAAGAATTATCTCTGCAAAAAATGTTTCCTCGCATTTTTCCTCATCCCAAAATTCTTGTTTTCCCCTTTCTTCTCTTTGGCAAGGATCAAACCTCCCCATCTAAAAAGCTAATGCCTTTAATATTTCAAATAATATGGATGATTCTCAACCCTCTCTATGCTCTTAACTGGATATCCATACATGATCTTGCATTTTAATTGTTTGTGTTTATTGGCAAGACAGATAGTTTCTTCATTGCATCACCTTTTTGTCATCAATGATACTTCTATCTCGATCACTTTAAATTAAGTTTTGAGTAAACCAAGATTTTGATTTATTAATCTTAACTTTGCAAATTGATTTCCAATTTAAGCACCTAGGTCCCACAAAAATCCGTCACACCGAGAGTTTCAACATCTTCCTGTTATGTTCATAATCATACATGTATTTTAATTTCGACTTGTGCTTTTTCATTGATTTTTACAAATAATTTTTTTTGAATCATTACACAGGGTTATTGATTAACACCAGAAATTTGGGGAACATATGGGGAAGATACGATGAGTCTTGATATTTTCTCATTTTCCTTGTCTATTCATGTCGCCTGCATCATCACACTTTCTCTTATTTGATTCCAGAGAGAATATCTCGCCACATCGTTCTGCAGCTTCATTACCAGGGTTTTCATGTAAATATTATATGTTTTTATTTGTTATTTCCATCAAGGGAGATCTCAAAAAAATCAGTCTCCATCTCAGAAGGTAGGTTTCTGTTTTGCATATCTAGTATATTGGACCACCCAACATTTCCCATCCACGGTGAATCAATTATCATTGAGAAAATATAATCATTTTTTCATTAGGGGATGTTAAGGGAATTTTTCATGATTGTTCAGGAGTGGCCTTTGAAGCATGGATCAACCATCCTTTTATTCATTAAGAAAATACTCTAACGAACTCTATCAAAAATTTACCAACATAGTCACAACATAGTTTGCTATAATTTTTGGGTATAGAGGATGGCTGAAGTCATCTGAATTGCATATAAGAGAGTAAACCTCATCACCATTCAATGTGTAGAAAACTCTCCTCTTTGCAGGATTGAAACCACATCTAATGACAATGTTTATGGCATCCAATGATATTGATTTTTTATTTCTTGTCTGATCATCTATACAATATGAAATCATGTTTAGCCATGTAATTTATATCATCTTGTTCCATTTTGTTTGCATATCCTTTCTTGATTTCCTTTGGATGATTTGAATGGGTACAAAACTATAATTACACACAATAGTATTATTGAACCCAAATAGATACAAACAATACCTAGTTTTGAGATGGATGATCTATATTGCATTGGTCTATAATTTATAGGCATACCTATGTTCATAGGGTTATTTATGTGCATATCATTGAAGAAAGAGTAATCAAGGTATCCAAGGAAGGCCCATAGAAGGTGGAAATGGATATATGAGAAGTGGTTATGTTAGTTATAGCCCTATGCTCAATGCTCTTGAATCTTGCATTGCTCAACACCTAATTACAAAAACCCACACAAAAACAATTTAAAATTCAGTCCTTCAAAAACTACTTCTGGTCACAGGGGACATGATGTGCATATAGTTCAACATCAAATCATATAGTTTTATTATAAACATGAATTTGATCTACAAAATTCACCATAAAAGCATTGTGTATGGGTTCTAGTGCAACCCAATTTTACCATCTTTGAGCACTTGCAAGCTACTCACATCTCCTTGCATTAAGACAATGATGCCACATATATCTAAATGAGGTGCCACTCCAAGGATAAGATCTTGATTTGGGAATGCATGATAATAATTTATGTTCATCACTTCGGTATGCTTTCCAAATATTTTGTACATATTCTTGGTGAAGAGGAAAGGTCTATACTCAAATGTGAGGTATTATATATGGATTTTTATTTTGTATGTTCAGATATGGAATAGCTTAAATTTTAAATAACATTGTACGATCTATTTATGCTCATCACAAAGTGGAATTTGGCAGGTTATGTGTTTTTGGGTGGTGTGAATTGGGCATTATTAGTTGCTCAGATTTTTCAGCTCTATCCAAATACAATTCCTAGCATGCTAGTAGAATGGTTCTTTCGTGTTTATACTCAGTGGAATTGGCCAAATATTGTGATGATGTGTTCTATAGAGGAGGGAACCCTAGGATTAATTATATGGGATCTAAGGAGAAATCCTTGGGATCGGAACCATCTCATGATGATTATCACACCATCATATTTGTCCATGAACTCTAGCTACAATGTAATCAATAGCACACTTTGTGTCATAACAGACCAGTTTAAGAAAGAAAACAAGCTTTGTGAGGTATAGTTTTGTTGCATCACTTTTTTGGTTAACTATATTTTCCTGTCTTGTGAAATTTACTTTTGGGATTTGGTTTCTGGGAGAATATTATAATGAATAAGGAAGACTTGAGTGCTCTCTTTGAGCCTTACCATTTCTTCAAGTCATACAGAAATTATTTGCAAATAGACATTGTAGCTGGAAATGAAGATGATCTAAGGACATGGAAGGGTTGGGTTGAATCTCGGTTAAGGCATCTTACTTTAAAGGTATTATAATATTATGCTTTTATTATGGATATTCTATCGTTTTGTGATGTATAATTATAATCCATCAGAAACTTACTATTTGCTTTTGCAGATTGAAAGGGTTACATGTGGGATGCTTTGGGTTCACCCTTATCCTTTTGGCTACAGTGACCTAGCTGCTCAAGGACCACATTATGCATTTTTTATGGGTTTACGAAGGATAAGAGTGCCAACACAAGGAGGTCAGTAGTTTTATATAAGTGGCCCTATATACGAATTTAAGCTTTCAATGGGCACACATCCTCTCTAGAAACCAGGAATAGACATTTATGTATATGTGTTCCCTGGTGGGGCAGTACGAAGTACATTTGTGAGAGGGTCAAATCAAAGAGGAAAACCTTGAAGTGGAAGCGGGAATTCTGGTGATGATTATGTAAGAGTTGCAAATCAAATGGTAGCTACTTCACCTGGAAGCGGTTGTAGATATAATAAAAACTTTCTCTGCAGACTAATTAGGTTTTTTTTCTTATGGTTTTGGATATCACAATTATCTTATGCAGTAAAATAATAGTAGTTTTATTTTAAATAACACGGGTTCGAGAACTTTCTTCTATTGTTATCAAAATATTGGCTAACTTGGATATGTATGATGTTGTGCTCCATCTCTAAACCAACAATTATTTGCATGTGTTTGGGTTCAGTAATACTATTGGACATGGCTCTTGACATGTACAATGATGTAATGAGATTTTTATCAATATGGTCAATAGACTACATGCACTCAAACAAATCAGTTTCATAAAGATTTAACATTTTCATATTCAGTAGTACTTGGGAAATAATTCCTAATCAAATATCTTTTCCTTAATGATCCAAGTGAGTCCTGGACATAGTTCTAGGGGGTTCAATCTAAGTGATCAAATATCTTTCCCTTAGTGATCTGAGTAATAGTTCCAAACTATTACAGGGGGTCAAATCTAGGCTCAAACTTGATTTAATAATTTTTGGGAATACAACAAACAATTAAAGCCCCCAAAGGTGGTCTAGAGTGGAATAAATGTTTTAGTTGTGTCGGAAAAGCCAGTCCCATATGGTTTACAAAAAAAGAGTTGAAAATCAAACATTTGACTGTGAAGATTACTAAAATTGAAGAAATGTAAAAAATGAAGAAAGAGTAATCATTATTAATCGCATAGATATAAGATCACCTAAAGCCAACTCTAAATATCTGAATTGACTATTACAAAATTACCTTAAAGTAAACAAAAGTATATGATATTACATACTTAGCACATAATATCATTTTCAGAGAGTGATAGGAAAAATATAAAGATCGTACATGTGAAAATATATATTTATGTGTTCATTTTGCATTGAAATAAATGCAATTAAGCTATAATTGCCAATTTTACCCGAAACAAAAAAAAATTGATTCAAGTTATATATATATATATATATATCCACACCAGATTTAAGACACGTAAGGGTTCTATCCTTCAACTAAGTAAATTTTTTTTTGTTTTATTAGTTCAAGCCTCCAATTAGGTGATAGTTCATGACAAGATTAATATTGTACCTACATTTATGATTTTCCATATCAAATGACCTAGGATCATGCAAGTATAGCATTTAAAGAGTAAACAAACCCAATAAGTATATTATTCTTGTCATTTATTTGTAATTATATCTACAATTAAATTTTTCTTGGGCAAGTGGAAAAGGAACAAAATTCCCAAAAGTCAATTATGCCCCTTCAATAAGAAATTTGGGCACACTTTTATCTATTTTAATATGAAAAAATGAGGGCGGTATGTAATTGATATTAAAGAAATGGAAGAAACAGAGGTAGCATATGGTACCTTATAATAATCAAGACCTCATCAATATCTCCAATTAATTAAAGAGTTAATATTAAGTGATCAAGACTGAAATATTAACATCTTCAACGTTAAAAATTTCTACATGATCTAATCTATGTTAACTAATAACATTAGAGTTCGAATCCTGATCCAATCCATCTACACTTTCATTGTTGGGCTTTCAAAGCACACAAATTGGAAAGAGAATCTATGTGACAAATGATAGCTAACCTCATAGACATTTAATTACTGACTATGTCCATTATGGCGTTGATCATAACAGATTATCATTAGAAAGAAAATACTCAAACGGCTCTACTGAAAATTTACCAACAAAGTCACATCATAGTTGGCTTGGAACTATTGGGTATAGAGGATGGCTGAAGTCATCTGAATTGCATATAAGAGAGTAAACATCATCACCATTCAATCTATAGAAAACTCTTCTCTTTGTAGAATCGAAACCACATCCAATTACAATGTTTATGGCATCCCAAACTAACTTTAGAGAAGTTGGTTTATGATTTTTTTCTTCATCTTCTAGTTGAGCCATCCCTGCATCAACAACAACATTTAATTCAAATCCATATTCCATCTTATCAATGATTACAATCTAAAATACATGGGGTGTCCTGGCAAACATTGTTTCATAAATTCTCAAGGATTGTGGCTTATGTTAATTCCACCACATTTCAGTCCACTTTCTTAATATTCATATGCACAAGATGAAGTTCCTCTCCCTCAACTTGCAATTTTGATTTTAGACCACTCTTTTAGCCCATAATATATTTGGTTGTCCTTAAATTTAAGAGCAAGTGGAGCCATTGGCTTATCTCTGCATCCTATTTCTAATCTAATATATTGGTGGCTCTTTTGTGGTAGGAAAATAACTGTAGTTTAATGTTCCTAACAACACCTAATTAATGTAGAGTAGGGGTTGAAATCACTAGTCAAAATAAAATGCTATGAACTAGAAGCCCAAATAACTTCTTCACCTTGATCAAATTAAGATACAAATTAAAAACAATTCTAATCTAAAATATGCATATATGAAATTGGAATGATGGCTTGAAAGAAAAAGAGCCAACCATTTAAGAAGACGAATCGTGTGAGTGACATCCAATAGACCCTTTCTCACAACCTATTAAACGATGAAGAACAATTGCGCCAACTGTAATCCCAATAGATATAACCTTAGGAATGCTTGCATGATCCATGCAATTGAACCAAAAATCGTTGTCCGCAAATCCAATGTCCATGACCTTAGAATTGTTGCCAGAACTTTCTTTGGCTGCAAAACCCACTTTGTATTTTCTACTGGAATTTGTGGGTGTCATCTAAGAGCTTATATCTATAAATGTGAAGCGTTGTGATATAAGTTTAACCTCCTCATCCTCTCCAAATCTATTTGAGAGACCTAAACAAGTAATATGTTCTACATTATTTTCCAAAATTATTTCTAATTTTTATTTCTTAGGGCATCCAATAAAGAAAACCCCTGGTAATAAAATAAATCCTCAGATATCAAATCACAAATAATAAAAATCGAGATCATAGAGAAACATTGCTGAAAAGATTGTTATAATGTCCTCGTAAACCCTAATTTGGTGTTAGTGAACCACAATTTAGGTTATAAAATAATAATTAAGATGTATAACATTGCCAAAATTCTTATTTTTCAGAGGCAATAGATACAACTCAACATTCGACACAGTTTTAATCCATCTATGAAACCTAAATTCGTGGTTCTACTGAATGATGGAGATCTCCACTCAATAAAAAGAAAATAATAGTGATTATGAATCATTTCTAAAATCATTGATGCAAATTGGAGTGCCTCATCAACCCTAATCACATCTAAATCAATTATAGTTATGGCTAATTACTACAAATTTCGAAACAAAATTCACTATTTTTCAGATGCATAGACACAATTTTCAGCTGACAAAATGGTCATAAAGGTAATGTGGTTTGGTTTTGTGCCTACCTATTGCATTTTCTTGAAGAGAAAAACAATTTCCCTTCCATGCCCATTTATTCCATATCCAACAATAAGTATTTTCCAAGAAACTACATTCTCTATGAGGCATAGTATCGAACAACAAGCGCATCCAATCCTACTTTTTCACATTTTGCATGGATTTACATGTCTACAAGTGCACTCAACACATATACATTACACTTGGTTTTATTTTTGATTAAGTATGCATGCATTTCCATACCATTGTGAAGAGTCGTTCAATGAGCACATCATTGAAGAATAATTGAAATAGTCATTACATTAGGCTTCAAACCTTCCATTTGTTGCATATCATAGAACATCTTCAAGGCCTAATGAACATCACCTTTTTGCATGTACCCTGCAATAAGAGAAATTTTTAGGATATGGAATAGTTGGTAGCTATTTTTGTATCAACAAAATAAGGAATGCATGTATTATAGGCTAATATTTGAGAAAAACAGGTAGATTTTTAATACGGAGAAAAAACAAAATTTATTGGTTTCATTTGGAAAAAAAATTGGTCCACCACATTTGAGTCCACTTTCTTAATATTCATATCCACAAGATGAGGTTCCCAAAAACACCTAAATTATAGAGTAGGGGTTGAAATCACCAGCTCAAAATCAAATTCTATGAACTAGAAGCCCAAATAACTTCTTCTCTTGATCAAATTAAGATACAAATAAAAAACAATTCTAATATAAAATATGCATATATGAAACTGGATGGATAGTCTGAAAGAAAAAGAGCTGACCATTTAAGAAGATGAATCTTGTTAAGTGAAATCCAAAGACCCTGGCTCACGCCCTGTTAAATGATGAAGATCAGTCCCATTGACTTTGTTCTCAAATGCAATGCCCCATAGGTATAACCTTAGGAATGCTTGTAGGATCAATACCATTGAACTTGAGGAAAATGGTTGTCTACATATCCAATGTCCATGCCCTTGGAATTGTTGCCAAAACTTTTTTTGGCTGCAACACCCACTTTGTATTTTCCACTCGAATTTGTGGGTGTCATCTTAGAGCTTATATGATGTAAATGTGAAGGGTTGTGATATGAGTTTAACCTCCTCATACTCTCCAAATCTCTTGGAGAGACCTAAACTGGCAATATGTTCTACATTCTCTGCCAAAATTATTTCTAATTTTTATTTCTTAGGGCATCCAATAAAGCAAACCCCTGGTAATAAAATAAATCCTTAGATACAAAAAAAAACCCTGCATCATAGAAATCATAGAAATCATGAGATCATAAAGAAACGTTGTGTGAAAAAGAGTATTATAATAGGGGAGTTCCTAGGAATAATATTGTAAACCTAATCTGTGTGTTAGTGAGTTGAACCACAATTTAGGTTATAAAATAAAAATTAAGATGTATAACATTACCTAAAATTATTATTCTTTTAGAGACAATAGATACAACTAAAAAAATTCGACACAGTGAAAAGAGTTTAATCCATCCGTGAAACCTAAATTCATAGTTCTACCTGAATGATGGAGATCTCCACTCAGTAAAAAGAAAATAATAGTGATTATGAATCGTTGCTAAAAACATTGATGAAAATTGGAGCGCCTCACCAACCCCAATCACATCTAAATCAACTACAGTTCTGGATGATTACTACAAATTCCGGAACAAAATTCACTATTGTTTAGCTCATAAGATGCGTGGACATAATTTTCAGCTCACAAAATGGTCGTAAAGGTAATGTGGTTTGGTTTTGTGCCTACCTGTTGCATTTTCTTAAAGAGAAAAACAACTTCCCTTCCATGCCCATTTATTCCATATCCAGCAATCATTGTTGTCCAGGAAACTACATCTCTATGAGGCATGGTATCAAACACCTGGCGTGCAATCTCTATGTTTCCACATTTTGCATACATGTCTACAAGTGCACTCCACACATATACATTACACTCGGTTTTACTTTTGATTAAGTATGCATGGATTTCCATACCCTGTTGAAGAGCGGTTGAGTGAGCACATCATTGAAGAATACTTGAAATAGTCATTGCATTAGGTTTCAGACCCTCCACTTTCTGCATATCATAGAACATCTTCAAGGCCTAATGAACATCACCTTTCTGCACGTACCCTGCAACCAGAGAAATTTTTAGGAGATGGAATAGTTGGTAGCTATTTCTGTATCAACAAAATAAGGAATGCATGTATTATAGGCTAATATCTGAGAAAAGAAGTAGATTTAATAAAGAGAAAACACAAAATTTATTGGTTTCCTTTAAAAAAATTGGTTGGACTACGTGGATTCTCGTAATTTTTACAATCAGCAATCAAAGGTTACAAAGTTCAAAACGATATTAGTTTTTATATACATATTCTTCGGTTCCACTAAGTTGATCCTTGTATGTTTTGCACTTCGCAATGAAAGGTTACAAAGTCTGAGGAGTGATGTAGTACGCTACTTTGTCAACAGATCATGAAAGAATAAAAGCAAATATAGTCATCATCAACAGTCGTCTCCACCTGCTTCTAGAAAGGGAGAAATTAATTTTCTGATGATGGCATGAGCCAAGGGAGAGGTCCAACCCCAACAGGGTCGATAACTTAGCTTTGGGAAAGTCCTTTATCAGTCCATGTTTGTGATGATGATGCAACATTTCTCATCTGCACAATCGCAAACATATTACATATTGCAGGCAGCTAATCCCATGATATCTTAAAATGTTGCACTGTAGATACTCTGATTACTTAACAAGTTAACGTTTTTCTTAAATTTTGATAAAATGCATTCATTTTAAATTGTGAAAAAACTTCCCAAAAAAATACCCTTCCTGTAAGCATGGCACTCCAGGAGACTGCATCCTTCTGAGGCATTCCATCAAACACTTGACATGCAATGTCCACCCTGTTGCATTTCCCATAGACACCCACAAGTGCATAGCCTAAAAACACATTCCCCTCAAACCCGCTTCGAACAACATACTCATGCAACTCCATGCACTTCCCCAACTCAGAACACTGCCAAGAACACTCACAACCGTTACCAAATTTGGCCTCAAACAACTCCTCTGCATGTCCCTAAAAATCCCCAGCGCCTCCTCCCAAAATCCATTCCGCACAAACCCCGCAATCATGGAGCTCCACAACACAACATCTCGTTGAGACATTTTTTCAAACACATCGCGTGCATCCTCCAAACTGCAACACTTGGAGTACATATCAACAAGTGCACTGCCCACAAAAGAATACGATTCATACCCACTCTGAATTATGTGGACATGAATTTGTCTTCCCAGTTGCAGTGCATTCGAGGCTCTGCATGCCTTGAGAACGCTGTAAAATGTATAATTATCAGGCTGAACAGTGATAGGTGTATATTTTTTGCTACATTGGACGGATATGATCGTGTGTAGTTCAAACCAAGATAAACTTAATTGCTCAATTGCCTCGTCAAATTGTTCAGTTTTCCACTCCTTTAGATGCCCTCTGGTTCCATGATTTTCCAACCTCTGCCTTTTTAGGAGCGGCATGAAAATAGTCCTCCATTGGTGCAGCTGCTTCTCTAACATTATCCTCAACATCTGGAACAGATTCCCCAAGCTTGGATGATGTGGGTTTCTCTTCCCCAACTTGGTCTTCCTTTCTCTTCCCTTTACCAAGGCCTAGGTTGGATTCAGTAGCTTCAGCCATTGCCTCTCCTGCCTACAATTTTAACTTCTATCTTCACCACAATTGTTCTAAAAGGCTTACATGGAAAAATATCAAATTGCTACCTATAAGAAGTTTCCAGAGACTATTAAACCCATGTCAGATATAGATCTAGATCAATCAATTTGAATATAGTAAAATAAGGAGATAATTTGGGGTTATAGATTTATTTCCATGTGCAGGGCTGATTTCACAAATAATGGGGACGGCTATTGCAAAGCTCTGACTTCTGCACTCGCTGCAATCATCCAAAACGTAATATATGGTGATTACCGTAACAGAACAAGATCCTCGAAGAACCCTGAAAACCTAGGTTTTAAATCCTGCGATCCCAGCAATGTGAATTTGTTATTTCTTATTTCGGGAACTGCCGCAGATTTGGGAATTTTAGGGCTAAGAACACAAAAACGTCTAGAATCTCTTCGAAGCCATCACAATGGCCGTCATATTTAATCACTTTAATAAAATGTCAAAACGGTCCTCAAATTTAGGCTAGTGGTGTGAATGACCGTAAAGACCTTTCCCACAAGGGGAACACCTTTGGCGTTATAATTATATTAAAATAATGATATTTAAATAGCCCTAAAACCTAGGGAATTTAATATTTTGTATTGTTTTGAAATCATGCAAGTTTTTTTGGAGAAGATTTCAAGAAAGGTAAATATGTACGGAAATTGAGAAAAAATAGTTTGGACAAATATCAATAAAAGAGGATTATGATAGACTATATGTTAGAGAATTAGCCGAGGAATTTAGGAAGTGACATCTACAACTAAAATTATTAGTAAATTTGTCTTAGATGGTAGAGGCATAGCATATTAAGTAATTTTCTAATATTTCTTAGGGTGCTCATAACATTTAAATCGACATTGTGTAAAATACGTGAAACAATGACAACATTTGAAAACACATGGAGTGTGAATGGGGAAGGTGTACCTGACCTCAAGTTGACATGAGACGTGGCGCCACTATGCACCACCTATGGTTTAAGCAATGGATCCTTTGTGAAAGCTCCTTGTGTGGTTTTCACTTGTGAAGAAGACAGGTCTCAGGAAAATACTAGATGTATGAGATGTTGGCCGATCAGATTGGTGTGAATGCACTTTGGAAGAAAGAGGGAATCATAGGGTCATTTAATGATGCTAACATAGGTAAAATTATTTATTGGGCCATCAAACTACAAAATGGTGCAATGGAGACATTCATCGGAGGTGAGGAAAAACTAAAGTTGAAGGAGTGAATGTGAAACATTATAGGAGGAGGAGAGGTGTTGAAGGTGAAGACACTATTTGAGGGAATGTAGGTGAAATACTTAATTTTAAATTCAAAATAAATTAAAATATAATAATAATGCACTTTTTAATGTTTGACTATAATTTTAAAACAATATTCAATTGTGAATTATATATTTAAGTTCTTACTTGATTTCAAAATAAAATCGAGATTTCTTACATAAACTAAACTCTGTCATTTATCTTTGAAAACAATTTGGTTTTTTTTCTAACTTAAAAGAACTATTTATCATATTATTAATCATAAAACAATATTAAAGTGTTAAGAACAACATGGTTTTGGCAGCTAAATTATATTGGAGGCTTCTCTAAAATCCGCAATAGTTATGGGTTATTAATGTGTGTGCTAAATATGCAAGTGGTTTACCAATGAGTCAGCTCATTCGCCATTCCTTACCTGCTAGTAGATCTCCTATGTTGTTTGTCCTTCACCTAGGGGAGACTCTTATCAAAGACAATTTATTTTGGATTGTCAAAAATGGTTGTCAAGCAAATTTTTGGACAGACTCGTGGAATGGGTTTCCACCAATTATATCTTAGTACCCGGATTTGCTACATGTTATGAATGCACTCTCTGTATAGGGCAGATAAAAGTTAACCATTATCAATAGTCACATCATTAGAAAAGAGTGGATTCCGTTCTCTCAATGGCAACTGCCCTTATCGCATAAACAAATCCAACAACTGATTTACATTTTATAGCCGCATCAGCTATCCTTTTCGGGCATGAAATATGAACTAATATGGGGAAGAAAAAAATGATGGAAGTTTCACTATGGAAGATGGGTATACTTCTTTGGTTGGACCACTTAATCATCCATGGGTGGATACCTTAAGAAATATATGACAACCAGTGCTATGGCCAAAAGTGAGCTTTTTTACCTAGACCCTTCTTCATAAATGGGTACTCATAGGGGAAAATCTTATGAAAAGAGGGTTGAAAGGACCTTTTATATGTGTGTTATGCTTAAATGAGGTATAAACATGCGATCATATTTTCTTCTCTTGCCATTTTCTTTACATCTATGGAAGTACCTGTCCGACATGTTCACACTAGTTTGGAATGATGCCACTAAAATGGTGCAGGTTATTCTCAATTGGGAATTGCCTGTAAAAGATACCCCTATGATGAATATTGCTTGTTGGATTTCTATAACATTAATGTTATGGAATGTTTGGAAAGAAAGAAACACGTGCATATTTAAAGGAACTTACATGAACTAGCCTCTTTCTAAACCTCTATCAAAGCTAATATTGCTGAAACACTCCAAATGAAAGTCAAATTGCCAAACCCAGTATCGGCTAAATGGAAGAGAGTCCATACAATTATCGCACTTCAAGAGTAGAATATGTAGAAACCCATCACCCCGACCCAAATGTTGGTAGCTGCTTCCTATAGGATGCATTAAAATTAATACAGATGGGACATCTCATGGAAATCTGGGACAAGCTTTTACAAGAGGAATATCTAGAGATAGTGCAACGCAACAACACCTTTTAAGTGATTTTTAATGGGCAACAAATTTTAATTACCACAAACAATATGGCTGAAATCCTTGCCATTCAATATGCTTTGAAGGAAGTGGCCAAAATAGGGTGGACCAACGTTATTATTGAAGTTGACTCTCAAATTATTATTTGAATTCTTAGTAAGCAAGAAACCATTCAATCTTCTAGTTGGTATATTTCACCCATCCGAGAAAATATTGGTATTTTGGCTCAATATTTCCAGATAGTTCTTTATGTTCATACTCATCAAGAATTAATTTATGCATCCGGAGATAGCGTTTTAAACCAGGCATGTTAAATCTACTCCTTGTAATAGTTTTCTACCTTCTTTCAGTATCTCGAAATGAATTTTCTTTCCTCTTGAATGGCGCCTAGACTAGATGTTTTCGTGGTTGTTTATATAACTGCCTGATTGTGTGGTTGTCCCTTTAAATCTTATTCCAATTTCACTGATTTTTCTTGGAATGTTCCTTCCTCTCTTATAGCTTACTCTATTTCATATTTGTCTAAATGGGTTACTGCAATATTGAGTGATGCAGTCTAGTTCGTAGGGAAGGAAACATTATTGAGTTTTGTTTACTTATATGACTTTCTTTTAAAAAGAATTTGTGATGGTAATTATAATGAAGGTTACTAAATAGAAGGTTAAGCCTACATACCTCTTTTGGTTGAATAAATACGCATTTCTGTTTAGGGCTCTCTTGTTTTGCTAAAAGGTACATTAATAGTGACGTTGTGTCTCCGAAACTTGTTTAAGCTTCTATGGGCATTCCTTACTTTATGTTTGATTAGAAAATGGCATTTGGGGTTTGTTTTAGAAGCGTACATTGTTGATTGTTGTACCTAGTCTAGATGAGGGATAACGCATCTATTTTGGCCTCCACGTGTTGAGAGTATTACTATACCTATTTCTTGATGTAAACTCTTGTTTGATTAAAGCAAGGGGAAACATTGTAAGTTTAATCGAATGAAATCTTTACAATTTTATTAAGGGTCCAAGCAATGCTATTACTACTAGACTGAAACAAAAGTCAGTAGGTGAATCCATGATCTTGGACTCGTGAACTCGTTTCTGTTAGATGACAAATGATTTCAAAGTGATAATATCATAGGTGGTTATATTTATCTGTTTGATATTTGCTAAGACTGTTCCTCGATAAGCCCACATGGATCGGGTAAAATTTTCCATCTTCTTTACTCTTTGGCAAGGAGTTCATAGAACTTATAGCCACGATCGCCATTTGCGTAACCTTCCCGATAGCTATGTGCGTTGGTTCTTGGTTTGTGCTTGTACTCGTGGTAAGGTCTTTTGAGTCAACCGGGGCATCGTTGGTGTTTTGCCCTCTGCGTGTATCGAATCCCTTTGTTTTCGAACTCGAATACCTTATACTTCAAACTTGGTTACTAAAAGGTCCCATTTTGTGGCCTTGTTAGGGAAATCAATTTTTATTTTAATGTTTATTGACATTGTCTGAATTATATAAAAATTAGTAACGAATTTTGGGTTTAGTCTTCCTTATATTATGTAGATAAGTTGACGATTAGGATAGGGTTTGTTGGTAGAATAATGGCCCTTTTCTGTGTCTCTTTAAATGCGTTTTTGGAAAAGTGGATTTGTTTTGTTAACTAGTACTACGTGTTAAGAAATCCGATAAGGAGGTAGTGGTAAACTCCTTGGTTAAAACCAAAACTATAGTTGTGTTCTTTTAAGGGCATCGAACCCATATTACTTTGAAGCTCCCTAGAAGAATTGGATAACGTCATTTTTTCTTGGCTACTACGATCATAATTAGTAAACGCTTTGTCTTCTCTTGGACCCCTTTAGTTAGATGGAGTAAATTTTGGATTCCAATCACGTAAACCATAGGATTACATGAAGGAGATATCAACACTCTTGACTTTCTTGTTCCCAACCCATAAGGTCTTGCCTTGATTTATGTAATTTTGTTCTTACATGTATTTGGACTTTCTCCTTGTTGGATGATTTAGTTTCCTCTCTCATGAGATTATATTCAAGTTGTGAGTTGTGTTTTAATCCATTTCTGAATTTAGAATATTCCTTTCTTGATATTGTTAATTGATAGCTTACTATTGCATTGTGTAGCCTTAACATGCTCGGATTCTTGCGATAACCTGACTTTAATTAATATTTGTGCAGATGGATTATGCGAGTAGTCTAGAAGAAAAGAGTGTAAAAGTTTCATCTGTACCATTATGAAGTTCCTTGTAAAAATGTCCAATGTGTTGTAAATTGTGTAACATTGCTTGTAAAGAGAGTTGATATGACCTCTTGCCTTGTATTGTTTGGTAATGGTGAAATAAAGTGTCTTGTTCTTGTGTAGTTAAGCTTGAAATTATCCTTGTGAGAAATGGCTCTCAATCTTTACATTGATATGAGTATTGTAAAACTTTGATCTTGAGAATAAATTGTTAAGTTAAATCTTTCTAAGACTTAGCGACAATATGTTATAAGTAAAGTAAAATGAGTCGGTTAACCCTTAAAGAAGCTAAACAAAAATAATAAGTTTTTATTCAACAAATAAATGTAAAGGTGATCTATTTGAAATCAAATACTTCCATGAGTGATCAAAATGAAAACATCCTTGTGAAGTAAACATTTATAAATTGATACCCCTAGCTAAACTAGCGAACACTATCCCTTTGGGGTGAACTCTTAAACAAGCTTAAAGGAAAACAATGGTTAGTTTCTGGAAGATATTAAGATTTAGTAAGTAGGAGAAGACTTTAAGTGAACTACTCTTCAGTGTATAAGAAATTAACTCAGTTGGAGAAATGAATGTGTGCGAACCATATATTGATTCCTTCTGAAAACTTAAGTCATGAGCTAAAGGGTGTCTTACCAAAATAAATAAACCCTAACCATTTCTTACTGTGGCTTGCCCTAGCTGTGAGTGTGTCATGTGGTTGGACTTCCATGTTGTCTCGTCCAAAAGAAAAATAAATTGTCCTTGATAAGTGTGAATGTTTCCGTGCTGACCTTGTGGTCTTCCCCGTAACAAATGGTTCCAAGTGTTGGTTGTAACCTTGTGACGACATGTTGTGTCGTGTTGAGTCAAAGCAAGTCAAAAAAAAGTTATCCTGTATTTCACTGTGTTGTTCTTGTGTTGGTATTTTTGGTGCGTTATAATACACATCTTTGTCACAACAAGCTTGCAGGATTTGAGTTAATAATATATTTGAATATTAAAATTACAAAATCATAAAATACACCAAGCCTAATGCACATAAACAATTTTTATTATCGCTTCAATGGCCTTGTGGTTGGCTCATTCATCTAAACCTTAGTCTTGGGTAAGACAAAGGTCTTTTTTTAGTCTTGAAAACTTTGTTATAAAATGAGAGCATCATAAAAAGATTTTTGCATTTTCCCCATCTTTTTTAAATAAGCTTTGTGACAAAAAGTTATGAATATATTTTTGCATGCATATTGATCCATAGGGATCGAAATAGCTCTACTTCATCAAAAACATTAGCATGAGAGAATAAAAACAACAAAAAGGAGGTTTTTTCTTTTAAGTAACAGGACCGCAGCCAACTGCGTAATGTGGCGGTTACTTAGGGGCTTGCCCTTACCCAAAGGCGACTTCGGGGTCGAGGCGGTCTTGGCCATTATGGACAGAAAACAAAATTCAAAACGAAAAAACCTCTGAATTTGAAAGGATGTTCATTTCTCTTCTCCTTCATGACCTTTCCCATTCTCCAGTGCATGGGAGGACATGAGAAAGGCTATAAATACATGATTGTAGAAGTGTAAAATATCATCGAAGCATGGGAGCAAGTGAGCAAGAAATCTTTGTGCTAGAAATTGTAATTTTGTAGAAGAAAGGAGTGTTGAGATAGAGCAAGCAAGTAATTGAAAGGAAGTGTTGAGATATTATCTACTTCTCTTTCTTACTTATTGTAAATTTTGTACTTGTTGATTTAAATTGGCCAATAGAAGTGGGAAGAAAGAGCAATTTCCCTTCCCGACTAGTTTTACCTCCATTGGAGGTTTTCTAGGATAAAATTGTTGGTGTTATGAGCTTATATTCTTTCCTTTACTATAATTGTTGATTCTAAGCACAATAGTAATTCATTCACTAGCTATCTCTTTTATTTTATAATAGAAAGTAAACAACAACGATTAATTTGTGATTTGCGAATAATTCCGAAGTTGAAGAGTTTACAGATCATTTTGGTATCAGAGCTAACAAGTATCCGGGAGTATTGTGGTATTTCACTCATGAATTTGTATGATAGTGACAAGATCTAAAGGTGTAAAAGATTTACCTTGTGATCCGGATATTTCTACAAAGAAGTGGAAATAGAGAATTAGGGGAGAAATGGAGGAAGAGAACTTGGTCCATAGAATCGAGATCTTTGGAGACCATGATGGATAGGATGTTTAGAAGGTAAGAGGAACTTGCAAATTTGCAAAAGACATCTTCCGTCAAGCAAGACTCCATGGACTCGGTGGTTCGAGGCTTAATGAGAGAAATTTGGTGTAGGAAAGAGCCACCATGAGAAAGATTATGGGAAAGAGCATGAAGGAGAGACTTCTAACACAAGAGAAAAGGTAAAATCTAAACATACTCCTTTTAAAGTTGAGACTAAAACTGAAATCAAAAGCTTTGAAGGACAAGTAGATGCAGAGTTACTTGATAAATGGTTCAAAACAATTAGAAGTCTATTTTAGCGTCCATAATGTCACCTTTGAGGCACAAAGGATCACCTTTGCACATCTCAAAATGGAGGGACATGCTCTATTTTTGTGGGAAACTCACCTAGCTACTAGTGAAAAGAATAAGCGTCCTATTATGAAGTCTTGGCAAGAATTTAGGAATTACTTAGAGCTAAATTCTATCCTATTGGCCATAAAACTAACCAAATGATTAAATGGTAGTATTTTAGACAAGGCATTTGTCAAAGTGTGTAAAAATATACTACGGATTTTGGAGGCAAGCCATGTTGTTAAATATGGAGTTGGAGGATGAGTATATTCGATCAAGTACTTGGGAGGACTTCACACTCACTGCAAAGAAAATTCATCTCCATAAAGCCCAAGTGATCTCAATGAAGCATGTGTACAAACATACTACATAGATGATGAGAAAAAGTAAGGAGAAGTAGAGCAAGGGTCAAGCAATAAAAAAATCAGCGAGAAAAGGATTATGGGCAAACAAGTAACAAGAGTAAGTTAAAATGGAAAGGTAAACAAGTTGCCACTACTTTAAAAACTTGTAAAGATCCGAAGATTTTGCAAGAATTGTGATATTAATGGTCATACTAACTCTACATGTTGGAAGTTACATCCAGAGTTATATCCGAAGAACCAAATGAAGGACTCCGAGAAGTCCATGACAATTGTAAAGATAGAAGGGGAGGTGGAAATCAAAGATCATTTTGATGTAGACAAAAGGCTTGGATGCACGGCCACTAACATGAACAACAACAAAGAGGAGATGAGTAGACTATTCCAAAACAAAATCTAGATCAAAAGGACTAAGGTAAATGCTTTTGGTTGATCTTTTGGTTCTCAATCTAATTTTATTTCGAGGCAGTTGTAAAGAAGCTTGGTCTTGAGACTTACGAGCATCCGCACCCTTATCCTTTTGGTTGGGTGAAAAGGATGTTGAAATTTAGGTAACAAGAAGATGTAAGGTCATGTTTGGGATAAATTCCCAATATATAGATGTTTTGAAGATGACATTATTCCACTTGATGCTTTTGATGTTGTATTTGGGAGTCCTTGTATGTTAGGGATGTTATCTTTATGAAGGGAAAATTGGTACAAATGGGTCAAGGATGGGATCAGCTCCAACATCTGGGCACACCAAAGATAAGACACAAAAAGTTAATATGGTAAGTGCTAACCAAGAAAAACGGCTTATTCAGAAAATCATAATCAGTTTTTTTACTTTTATTAAAGGATAAACAAGATGGGGTAGAAGTTTCAGATATTTATAACCAAGGAAAACAAGATTTGGATAGTATTATTCAGTCTTTTCAGGAAGTATTTTAGGCTCCTAGTGGATTATCACCAAAACAATAAGTAAAGCATGAGATTCAACTGTTGCTAGAGTCACCTCTACCGAACATCGGGTTGTATAGGCAATCCTTGCTTGAGAGTACTGAAGTAAAGAAGCAACTCTAGGAACTAATAGACCAAGGGTATACGATCGAGCACATCACCATACGGTTTGCCTATTGTGATGGTGCTAAAGAAGGATGGTTCTTGGAGAATGTTCATTGACTACCGTGCTTTGAACAAGATCACCATAAAGAATAGATATCCACTTCCCCACATAGATGATCTCTTGGACCAACTTCAGCATGCCAAATTTTTCACGAAGTTGGATCTCAAGTCAGGTTATCACCAAGTCAGGATGAAGGAGGAGGATATATGGAAGACTGCCTTCAAAACAAAATAGGATTTGTATGAATGGTTAGTACTTCCTTTTCGATTGTGCAATGCACCCGCTACATTTGAGATTGATCGAATGAATGATGTGTTGCAAGATTTCATAGATTCATGTGTCATTGTATACCTAGATGATATCTTGATTTTTAGTGCCACATGGGAAGAACATCTAACGCATTTGCAACAAGTCTTGCAAGTTCTCAGGGAGAAACAACTACTTTGTAATATGAAGAAATGTGAATTTTCTAAAAAATCACTTGTTTATCTTGGGCACGTGGTTGGAGGATGAGAGCTATGAGTGGATCCAAAGAAGGTGGAATCCATCACAAATTGGCCAACACCAACAGGAGCCACAGAGACTAGAACTTTTGTGGGAGTAGTACAATACATGCGGAAATTCATTTCGGGTTTCTCGGTGATTGCCGCACCTCTACACACAATGGCTACAAAGAGTAGGGGTTTTGATTAGGGTAAGGAACAAGAAAATCCTTTGAGTTATTAAAGTACAAGATTAGTCATGCTCAGTACTTGCTCTTCCTAGTTTGCAGAGCCTTTTCAAGTAGAGACAAATGGCAGTGATTATGCTATGAGGCAGTGTTGCTTCAAGGAGATAAACATGTATGTTCTCATTCTAAAACCTTCACTACAATAGTTAAAGGATATTCAAGTATATGATAAAGAAATGTATGCACTAGTTCAGGAAATTAAGAAATGGAAACATTATTTTTGGGTAAAGAAACTGTGCACACCGACCACAAACCTCTCCAAAGTATTTACAAGCACAGTCTAAATTGCAGCAAGTAAGGCACTACAAATGGATGGGGTTTCTTCAAATAGTTCCATCGGTGATTAAATACAAGAAGGGTAGTACAAATTTGGTGGCATACATGTTGTCTAGGCCACCCACACAGAAAAGGTTTCCTATTTGGCCACTATCTCTCATATCTATCCCTTCAGAAGGAATCTTATGGAGAAGCATATGCCCAAGACAAAGACTTAGGTGTAACATTTTAGAAGTTGTAGTCCCAAGGGGCTGAAATGACGGGATTCAAGACTATTATCTCAAGGACGGGCTGCTCTACCGATGGGGAAAATTTGTTTGCCTAAAGAAGAAAGAATTCTATTGATGAGGGAAGCACATACCTCAAAAGTAGCGGGACATTTCGGTGTTGGTAAGACCCTATCCCATGTTCAAAGGTATGTATATTGGCCCAATATGCAAAAAGAAGTATCAAAATTTATTCGTGGATGTAAACTTTGTTGTACTAGTATGCCTAAAACAAGGAAGGAAGTTTGTATATGCCTCAACCAGTACCAACTCATATGTGGGAGGAAATTTCTATGGATTTTATAGGAGGGTTACCTATGTCTAAATGTGGCCATGACTATCTCATATGTTCGTTGTTGATAGATTTAGTAAAATGTGTATTATTATGGCATGTAAAAAGAAATGAAAGCACATGAGGTAGTAGATATTTTCTTTTCTAATGTATGGGTGCATTTTTTTGCCAAAATATATCATGTCTAATAGGGATTTAGGTTCTTGGGGAATTTTTGGACTACTTTGTGGGACAAGATGGATACAAGTTACAGGAGCACATCTTTCCTTCCACGCATGTGATGGACAAATAGAGGTGGTAAATAGGACTTTGGTACAATTGATCGAGGGTATAATAAGTAAGTACCCAAGGACTTGGAACAAAGTCCTTAGCCTACATTCAACATTCCTATAACTGGGTAGTACACACATCCACTATAAATTCACCATTTGAAGCGTGCTTTGGATATCTACCCATAAATCCACTAGACATAGCTAGTGGGGACAGGCGGGATGAGGAGGATACACGAGACACAGAGGTGACTAGAGCCAACAAGTTCATTGAGAGGATCTAGAAAATCCATCTCAAGGTCAAAGAACAACTAGAAAAATCTCAAGCAAAGTACAAAGCTAGGCATGATCAGCATAGGAGGGAACACAAGCTTCATGTTGGAGACAAAGTTTGGCTTTACTTGAGCAAGGAGAGACTACAAGGTCAAGCACGGAAGCTCAAGCCACTATGATATGGACCCTTCACCATATTGGAGCAGGTTGGGGAAAATGCTTTTCGACTTGATTTGCCATCATTCATGAGGATGTACTCTATAGTAAATTGTGAGAACTTGCACCTATATGAGCCATCCATGCTAGATGAAGATGAAGAACTACAGTTGCTACCTTCCATTGAGGATTGCGTCTTGGACTCACAAGGTGAATTGGAGGAGGATGTAGTACTACAATAGAAGGTCAGAGAGACTAGAAGAGGTCCATAGGAGTCTTGGTAGATTGGATTGAAAGGAAAGACACCAAGGTAGGCCCAGTGGTACTCAAGGAGCAATCAAGGGAACTATTCCCTCATCTACTCCCCGCTAAGATTTTTTAGGACCAAAATCCTCCTAAAAGGGGAGGTGTGATCCATAGGGATCTGAAATAACTCTACTTCATTAAAAAATCGGCCTAAGACAGAGAAGAAAAACAACAAAATGGAGGTTCTGTCTTTTAAGTAATAGGACCACCACCCAACGTAGGAGGTGGACAGCATAACTACCGCCCAACGGGCGGCATTCCTGCAACCAGTTTGGTCTACATAGGGTAGCGGTCCTGGCCATTATGGACACAAAAAATAAAATTCAAAATGAACAACCTCCTGAATTTGAAAGCATGTTCATTTCTCTTCTCCTTTATGACCTTTCCCATTCTCCAAAGACACGGGAGGACATGCGAAAGGCTATAAATACATGATTGTAGAATTGTAAAATATCATCAAAGCATGGGAGCAAGTGAGCAAGAAATCTTTGTGCTGAAAATTGTAATTTTGTAGAAGAAAGGAGTGTTGAGACCAAGTAACTAAAAGGAAGTGTTGAGATATTTACTACTTCTCTTCCTTACTTATTGTAAATTGCACTGTTGATTTAAATTGGCCAATAGAAGTGGGAAGAAAGAGAAATTACCCTTCCGAATGGTTTTACCTCCATTGCAGGTTTTCTAGGATAAACATTGTTGGTGTTATGAGATTATATTCTTTCCTTTACTACAATTGTTGATTCTAAGCACAATAGTAATTCATTCACTAGCTATCTCTATTATTTTCTAATATGAAGTAAACAACAATGATTAATTTTGATTTGTGAATAATTACAAAGTTGAAGAGTTTACATATCACATATAATGAAGACGCACATTCATGTATAAAGAGTTCCAAATTTTGTCTTATCATCGTATGTGATGTTATTCAATCATTGGGAGTTAGAAAGTTTTAGTAAGTGACAAAGAAAGTGTAGGGATTTATATTAATCTAGAAAGATGAATGTTGTAAAATCCTACGTGTGTTAGCCTTCTAATAGAAAGCATGGTATTTCAAAGAGAGAGAAATATAATATATGTTCAAAATGAGAAGAAATATGCAATCGAGAGAAGACACACACACACGAGGAAGTATGAATTGTGTCCGCATCCTAGAAAGGGCATTTTTCCCAAGGTAAAATTAACCAAGAATATGGGCAATAGAGAGGGTGTGGCAATCAAGGTCATAGAAAAGGATAAGTTTTTTCCACACCTATTCGATGGCTTAGATTATTCCTCCTAAAAAAATACACCGCCTAGATCATTGATGAAAGCTATAGTACTTACAATTGGGCCACATCTACTACACTAAAATATTGATTGTAAATAATATCTTTACATTATTATTATTATTAGATAAGGTAAATATGAATTTAGTTATAAGGAGACCAAAAAAATGTGTATACAAATGGAGGAAATATAAAACATTGAAGGTCAGAAGGGGAGGCTTCTACCAGCAACCGATAACATAAACCAAAAGTACATTAAAACCACACACAAAATCATTACGAAATCAACTCCACAATGTGCGATCAGAATTTTCTATAGAAGTTTTTTTAGGTTGGATCCATCACGAGAAAGGGAGGGACTACTAACACCCCCACATCAATACCAAGGACGACTTCCAAACTGCCATTGGAGTTTTCCCAACAGTCCGCTAAAGATCCACCAACAGTTGTGGCATTCAATCTAATGTAACCAATGATAGATGAGGACATTGGAGTAGGATCAAGACCATTAATGTTATTTTTGAATTTGAATTTAGGCCTCTTCTCCCAACCGGTCCATCCAACTTGACGGAACAGTCAACAAATTGGTCCTCAAAAACACATAATAACTCCAACGGTACATTGATCTTAGCATTCATAGTGGTCCTACCCATGACTTTCAACACTGAAATCCCTAGTGAAGTGGCCCCACGATCCTCCATAGACACCCAAGAAACCATTTCAGGATAACTAGTACCAAGAGATTTTGAATTAGGGAACCACCCAGTCCTCCCGCTCAATCCGAAACCACTACACCAATCTTCCTTCCTGGGCACTTCCAGACAGACATCATCCACCACCAAGCCAACAATACCTGTACATCCAAAAACTACTTCCTCAGCTGACAACTCCACAAAAACTCTCGTATATCTCCCCTTCATCGACTAATTCAAATCCAAGATCAAAATCTATAAAGTCATCATCAACCTGAGAAACATGGATTCATTTATCATTTGATTCCACAACCATTATTTCACTCTAGTACTCATCCTGAAAAAATTTTTTACCATCATATCATACCTTTATGGAATTATCAAATATTCTGGTTGAGCTCTCAATATCAATCACTTACTCCCATTTATCAAAAAAAGAGTCCAGGAATATTTTTTTACACTTTAGAGCCAATAGGAATATTGACACAAATCCATACAAAGACAAGATTAGACCAAGATCTAGTAGCAAGATGAATGAATTACAACACTCCCACAAATCTCGCTAACTCACAAAGAACTTTAGTTCCTAGAACTCTAAGGGAGAGAAGGGAGTCGAATTCACATTGACATTTGAGAAAAGGTAAAATTAGAAGAAATTCTAGGTCTCTAATGGTAAATGATGACAGCATCCTTCCCAAATAACCAAGGTGCTCCTTCAAAAAATATCCACAAATAAGATTCATTCTGAAAGCAGAACAAAAAAACCTCATCCGAGAAATTTTTGACCTCTATCTTGCATTCCCATTTCCTCTTACACTAATCTTGAGACATATCAATGTATAATTATTATTCAAGGTATAACATTCAATAACTAGCTATCATATGTGAGCCATGAAATTAAGACATAGCAAGAAATTTTTATAATAAGTTAATTTAATTTGATGAGGAAGAGGGGCTAGGAAGAAATTGATTGAGGGATAAGAAGTGTTGGGGTGGGATAAATGTTGGGGGAATGTAAGTGAAACTATTCATTTTATGATTAGACACATTGGGCCATTTGGCATTTCATTTCAATCATTTGAAGAAAAATGTATGTCGAAAAATATCATCGACGAAACGTACTTTACAAATATCCTAAAAAGCAGATTCTTGTCAATTTAAATTGCCAATGTCAATATTGTATGGTTCTATAGTCATCCGTTGTTTTTGTGGGTAGATAGTACATAAGATTTTTTTATGGTAACACATATATGTGTATCACAAAACTTCAAAGATAATGACATGTGGAGGGACTCAACATCGCATGTTGCGAAAAAGTACCTTTTGAATTTGGTATACACAAACATGGCCTATCATGTGGTTTCGTGCCATCTATATAGACCATTATATTAAGAAATTCTCCACACTTTCTCAAGCAACAAAAATATCACCTTCAAGAGTTTTCTTTCAAGATTTACAATTGACACTATCTCTAAGGGCTCTTCTACTCATTTTTGACGAGGCATTTGTAATGGATGGTGTCGAGTCTCACATTAGCGCATTCCATTAAGAGTATGTTGTTATGGTCATTTACGGTGTTGAAAAATGTCCTTTCCCATTAAAACATTAAATGTATGACTATTTTCATTCATAGGTATCTCAATAAAGGTACACCATATGGACAATATGACAAACTTAAGTTAGTGTATTTTCAAATTTCTATATTTTTCAACATAGTTGCATTCATAAAGGTAAGGAATACTCCATAGTCTACACTTTGTTGCCATTTATTTGGGACTTCAAATGATATGCCTAAGATACTCAATTTATGGTTTATTGATAGAGTTATTTTGCACTTGAATGGATATTATTTGATGTATATGATATTCAAATTTGGTAGCTAAAGTATCAATGCAAGATGAGGAAAATCTACCTCAAGAATCCTAACTTGTATTTTGGTGAAATGTAGACACAAACTTGTGTACTTTACACATAATTTAGTCGTTCTTATACTACTATTTAAAACGTTCTCAAGTGGTTAAAGAACTAATTAATCCCACCTTTTGTCCATCTTTATTTTATATTTTGTTTCATACTTCCCATGTATTTTCCAGCACATACTCGCCCATTTTGCAAATCGCCCCATCATTCTAGCCTTAATTCGAGTGCCCTGACTGTATATTGGGCACCCCAGGGTGCCCTAGTCCCACTTGGGTACCCAATCTATCCACATCCTTTTCCCACTTTTTGTGGGAATTTCTAGTGGTTTTTTGTATTTATCTTTTCTCGTAAGTCAGCCTTGTCGGAATTAATTACGAAATTAAACTTGATATCCCTATAAATATAAATCCTCTAAGAACATATTTAGGGTGCTAGCATCACATATTACTAGCACTCCATATAGAGCTGCATCTATTGCATCACTTGCATCCATTAGTGACATGCATCAAGGCTATGAGATTTGCATCACACACACACTATATGAGGGATGGATTATATTCTATTCCATGTACACATCCTACTTACATTTTCTATAGTTAATATTGCTTGTTACTTCACAAAGTGTAATCGACACGAGAGCACCCATCACATGCACACTTACACAAGAACTACATCCGTGTTCGAAATGTAGTGAAGTGCTCAATGATAATACCACTAGTTTAGTGGACAAGGTTAGTCTCGATCGATTTGTTTTCATATTTTATTTTTCCTAGGATTTTCTAGTTCTCTTTGTATTTCAGGTCATTTTCCATGTCATTCAACAGATCCAAGTGTGACAAATAGGTAAGGTTTGCACCAAGTTGTGATAATTCCAAACTCAAGTTTTGAGCTTTACGTTGTTCAAAGTGCCCATATTGCAGCACTGTGGTGCGCTAGTACACTCCCAAGCACCTCAAACATCTCAATTTAACACCACATGACATTGATATCTATTTACTAGTTTCTATCCCTTCCACACTATCTCGACTTCCACAATCAGACAAGTCACCATAAACCGCCATCGGTTACCATATAACCATTTTGGTAACCTTTTGTTTTGATTGTCAACATTCTCAGTCCTTTTGGAATGAAGGATATATGCAATAGACCCCAAGTAAGAACTAGATCCCTTTCACATGTCTAGATAGCCATAGCTAGCACCAAGACTGATTAGAAGGCATTTTGCATTCACAACAACATCCTAGGAAGCACTACCGTAGCACTAAGCACCATTTCATAGATCAACCATTCACTAGCATCTCCAACCACCTCTCCACCACTACAAGCATTTAGAATACATCTGAACTCCAAGTAAGTTGGTTTCTCCTATGTTATTGGTAGTTGTATTCATTATTTTCTTTCATCTATTCACTGTTCTTACTTAGATCTATCCCTCAACTTCCTCTCTATCAACCACCCCATCACACCCCACCTAAACTTCACAAAATCCTATCCCAAAACCTATTGTTCCAAATCATCTTGCTTGTTCTACCCATACACAATATCGTTCCTTTTCGTACTCATTGTTACATCTCAACCCTTTTTCTTGTACACTTTTCATTCTCAACTCTTATTGGGAAAATGTTCCATTTAATCCTACATGCCATGAAACCATTTGTTCTCTGATCTGATCTAACTCTTCTTCGCTTTAATTTCGAGGACATTCAACTCTTCTACTAACACCTCTCATCTCTATTATGATTTTGTCACCTTCACTTCCTCTTATTGTTTGTGTGTCGTGATCTCCTTTTTTATCTATCATGTACCCCTTGTTCTTCTCCACTCACATTATTGGACTCTAGCTTACTTATATTCAGATAGGTACATTAGACCCCACGCACACCGATATTTCATTTCCCATGCCATTTGGCCTCTTTTTCATTTAGTAGTTCCTTTCTTGGCCACTCACCCAACCTCACTCAATGGTACATACACGGGTTTCCACATCCTCTTTTATTGTCAACGAAGAATATGCTATGGGAATGTACCATTTGTCTCTCACTGGCTCATTATGTGATCAACCTCATACTATAGCCTACCAAGTTACCAATTCCGACCCATTTGACTTTGACCTATATTCGAGAATGACGATCTCCTTGACAAGTTCACATAGCTTCTTCTCACATTACCTCCGTGTTTCACTGGGAGCATAACACATTATATACCACCCCCTCTCTATCCTAACATACTTGTATCATCCTACATCCTTCATCATTTAGATATCACATGTTGTAGCCCCCTTGTAACCCGATGATGCACTCTTGGTGCTTTAGTTCACACTAGATTGATTCAAGGATTACCAATACACTGAACCCTAAACACCGCACTCTAGGTCTACACATTTATGCCATCACATATACCATACATCCTAAATTATCCTATACATATCTCATCTACTAGTTATTTCTAAATTATTTTTTTGATTTTTCCCTTAGGAAAAATCTAATAACTAAACTAATAATGAATCCACACAAATAAAAAGAAAGGGTCGAGGTAGGCCATAGGAGCTCACATTTTGGGCTCGAGCTATGAGCATGTTAGTGAAGCGGGCCGATTGTATTGCAAAAAAGGCTAGGATTCCAAGTGAGTTTGGTAAATGAAGGAATTCTGAAGTCTAAAATTTGGACTTTGGAGGTGTGTTCGTTGAAAGGTAGGATGAAGAAAATTTTGGGGACTTGACGGAAAAAGCCTAGTAAAAATAGAAAGGTCTGAAATTTAGATGTCGGGATTTTTGGGATTTCGTAAGAAGGTTTCATGTTCCAACTTTAATGGCTGAAAATCAAACCCACTCGAAACCCGAACCCCTAAAATCTTGAAACCCGAACCCCCGAAATCTTGAAACCCAAACCTCAGAAACCCAAACCAGGATGAAGTCTGAGGGGCCATTTCTTGAACACCCGAAATGATGAAAAATGAACCCCGAAATCCTTAAACCCGAACCCCAAAACTTGAAACCCCGAAACAAACCATAAAACAACAAAACCCAAACCCAAAAAATTAAGAGGTCTAAAAAAAGAAGTCCGAATTTTGGAATTTTGGGTCATAGAATTTTAGAACATCCCGGGGCTTGGGTGGTTGGACAAGATCTTACGAAAAAATATGAAGTCGGATTTTGAACTCTAAAGTTTGAATTTCAAACTTTATAGGTTTGACAATTTGGAACCTTCGATCTATCTTGGGGATGACAGTCCCATAACAACCTCGAGAGTGGAAATGAGTGAAACTCAGAATCCTAAAAGTCCAAAAGTTTGGACTTGTTTTAGAGGGTGCGATGTAGGTTCGGAGTCTCAAAAAGAGATCAACCACACGCATTTATAGCATTATTGCACCCTCGTCTTCATATGGCCATAACATTTTAATGGGAGCTTAGATTTAAAAATAATTCTTTTGGGAAAGATCTCAATGTCCTCTACACAAATACAAATGGATTTATTAGTTTTAATAAAGTTAAGTAGTGCAAAATGTGAATGTTCATTCTGCCATTTTAGAGGAGTGGTTTCCTATTTCTCACCTACCAAAATGATGAAGTATGGGCTCCTTTTCTTCTCCAACAATCAAGGTACAATGGAATATGAGATCGTTCCTTCTGCAGACTTTCCCATGACTCCTAGAAGGAAAATTATGGATTTTGCTAGGAGATTGGAGTGCATTTTAATATTTTCTTTCCTCTCTCTTCATTTTTATTCCTCTATTAAATGTAAGGGTTTTGTATGTGCAAAGGGGGTCTTTTTTGGTCACTTTTCCTCTTCGCCCATGCACCCCATTCCTCTTTAGGATTCAAGCCTTCCTAAAAATCTTGTAATGGATTTATGCCTCTTCCTTCTATAGCATTGTACTATGAAAAATTATATTGATAAATCGACAAAAACATATTTGTGTTACATTTTTTCCAACCTCTATGCTTTTTGTTGTTTGTATCTTACCTCTCATTGTGTTTACGGGATACGTGTGCATCTCTTGTCTATTGTAGGTTTGGTGGTTTTTTTCATGAAATGGGTAATGTTTTAATTATGGGTTTTGTTCCATTTGTCTAACCTCCCCATGATTCATCCTTTCTACAGCTTTAAAGGTTTGGGAAGAGTGATTAACACTCTTTTCTTGGTGTATCTCCACTTTTAGTGTAGGATTTCATTCTATGAAAAATTAACCCTATCATCTTTGAAGCATTGGATTAGGATTACTCGGTAGTTTTCCTTCATTAGGATTAGTTAGTGGCAAGTAGGTTAGGAGCTAGAACCAACCTTCTCTAGAGAGCTATCTCATTTCACAATTTCCCACATCAATATATGCTCCATAGTATATAATTACACCGAATGTCCCATCTCAATTTGGGAAATTCGAGGGTGTTATGATTTCACATAAACAATCATTTGTTTCATACATACTACATGAGTCATAATTATATATGAGTTTAGTTTTACATTATTTCCACACATTCGATATGTATGCTAAATCACATTATCCATGGGTCTATCTTTACCTATCCCCAAGTATATTCTAGCTACACATATCATCACAATTTCTACATTCTACCGTGCATCTAAAAACAATCTATTCACCATTTGGTCACATACACTACATTGTTCTACACGTTGAACTCACCACCCTATGATGCACTCTAGTTCCTCGGTCTATCCTCGATTGTTGAGGTTTTATCAATCACATCCAGGACATTTCCATTGCAACATGTCATCATACCACATTGATCATAATGTTGGTGTGAGTTATCCTATCTGTCCTCCTCTCATATTGGAGGGACATCTCACATGGGTTAGGTTTAGGTTAGGTTTAGGTTTTCTATTGATTCATGACTAGGGTTCACTCAGCACTACCTATATGTACCCTTTTACTATTCATTTATGAGCATACCAATGGAATATGGGAGACACTCCAGGAAAATTTGATTTTTCTTTCCTCTATAAATGTAAGCTTTGCTTTTGTTGAGCAATTTTTCCATTATTGATCGATTCTTCTTAATGGACGATTACGCTAGAGCTATCACGATTCCCTTGGAGTGCAACTAGGTTTGGTGTTTTTTTTTCATGAAATGGTTAATGTTTTAATTTTGGGTTTGTGTTACTTTGTGGTGCATCATTTCCGATTCAATTCTCGCAAACTCTTTCATGGTATCAAAGTGCACGACTTGTCATCACACCAAAATCTAAAACTAATGGTGGAGAGGGATCTCATCATGTTAATACATTCTATGTCAATTCCCTCATCCGCACGATGGATTAGTGGGTATACATGCAATAGGCCCAACATCATTAGGAAGTAGGACACAAGGAATTTCCCGGGAGAGTCACCCATTGTAACTACTCTAGGGGCCACACTTAATTGCCCCATCACTGGGTATCGAGAGATTTCGCATGACTTGTCATCACACCAAAATATCAAACTAATTTTGGAGAGGGATCTCATTGTGTTAATCAGCTACTACGCCAATACCTTCCTACACAAAATACAATTTCGGGTATACACCCAATCAAGCCCAACAACATTAGGAGGAAGTGACACCACCCTTTGATGGAATTTCTCGGAGGTCACCAATCCCGAACTACTGAGGTTTTGGGGCACCTAACTACGGTATCAAAGCTACTACGCCAATACATACTAGTGGCCAATGTTGTATGCTACAACATTACCCGCACTCATCATTACATACCATAGTGGTATATACCTATGTTAAATCACCACTCTTTTCATAAATGCTACATCATTATATCATATTCTATTATGTCATTCCATTACATTTTCTCAAATTCCAAATTACTCCATTGCATTGTCATGCCTTCAATCATCATGTCTGCTATACAATTTAGGTTAAATCACAACTCTCTTTATCAATTTATCATTATCATATTACATCCTATCATCACATATCTATTATCCTATTCTAATTAATTTTATTACATCATATATCCTACTCACCACCTATTGGTATATGCTTTAGGCTACATCACCACCTCCTTCTTATTCATCACGAAGTGTCTACGTTTGGTGTTAAATAAACATCATCTTCTATCCACTTTGCATACTCATAAACACTTTGTACACCCTCATCACCCATCTCTTGTAGTGAAATATGTTATAGGATAAATCATCACCTACACTAAATTGTTCTACACGTTGAACTCACCACCATATGATGCACTCTATTTCCTCGGTCCTTACTCAAGCTCCGAGGATTTACCAAACAAATGGACCTTACCTACATGTGACATGTCATCATACCACATTGATCGGACTAGTGACCAATGTTGTAGGCTATATCGTTACCCACAATCATCATTACTTACCATAGGGGTATACCACTAGGTTAAATCACCACTCTTTTCATAAATGATACATCATTTTATTACACTCTATCATCTTCTATGATGTCATCCCATCCCATTTTCTCAAATTCCAAATTATTCCATTACATTGTCATACCTTCAATTATCATGTAGTGTTATACACTTTAGGTTAAATCACCACTCTCTTTATCAATTTATCATTATCATCTTCCATCCTATCATCACATATTATATTATCCTATTCTAAGTCATTATATTACATCATATATCCTACTCATCACCTAGTGGTATACACTTTAGGCTACATCACCACCTCATTCTTATTGATCACGAAGTAGTCTAATCCTTCTACTAAATCAACATCATTTCCTATCCACTACATACTCATATACACTTCATAAACCCTCATCACCCATCTCTCGTAGTAACATATGTTATAAGATAAATTGTCACCTTAATCTTGCATTATGTAGTGATATATGATTAGGGATAAATCATCACTCATCCATTCCACATGTCATTGTATACACTTAGGCTATAAGGTCAACACTTAAATATTTCCATCTAATCTGTCTCATCACCATACACTTATTCCATAACAATATACACTTAGGAATAAATCATCACTCATCTATTCAAAAAATTCGTGGTATATGCTTATATTTTAGGGTCCATCCACATCATCATCTTGCCCATGTTGCATTTCATCACCATTACATATACACACTCATCACAACGCTCTAGACAAAACAAACACTACTCGACCATTTTCGATGATGCACTCTCATCTACGGTTCATTATTGACTCGAGGGGAAAACAAAGTGAACCTCATTGCATACAATTCCATATACTCATGGGGTGAACATTTCTCCTATCATTCTATTTCACATTCCATTCCATCCATCCATAGCATACTACATTGTCTTGGGGGCATTTATTTTTCTTACTAGTTCTTTGCATGTTTACTTAACTAAACATGTTCAATATCTTTCGCATATGTCATTATCATATAAACATGCACGTTCATAGTTTTTTTTATCTGTTCTCATAGATACAATACATGTGACATGGATTCTCACCTTCTACCCTTACTATATTGGTCACCGAGGGCATCCACATTTGTCTCATACAATTTTTATTGTTTCCTTTTGTACTTAACATCTTAGACTATTGGTTCATACATGTTTTTGACATATCGTTTATCACTCTAAAGTTCTAATGGGTGATCCATGTGCAACACTTGTTTTGTAGGATTACATGTCTCCATGACTACTTGTGTATTTATACTTGTATGCTTTTTGTTTGCTATTGTATGTAGGATTTTCCCTTATATTGTGTGTATGCTTGTCTACGATTGCATCCATGATGGAATTGAGTTTGTTGTGACATCATGAGTAATGTCCCTTGTTTGTAACCCGCTTTGTATTGTGTTCTATATTTTTCTTGTTGTGTTTATACTATTGTAATTGGTATTTTTCTTACACTGTTTACATTTTTAAATTGATTAAATGCTTGTGATTGGGGACTAACACTTTTTTATCTATCCATCCATTTTTCGTGCACTTGGTATCTCGCTAAAGGATTTCCGTTCCCCCTATGAGGCTAAGTTGGTTATAGGTCATAGTGCGGTTGTTCCTATTTTGGGGAAAAATTATCCTTTTCAAGTCATCCCATGTGACCCCAAAAAGGGGCGGAATGATTGTGTTTTTTCTAATAACACAACTTATTTACTTCAGTTTAGACACAACGAATGAGTTTAGACAGTCTATGAACTCCATAAAGAGTGGCCTTATTAGGACATGATGTGCTTTAGTGAATCGGTGAAGCGATTTACAAGCTTGGTGGTTATAGTGGGCATTTATCTCTACACTTATCCATTTAGTGGAATGAATCACCTAAAAAATAGTTCGGTATAAATATCTCTTCCAAAAATTCAATTGAAGTAGTTAGAGTTAGATGAGAAAGAGCATTTTCTCCCTACACTTCTTCAGCCCGGTGGTGGCGTGAGATCTCCCAAAAAACTTGTGATGGTACAAGATATCCTTCTACACCCTTCTTCTTGACATGGATCACGTGCACATGTTCCATTTACAATTTTTCTAGAATATTTTACATTTGTCTACTTTACATTTGCATATTTTATACAATGATTTTACATACATACATATTTGACTACTTGATCATTTTCTCCTTGCAGGTCCACCATATGAGAAACAAGAAATCAAGTTTAGTGCAACAACAATAAAAACAATGATAAAAATGACAACAACAATACACTACTACATGCATTTTCCTTTACTAACCATGTAGGTACACTACACATAGTAACAAATACACATTTGTTCTACCCTAGATTCGTTAAACACTAATTTTTATGCAAATTTTTTTATCTTTACAATTCATGCTCCTCCATATTTTTTTATCATTCCATGCTTGAGTCTAGTCCATCGACACATTTTCTTCTACACTCTACATGGATATCAGGTACGCATCTCTATCTACTTTATGTTACCGATATTTCTTCTCACCAACATAAAGTGGGGGAAAATGTAGACAAAATTATGCACTTTTCACATAATTTATCTCGATCATATACTACTATTTATAAGGTTCTCAAGTGGTTAAATTACTAATTAATCACACCTTTAAGCCATCTTTATTTTATATTTTATTTTGTACTTCCCATGTATTTTCAAGGACATACCCATTCGTTTCACAACTGCCCCATCTAATCTAGCCCAAATTCGGGGTGCCCCATAATGTACTAGGGCACCCCATTCCTATTTTTGGATGCCCAAAGTATATGAAAATCATTTTCCCACTTTCTTTTGAGTCTTTTCTAGCCATTTTTTGTCTTTATATTTTTCTCATTTGGCCTTATCGGGATTAATTACAAAATTTAACTTGATATCCCTATAAATATAAAGCATATAAGACCATAATGAAGGTCCTAGTATCACATATTAATATCACTCCATCTAGAGATGCATCACTTACATCACTTGCATCCATTAGTTTCATGCATAAAGGCTAGGATATCAACATCACACACACTGCATACATGAGGATAGATTATATTCTATTCCATCTACACATCCTAATTACATTTTCTATAGTTACTATTGATCGTTACTTCACAAAGTGTGATTGACACGAGAGAACCTAGGGCATGAGATGCATACACAAAAACCATAAATACATCTGGGTATGAAATGTGTAGTGCAACACTCAAAGTGATAAGACATCTAATTTTTTGGCTGAGGTGAGTATGATCCATTCATTTTCATCATTTATTTTTCCTAGGGTTTGATACTTTTCTTTGTTTTATAGGTCATTTTCTAGTTCATTTGACAAATGCAAAGTGTGACAAATAGGCAGGGGGTTTAAACCAAGTTGTGACACTTCCGAACTTAGGGCTTAAGCTTTAATAGTGTTAAGAGTGGCCAAATTCGAGACCAAGGTTCCTCGGGGTGGCCCATTACACTCCCTAGTGATTCAAACATTTCAAATTCACTAGATCTACCCTTGTAGGGTGCTGTGCATGTTTGTATGCACTTCTTGTTTCTCCGATCGCACTGTGACAACCTGCGATAGTATTCTTCAATAAGCTAAGACATTCTCTCTCCCCCTTGTATATTAGGTTTTCTTACATTATATTTAATTTTACAATCACTTTAGATCACATTATTTCATTTACTACATAATTTTAGTCCTCTTATGTTAGGTTAGCATTAATACCCTAAGTACTAATTTAGATCAATTAGGCCCCATTTTTGTTAATCATGAACTCAAATTCAAAGAAAATATGCCATGTTTGAAGTCAATTAAAATTCTTGTTCACCCTCCAAAATATGTAGACAAAGATGGGGATGTTGAATCGCTGCGATATGAAGACAACCTCAATGAAGCAATTAGAGAAGAAACAAACCCTTTATAGGTGGAGGTATCAACACAAGTGAAAGACATACAAAATTTATAACCACTTTTTTGTAGACCATGTATCACGTGGAGCCATGTAACTATGCATTTAACAAAATAGATATTACTAATTAATACTAAAAAAATTCGTATTTAAGTTAATATATATTTTGCATTAAATACTTCTTAAGAGTGGCTAACCTAAGAAGACTTACTTTTGTAGATTGTTTTGTAGCTTTTTGGGAAATTTCTATATTACAATATTATCTATATTGATAACATAAGAATAAAACGAAAGAAAATTCCATAAACGTAACGAAAAATGAAGAATACTTTAAAACAAAAAAAGAGGTTTATTAAGAATAAATTGTGACACATATTATAATTGTGGCAATAAATTAAATAAGTTCAAATATAATGAATGAATATAAGTGGAATATATCAAAACATATGGGATACTAATCTTAACTTTGTTAGAGTTGGAATTAGAAGTGAAGTGATATGTATGTTATCTTATAATTAAGATATGTTATGAAAATATATCAAGTTATGCCATTTTTCAAACACCTAATGTCTATCTACTAAAGCTTCCATTTTGTCATGTAAATTTTACCAAGACCTTATCAACAATCCCATTTTGTGAATATCTAGAAACCTTTGAATTCTATCATATGACATATATCAAGGGTTTTTCTTCAAATATTTCACATGCCCTATGTATGCTTCCACACTTGACATGTACATACAAAATAGGGCACCTAGTAAGTGAACTATAGTCCCTTCCAAAATAGAGGATAGTCCAACTATTAGGTTCCATATGTGTAATAAAGAAATGTCTAATTTTTTATGACCAAATGAATTGTGGTTAGATTCTAGTGCTGCATAAAAACCACCACACAAATAAAACCAATGTTGTTGAATCATAAATTGATGTTTATGCTTGAATTTTTTTGTGTGTGTAAATTTATGGTGTTAATTAATTAGTTTTCTATAGATATGATGTTTATTCTTGAATTTTAAAGTTTTTGTGTGATAACTATCAAATGTTATACATATTTGATGTTCATGATTGAATTATAGTGGTTTTTATGTTAATTATTTAGTGTTATACACATTTTCCATTAGAACTAAACTATGCTTGTGATTAGTATTAGAAAATAATTGTTGATTAATCTTATACACGTATGTGAATTCATAAACATTTTATTAATATCAAAATGAGAAAATAAATTGAAAAGGTGCCTAAGTTTCACTAACCCTTAACATAGAATGGTACAATAGATGGCCAAAACACATAATTCAATGAATATAATCCAAAATGACCAACTATTAACTAATTAAGTTATAATAATTCCTTCAAATACCTCAAGCATTTAGGTTAATTGAATCCAACATATTCTACTGAACTCAAACATTGGGGCTAATGGATGTGAAGCCTCATTCAACCACTTCTACATCAAGAATTTTAATATTATTTAGTTTCATGACATTTAAAAAAGAGAACCTTATCCTAGGTTCGTGATACGTCAAAAATACCACTCGAATGAAACATAAAAATTCGTAGGATCATTTCAAAAATACACTACTTGAAACCATTTTAAAATGAAAGGCTTGTTTAGCATTGTTGAAAAATCTTGAAGTATAAATTTAATTTTTATTATTAAGTTACTATGAAACACAATATCAACTTTATATTTATATTTAACAATCATAGAGGGACAAGATGCATAATTTTTTGTATATTTATATTTTACACTCACTTGATTTGATAAATCGGTGGATTCGTTGATGATTACCATGATTTCATATATTATTAAACTTGGAACATCATTATACATTGCACATCATTGCACTTGTTTTTCATTTAGCCCAGATCTTAGGGCCCTAGTTCCTCCATCACCATCTGGTATTTCCTTTCATAAAACCATTATATCTACATGTCCCTCCTTGTCTCTCTATATCTCTACAACCAACTCCTTATCTCTGCAAGTCCCTCTAGAAGTTGTTATTTCTCTGGGTATTTGAAGCCAAAACTTGAAAAATTGAGTGAAAATATAAAGAACAAATAGGAAAACAAATTCATGTCTAAACATGAAAGTGTTGATTAAATATTTAATAGTGCAGAATTTGTTGCCATATTCAAGGAAGTTTAATAGATGATATTCTTTCAGAAAATACAATAATTTGACTAAGATATTGTAAAAGAATTTGTGGCTAATCTTGAAAAAAATTATACCAAGTTCAAAACTATGAAAAGTTTAATGACTCCTAAAATAATAAGTGAACTGACTGGAATCCCAAATATAGGTATGAGAATTCAAGCTAGACCTACTTATACTGATATTTTGAAATATTTCATGTAGAGGGTGAACAAATTCCTTCTTTATTTATAAATACTAAAAATGAAATCAAGGGCATAATTAGAAATACCCTACATAAGCCATGGAAGATTGTAGCCTAATGGATAATGAAGTATATCACTTGTGAGGGAAATATAGTATTGTTTAGGGGGACAATGAGAATGGTAAACCATTTGAGACACTCAACCAATAAACTTGAGTGGAAAAAAAAATCTTTGGTATTTATATGACTCATTCCAAATGATGGCTAGTAGGTTTGTTCAGGGAATTATATCATTAAAACACCATTTCCTAATTTACATTATTTTGCAACACCATTTTATTAAACTATCCCAAGGGGAAGAATTATGGAAAAAAATTATACTAGTAGGGAAGAATAAATTAAAACATATAATGAAAGAATCACTTACCGTACTATAGATATGTAAACAAAAATCCACTAAGGGTTACACTCAAATTGGTACTTCTCCGATACATTTCCTTCCAAAATGACTAAGGGATAAATTTATAAGAAAATAGTGTGGATTCTGAAAAACATATAAGAGAAAGGACGCTTCATAAGAAAACATTGTCAAAACACATTCAATTATAGAGGAAAGTGAGGAACAACATGAAGTTATTCTATTTTCAGAAGATGACTAGGAAATAGTTTCCATGAATTCCTCCCCTATGAGAACTAACATAAGGTTTCTTACATAAGAATCCATCTCAAGAAAAAGTCGAAGAAAAATGAGATAATAGAGACGAATCCCCAAAAAAACCCATCGATAAAGAATAACATAAAAGTACTAGAGAACTAATTATCCTTGCCAATGAATTGGAATAAGAACTTGAAGATAGGGATGTAATCCATAAATATTAGAATCATTTAATCAACATTCTCCAATCTATCAAATACCAACTACGCTTGCAAACATGCAAGAAAGTGTAGAGAACACTAGTGAATAAGAAATGGAAGGCAATAGAAATGTTTATAACACAACAAAATATATTGATATTCAAAGACGTACGTAGATGGAATCAGTAATTTCCTTTAGACATTCTTCTTCCTCGCAGGTAGATAAAGTAAAGTCAATAATAATGGAAGAATGGATTAAATTACAAGGTGTAATAAAGGACCAATAGCTACACCAACCCTTAACCCTATCAAGAACAAATCTATTAATCTAGAAACAATAAGAAGAAATATAATATTTGACACAATCTCTACCTAGGAAACAAATGAAAATATTGAACTCGTAAAAGCAAGCTCAAGACTCTTAATATGAACTATAGATCAAGGATATTTATTTAGTGAGTGTAATATAATATCTAGCTCTTATAAAGCAAGAGACAAGTGAAAAGACCATATTATTATGGAATTGACTCAAAAATTTCAAATATTAGAGAAAAAGAATAATGAAAATGAAGACAACATTTCCAATCTATAGAAATAATGTCGGGAACTAAAAATTTGAGTATTAATATAAGACACTAAAATTTATTATTTAAATAAAAATCTGGAATATATTAAATTGCAAATCCCTCCTCTAATCACTCTATTAGAAAATGATGAGAAAATGTTATTGACTCATGAGAAAATTATGAATATTTGGGAAAAGCTAAATCGGAGGTAAAAATTATAAGAAGATAACTAATAAAGTCCCAACAATAAAATTAAGAATTATGAGAAGTATTTTCTCTTTCATGTTAGTATGAATAAGCATTGGCAACATTGATAGCTAGAAGAGAAAGATCCATGATGCAATTTATGAGAATATTTAGGAAAGAATGGATATGAATGAGGTATATGCCTTCCATATTATTATATCTTGCACCATGTTGGAGTAATCGACGAGAGGAATTTTTACGTCACTTCAATGTATGGGAGAATAAAATAAGAAAACACAAAGGTTACATAGGTGATAAAAAGTATTTTTCTATTTTTTCTTCTAAGTATGATTTGATGAGACTCCATGAAGAAGAAATAGAAGAGGAATACATTACAATATTTTATATCAAATAATCACGAGATTATATAAATTGGGTGCTACATTTCATCTTATTAGAATCAAAGTCCATTGGTTGAGCCTTAAAGTTCCTTTGAAGTTTTTCTCAAGAGTGCCAAATTCTATTACTTGAGCCTTATAATTCATCTAAGGAGCGTGAAAATATATCAACATGTCTATTTTATGATGAAATATCATGTATTCTACAAAATTATATTAAAAATTATAGAATCTTGATGGTGTGTGAAAACGTTTCTCGATAACTTCTACTCCTAAATCATCCATTCTACAAGGTTATCAAGGAAATGAGTAAGAAACACACATGAACCAACACACTATAGATGGATTCAAAGGTGATACAATGAGCACTAGGGTAATATATATGGAGGGTAATAATCACTACGCTACATAAACATATGGCTTTGAAGGCTTAGATTTAATATAGAAGAGAGTATCAAATTAAGATATGAGTAGTTAGATAAGGAGGGGTATCGATCAAATTGATAGATAAGGAAAACATACATAATGTAACTAAAATGAAAGAGAATAAAATATAAGTAGGCACTCATGAGTAAGAGAACTATGCTAACTAGTATCAAAATACATGTAATAGTAATCTAACATAGAACAATGAGGGAAGGACATGAACTAATCTAGGTAAAATGTGATTAACTAAAAAAACATAATGTTCTTTCTAAATATTTTATGTGTTAATCTAAAAATAAAATGAATGCTATATTGAAATTTTGAAACTAAGTAGTGTACTTAAATATTTGAATATATTGGAAGAATGGAAATAAGAGGGAATGGTGCTAACCTTAAGTAAATTTACCTCGGTGTGTGATTGACTATAATAGACTAGTATGCAGACTAAGAAATTTGTGACTGAATGGCCTCAGGAAGGGAAGAAGATGAATTTTTTCACATAATGAGGTTCCCCGGGAATATACTTTGGGGTGCTCGTCTATAATCTAGTTGTTGTAGACTACAAAAAGTTCAAAAATTTAGTTTAGCAAAAGTGTCACAATACCTCTAAGATAAATTCACTTCTACTACATAAGTGTCACAAGATTGTCGGTTGTGTCACCGTAAATGATGTATGAATATCTATGTGCAAAACTCTATCCAAAGCATTAATTCCTAAAAAATAAAAATGCATATGAATAGTTTAGAATGACCTCAGCTGCCAAACTAGTGGTCTTGCGATTGAGAATTACACTACATTTTAGACCTAATATAGTTCTATGTACGTGTGTGTGTGCAATTTTGTGCCAAGGATGCCCTAACGCCAATGACATGGTAATAACAGAAATAACTAGATGTAAAATGAAAGCTGGTTGATGGAATGGAAAGAATACAACCCTTTCCCCTATGTAGTGTGTGATGTTGATGTAGAAGATGCCCAAATGAAAACCCATGCCTTAGTAGATAGCTTCCATTGATAGTAAGATGTCCATCCATAATATAGTGAGTATTTTATGTTTATATAGGTATCTCTTGTTCAAATCTCGACACTAGTGACCCCAAAACTGTCAACTATGACCTAAGGGAATGCATGTAGTAACCATTAAGACTCGACTTGGAGAAAATAAATTAAGACCTCAAATTACGACATGAGCTCCTAAAATCACAGACTTGGGCACCCTAGTGAAACCCTAGGAACCACAGAGTAGATTTAAAGATGAGAACCGAGAAAATTATGACACGTGAGACACCCTGAAAGTTATCCAAAACTGAACATAAAAATGATGACTAAAATAGACAAACAACAATGAAATTTGAAAAACTAACTACAAGACTCAAGGATAGGTCACTAATGAATACTTTTATTATGCAAGATGCATCTATAAAATAACATACCCAAAGGGTACTAATGTAATAGTAAGTGTGTTATTTTGTGACTACATTTTCCCCACTTTATGTTGGTGAGTAGAAATCTTGGTAACATAAAGTAGATAGAGATGTGTACTTGAGAGAAATCTAGAGAATCCCAAGATGTTGAATATCATGAAGATATATAGTAGAATACCTCCTATAGAACTATAAAATCATGCAAAACCATGGATCAAAATTTGATCCATGCAACATATTCAAAAGTTTAAGTGTTGCGATGAAGTGTGCAAAATGAAAATGATGATTAGGATATAGGATAATTTTGAATGTGGTTTAGTAATGAATAGGTGGGTAGGGAGTGATTAGTTCCCGACCAAAATAATTATTGATGAATTGAATGATTGGAGGATTTGGGCATATTACCGCTCGAGGAAGAGCGAGAAAAGTGTGCTATTCTCTAAACTTTAACTACATCCTCAAGATCTAGCCACCTTATGAGACATGGACTTAGATCATGATAGGATGATCTATCTATTAAAATGATTTTGATTAAATTATTGACCCATATGGGAGTGATAAGGGAAAGGAACTCTTCCCCCAACTCCATGAGTTTCACTACAATCTAAAGTCTTCCTAGTTAGGTCATCTATAAGTGAACGTAATAGAGAATGAGATGGCTTTCAAGTTAGGTCATTTGTACGAGAACTCGATAGAGAAAAGATGGATTCCAAGTTAGTTCATATAGAAGAAAATGAAGAATATAGAATAAAATCACAAGTTAGGTCATCTAGAAAATATGTGGTTAATGTCACATGTAAGTTAGTTCATCCGAGAGACCACTTGTGGATTTGAATGATTTGATTTAAACGCATTGATTTGGATTGGTTAATTGATTGTTTTGATCAGTTACTCAAGGAGAGGTTTTTCACTAATTGCTCCCATGTTAGGTCATTAGGAAAGAATTTTTAGAACTTTATGACATGTCACATCAAATGTTTTTAGTCACTTGTTTCCCAAAAGTTACATCATTAGATTGAATTGACGGGTTATCTTGTGTGATCAAATTTGGAAAATGTTCAATGATTATTGCCCCGATTAGGTAGTTAGTGGATATTGATGGTGAAATATAATGGTTTAGGTGTTGGATTTATTATGTTTGAACACATGGTGATGTAAGGGCGATTACATAGGACCCAAATAATATTCCACCCCTTTTGTCAAAAGAGGGAGTGATGAGAAGAATGAACTCAAAGAGGAAAGTAAACGCACAATGTTTATAATACATATGCGGTGTGTAGACACCCATAATTACGCCCGAGAAATTTAAATACTTGAATTGCACTAATTATCTCCTTTCCCACAAATTGGTGACATATCGCCAAAAGAGACAATCTTCCCTCATATCGTCATTAATTAATTACACTACGATAATTAATTAAGTCGCCTATCCAACAAATACCGTAATTAATAAAATTTCGTTAATAAATCCCCGTTCTATCTAGACTAATTAATTATTGTTATTTAATTAGCTTCCCCTTTCATTAAACCAATAAATCAATATTTAATTGATTTAATCCCTCTCTATAGTTTAAATCATGTTTATATTCCTCTAAAAGCTTTTATTAGCTTACACATCTATTAATTAATCATCTTGATCAATTAATACACCCCTTTATCCACATGGTCACTTAAGGACAAACTAAACCCTCCTAAAGTTAACTCAACCATATCTAAACCCCCTTATCCATAACTAACTCAACATCCCTATTATCCCACATGCAAAGGGATGCAGTGGCTCCTTTATCCATTGGGCTATTTAAAGATCCCTCCTCCTACCTTTTCACTTACACCTAAATTCCTTGAGAGGTCAAAACCAAAGCACATAGCAAATAGACTAAAATATTTCCTTTGTTATTCTTGAGAATTCACCACTTGAAGAGTTAAGCCTTTCTTTTTCTAGCCAAAGTGCTTCGGTCATATGGGAAGACTCAAAAGGGTCTTGTAGCCCAACTTTGATAAGCTCCCATTCCTAGGTTCTTGGATATCAATAACAACTAATTTGATTGCCATGGAGCCTACATAGGTCCATTTACTTATTTGTTGGTAATCTAGAGAAGTAGAGGTTTAAATAATTTAGCATGCTAATTCAAAGTTAATGCATTATGCTTAGTATTAATCTTGTTTAGCTCTCATCTTTGATGGTGTTTAGATTTTGTCAATAGCTTTGTTATAGAACTATTTAGGTGGTAGCTCTTATTCATCTAACTTAGCTTAAGCACAAACACCATGCACACATTTGGCACACCCGGTGGGACCATATCCTTTGGCCTTAGCATTTTTAGCTTGAATTATATTGTTTTGGCTAACCCTTTGATATGCATATGTAGTAATTAATGTTTAATTTCTTGGGATTTTTGTTAACATTATATGTGTAGGTTCTCACTTATAGCTATCATTTTTATGGGTTGTTACTAATTTCAAGCTAAATTGTTAAAATTTGAAGTATTGTGAGCTTTTTTGTGTTTTTCGTTGTACTTTGGTTGTAGGAGTGGTACAGGCGCACAAACAGGGGCACAAATACACTTATGGTGTGCGAGGAACCTCTTGGGTGGTGCGGGCGCACTGTCGGGCTTAAATTTCTATTTGTCGACCCCAGCACGCATACACTAACCCCAACGCACATACCCTAACTAGGCACAGATGCACTAAACCTAAGCGCATAGTGCTATTTCGCATTTTACTTTCACTACAACGTAAAACATGTCAAACTAGCGCACACACCCTAACCCGGTGCACACGCTTTTTGGTGGCGCGAGACATGTTCTAGTGGCACAAATGTTTTCTCATAATCTGATACTATTTTGATCCGTGGTGGCGCACATGCACACTTTTCTAGTGGCACAAGCATTCTCGAATCCGATATTGTTTTGATCTGCATGGTGCACATGCTTTTCTTATAGCACAAGTTCATTTATGTTAGCGTAAGAACTCGACAAAATCTAACATTTTTTTATCTATGGTGGCACACACGTACTTACGAGTGGCACACGGGCGTCTTGGGTGGCATAGGTGCACATGTAATTTAGAAAAGCATAGAGTGCATATCCTCCCTAACCTCACGTGCACAAACCTTTTCGGTGGCGTTGGTGTCTATATAGGGGGTACACACATAAAAGGTGCGGTATATGTATTTAATCGGGTTTTGGTTACAACTTTTTAGTGCTCTTTGTTTTGATCATAACTTTTGACTCATTAACCTATTTTCAGAGGTTAAATAGGCAAATGAAAGATAACAAAGTGTACTTTGAGGAACCTATAAAATTAAGATACCTACGGTTTATATAATTTTATCACAAAACTCCCAAAATGCCCTAGAGACCTCAAAAATGCAAATTACTAATTTTTTTAAAAATGCAAAATTGGATTTCTAGAATTTTTCAATTTTCTTGGTTTTCTAACTCTTGCAGTAGGTTCTAATATTGGTTTACTGGTGTTTCCTTTACATTAAGTTTTTTATATACTAACTTAATAAAAAAATTGCATCTTTATTTGTGAAGGTTTGAAACATGTATGCTCTTCCCTCACACCTTTCTAGGTGATCTTGGGAATCAAAAATGTTTCACCACTTTCTTCATACTTGCAAAACAATTTAATTAGCTTTCAAAGTTGGTTAAAAGGAACTTATTTTCACATTATACTTAGGAATTTTCCATTTATTAAAAATTTGAGTGAGATACCTTGTTGTGTATGCTCTTTCCTTGCGTCTTAGACGATTGTCGGGAAATCAAAACAACATCTTATCTCCTTTATATGATGTTTTGGAAAAATACTAACCTATGTATGTAGGACCAAAATTACTTTTCAAAGAAAGAAGACATAAAAAAAAACACAAAACCCTCTAATACACGTGTTTCTTACAGTTGCCAAATGGTGTGCCACTTAAGACCACATTTAAGTTAAAAAAAATTAAAAACATACCATATTCAAAACATTGTATTGCAGGTTTTGAAAAGTGTACATCCTATCCACTCAACTGGAACATAACCCCTTTGGCATAACGCCTTAAGATACAACAATGGGGGTGGTAACAAGAACCCTAAAATAGTCCATGCAAGAGGGAAGCTTGTGGATGAAACAAGAAGTACTCCATACTACCTACCTAACTACTATTACCTTGTGAGACAACATTACTTGGTTGTCCATATGGAGACCCAGTGAGAACACACGTGGATTCACTAGTTTCCCTTTGTGCTCGAAGGGGGTAAAGTAAAGCCGAGATAATCCCAAGATAGTCAAGACTATTTGGGTAAATCACGCTTCTAGGACAACTTTATAACATTTAGGACGAGAGAACCACTTAGGATAATATACTTTGGATAGGAGCCCACTTTGACCAGTTAAAAATGGTGTTGATGTTGTGAGCCATTATTCACCACGAAACGTGTGACGCGTTACTTTCGCTTAGTTTTTCACTTACCCTAAGGTAAGGTGAAACTTTGCCGAAGTGAGACCAGCATTTGTTTTACCTCCATTTGATCTACTTCCTTCACTTTCTTTTGACACTTTGTTGATTAGAAGAGGAGTGACTACCTTTGCATTATCAATTGATTGTTTCGCCACTTTTTGTCTATTTACGCCCATCCATGTTTACGGTTGGGTTGGTTAAATGTCTAAAGTGTGTGGAGACATATTTATATCATTAGTAGCCTTTTTGATCTTGATACCCATGTTAGGATCATCATCATAGTTAGAATTGATTCATCATTTTATCTCCCTTTGACATGTTAACTCGTTTGCATTGTCTTGACACAATTAAGATACTTATGTCACGTTTCTCGTAAACATGATCTAAGTGTCTACATTATGGCATTACGCTGCCCACATTTTAACACATCCTTAGTATAATTTGACTTAGTTTGATTTCAAACATTGTCCCAAATCTTGAAAGGTGTCGCTTACTTTGTTTGTGTCATTTCGATACCACTTTGACACTAATATCTCACTTCTCTGCAAAGCTTGATAGACATGTCCAATTGGTGTGGTTACGTGGCTTACATTTATAAACCTCACCCTTTAACATTTAGGCCTTGTTGGTTATTGAACTTATCATGGTATCCTTTGATTGGGAGTCACATCTACCCTTTGTTAATATTTACGCCTTGTTCATTTCAAGCTTGACGTAAATATTGACATTATGTTGATCACCTTTGCATCAAACTATCACTTTACACACGCATTTTCATATGGTGTATTTCCTTGTTGATTGGCTTTGTGTTTCACACTTGTATGATTGTTTCTTATGATTATTAAATGAGAAAAATATTTTCTAGGACAATACCTTTTATCTCATCGATATGGCATCATCACGATGTCTATTTTCCTTAGACCTTCTTAAGAAAATCACGCACATATATCAATACTTATGAAATGTCTATCTAGTTGTCCTAATGCTACCCAAATCTACATTTCACTTCCTTCCCTTTGAAGGAGTTCCATCACACTATCTAGATCTAGACATTTGTGCTTAAAACACCACCAAAAATGATCGACTATTACACGGTTCCCCATACTTACAAAAATATGGAACCTTGGTTTAGCAATTCAAATAAAAAGATTCCCATTATAAAAAAACCTCATTTGGTTCTTCATGCTAGAGAGCCCATTCGGGTAACTCATTCCCTACATTTATCTCATAGTTGGTGGTATGATTTGGATGCTTCTGATTTAAATTATTATTCAAGTTCCCCCACTCTTCTTCTAATTCTAATCCAAACATTTCCTCTTCTTTTGAGGATTCCAATCCAAATATTTCCTCTGACTCTTCTGATGATTCAGATCCAAACTACTATTCGGATCTAAACTACTATTCAGATTCATCTAATTCAACTCCTAAGTCATCTAATGTGACTCCTATGTCATGGTCCTCCCTATCTTCACAGGAACCTCTTCATCATACATTTAATATGACTCCTACGTTGCAGTCCTCCCTTTCTTCGTAGGACCCCTTTTATTAGTCACCTCAATGACATCTTCTTCCTTTAAAGATACATGTGACTCCAAATCCCTCCAATCAAACATCTAATACAATTATTGAATTATGGTCCTCTCTTTCTTTGTAGGACCCTTGTTATTATTCATCCGATATGATTCTTGAATCACGGTCCTCCCCTTCTTCGTAAGACCTTCTTCATCAATCACCCCCAATAAGTCTTCCTTCTTTGAAGATTTGTGTGACTCAAAGTCCTTTGAGTCAAACATCTGAATCGACCCATGCATCACAATCTATAGAATTTGGACTTAATGCTACTAGTTTACAGATGATATACCATCATATAGGTAGGTCCACACCACCTTATTCTACTCCTGAGACATCTAGCTACACATATTCTTCGTCCCCCATCATCTTCCTCTATCCATCGTTCATCAAACATCTTCTAAGTCTTCCACACCAAGTGAACCTCTTTCTTCCAATCAACCCCTGGTGGTTGATCAACAACTCATACCGATTGATCTCTTTCAGAATGAAGAAAAAATCAAGGAATTTATAGGGGCATATGAAGATATTCCTCTAGTAGATTATGAAAAAGGATTCTCTTTAGACTTTGATGCATCTACGTATATTATGAGGAAAAGGTTGATTCCTTTTATCAAGAAATGGAGGAAGAGCCTCAAATCATGTAACTTGATCCTCCTCTTAATCTTCCATCTTCCCATTCTTCATTATGTGATGAAAATACTTGGTCTTGTATTGATCCATGGCCTATCTTATCATAACCCAATAACTCTTTGTCTATCATAATTCCTCAATCACAATCTCTTATGGGGTCAATGACTTCAAGTAGCCCTTCATCTTCATCTAGGTGTGGGTCACATTATAGTAGCCCTCCCTCTCGCTATTTGTGGGACATTTTCAACTAGTCCACTATCTTCTATTCTTAGGTCATGCCCAACAAGCCCCTTTTCTTCTAGGTATGGATCACCCCGGGTAGTCCATCATCTTCTATTATTGGTCCACATCCTAGTAGCCAATCATCTTAAATCTATGGGTCACATCCTAGTAGCCCTTCTTCTTCTATTCTTGGGCCATGTCCTAGTAGCCAATCATCTTCTATCTATGGGTCATGTCCTAGTATCCCTTCTTCTTTTATTCTTGGGCCACATCCTAGCAGCCCTTCATCTTCTATCTATGGCTCACCCCCTAGTAGCCCATATTCTTTAATCCTTGGACCGTATCCTTTTCATCCATCACATTATTCTTCTACCAAAGATAGTGGAAAGCCCATGGTAATTTCTCACATTAGTTCTAAATGTCCACATTCACTTTCTTCTCATTCTTGGGATCAGAAAGTCACATTATCGTTAGTTTATAAGAAACCCAACACAGTTCTTTAATCAAGCTCAAGATCAAAACTGCAAAAGAGCTCTATAGCTCCCAAGAAATCAAACAATCTCAAAGTTGGAAATCAATCGTGATTCAAGAATGCACATTAACATAACCATCAAGTATTGTGCAAAGTGCATCAAAATATGGATAGGGAATTCAAGCTCCCACATGAACAATCCTTGTTTAAGGATAAATCACAATCATTTGTTGAGTATGAGCTCACCACGATCATCGAGATTAGAGAATAACATAACTCTTGATAAACAAACACACCTAGTCTCCCTTATCAAGGAATTCACAAACATCGTTGTTGGATCTTACCACAGAGTGAATTTGTTAGTCCCAACCTCCTAAAACTATCAAAAATCTAAAAAAATCAAAACAATTCAAAAATACAAAAAAATGTGAAAACACAACAAAAATCAAAGGTACAAAGATCAAACATTATAATCAGGTATTGCGTACACATGGATGTTTCTTTCTTCCCTTCCTTGTTGTTCTTCTACAATTCTTCCTACCATTTTCATCCCTTCGGTGATATTTTGGTTATCCTTTTCACACACATTTTCAGACATTTATCTCTATGGTATCTGTTTGACCATGTTCATTCATCACCATGGTAAATTAAAGAACAACTAACCTCTTAGAGATACTATCACATTCAACATCTAATAATCTTGTTGCGAAGAAATTTTGGACATATTTGTTGACACTAGCCAATTTGTCAACACATTCACTTCCATTTCCTTTCATCAAGTCATTGTGGTTCTTAACTTGTCAAACAAGAGAGCTGAAATATTTTTTCACAAATCAAATCAATCAATTAATCAAAAATGCAAAAAAGAAAAACATTGATATATAACTCTCTCTTGGGGTATTTCCAATAAACTCTACCAAGGCTATGGATGCCTTACTGGAAGTAGATAAATGTTGTGATTAGAATCAAATGCATCTCCATTGGGGCTATGGACACTGGATGGAAGTTGAGTAATGTACGGTTATCCTTCCACCTTCATTCACAAATCACCTATCACCTATGAAAATAAATCATTCCCTACACATTGGCTAGGGTTTCTTCACTTGTTGTCTATTATATCTTCGCTTCAAGAGGTAATAAATTACAAGTACACACACTAGATCTCTATGAGAAAACAGGATTAGTATGTTACCAAGTGTCTTTTTGGACCTTGTTCAGACTCTTACTCTAGTTTGTATCTTGTCTCACATGATTTACACCTTTGGCTAATCACTTCTTCATTGTGAGGATTATAAGCTACATTCATATCATTCACATCATTCTCCTACTTCGTTCAAAACATCCATGTGTATAAGATTACTTGTTTTCCATGTTTGTGGACACGTTTGTCACCTTTCACAAAAACAATCTTCTCCTTCCTTTCTATCATGTGATTTTAGGACAACTTATGCTGGGGGAATCCTTGCTTCTTCCCAACACTTCATTGGTTTACATTCACCATCATGTTGAACCTATCCATAATGGCCTTGGGTCCCGCTTCTACCTATGAAGATTTTTCCTTTGAATACTCCCACCTAATCAGGGAATTTTTCATCTTCACCTTTCTCATATGCACGTGGCCTTATGCCCTTGTACATCCCATCTATCACTAGGGGCATCCACGCTTCCTCATCTTCCTATACATAGTTTTAGAAAACTTTCAAAATCAACAAAAACATTCAAATATGTTAGAAAAATCATCCAAAACATTCAAATATGTTAGAAAAATCATCCAAAACATTCAAATATGTTAGAAAAATAAAAAACATTCAAATATGTTTCAAAAACTTCTAAACAATATAAATCATCCTACAAAACTCCACTCTTTGGTTCTCACTTGTTCATGTGTGTGACTTGTGGATCATCTTGATCTACCTCCATCAACAAAAGCTAGGTTGCTTACTTCATCTGTACTCTAGGGAACAACGAGTTTCATGGTATTGTTTCATAGTGCACATTGATTTTTCATAAGACCCAAGTGTCCTCCATTATTCCCCTCACATGTATCCTTTCTTGGGGCACCATCATCAACCCTTATCATTAATTCGCACAAGTTGTAATTGAAGGTTGATGATATAAAATTAGATTATGTTTCTTTATTAGTTTAGCTTGTTTACTTTCTCGTATTGCATTGCATTTTGTATGTTGCATGGAGTTAGGCATCTTTCACTTTCTTGTATTGCATTGCATTTTGTATGTTGCATGGAGTTGGTGTTTTCAGCAATGGACAATTGTTCGTAGTATGGATTTTCATGTCATTCTAATTTTTTTCGTATGCTTATATTTTTCATAAGGACCGATGACATAGATCTTTTGGAAATATGATGACACTTGAAGTTTTCCCATATAAAAATTCTAGAGGCTAGTTCTTCTCTCCACTTCTCCATATTTCTTCTACATCACTTTCCTCTCACCACTATTCTTTTGCTTCACCTGGGGCATTCTACCCCTACCCATTCTTCTATCTATTTCTCACCTTTTTTGATCATTGATCGTCTTCCTTCATCACCCCACTAACACTCGAGGAGGCATCTCTCCCTCCTACTAATTTTTATTTTATCCCTTCAAAGTTCTCATCCATCTACTATCTTTGAAGTGGCGTCACTTACGCCACCCTAAAAAGGGGCAAATGTAGACACCCATATTTACACCTAAGAAATTTAAATACTTGAATTACAATAATTATCGCATTTCGAAAAATTGGCAACATATCACCAAAAGAGCCCATCTTCCCTCATATCATCATTAATTAATTACACTACGCTAATTAATTAAGTCGCCTATCCAACAAATACCCTAATTAACGACCTTTGTTAATAAATCCTCCCTTCTATCTAGACTAATTAATTATTATTAATTAATTAGCTTCCCCTTTCATTAAACCAATAAATCAATATTTAATTGATTTAATCCCCTTATATAGTCTAAATCATGCTAATATTCCTCTAAAAGCTTCTATAAGCTTGCACATCTATTAATTAATCATCTTGATCAATTAATACACCCCCTTTATCCACATGGGTCACTAAAGGACAAGCTAAACCCTCCTAAATTTAACTCAACCCTATCTAAACCCCCCTTATCCATAACTAACTCAACATCCCTATTATCCCACATGCAAAGGGATGTAGTGGTTCCTTTATCCATTGGGCTATATAAAGAGCCCTCCTCCTACCTTTACACTTACACCTAAATTCCTTGAGAAGACAAAAGTAAAGCACATAGCAAATAGACTAAAAGCTTTCCTTTGTTATTCTTGAGAATTCACCACTTGAAGAGTTAAGCCTTTTTCTAGCCAAAGTGCTTGGGTCATATGGGAAGAGTCAAAAGGGTCTTGTAGCCCAACTTTGATAAGCTCCCATTCCTAGGTTCTTGGATATCAAAAACAACTAATTTGATTGCCATGGAGCCTACATAGGTCCATTTACTTATTTTTTGGTAATCTAGAGAAGTAGAGGTTTAAATACTTTAGCATGTTAATTCAAAGTTAATGCATTATGCTTAGTATTAATCTTGTTTAGCTCTCATCTTTGATGGTGCTTAGATTTTGTCATTAGCTTTGTTATAGAACTATTTAGGTGGTAGTTCTTATTCATCTAACTTAGCTTAAGCACAAAACCATGCACACAAACTTGATAGAAAAGTGTAATAAAGAGAGTTAATTTGTGTTAAACATCTACCATATGGTGGTAGGTGGTATTACAAATAGAATGCCACAAATGGGTTGTAAATTAGATTAAAAAAGATCAAGATATAACTGAAATGGTGTAGCGTGTATTATTTATGGTAATAAGCATGAAATATGGACCATAACAAAGGTGGCATTTTAATTTAATTATAAATAGTAAAGTTAAAAGATAACTTATCACTTGATTTTTATTTTGTGTGATTTTTAGAGTGTCTTTGGAGTAAGCGAGAGATGCCTCAAGTGAGATCGTTACATCCTACCTAGTTTGAGTGAATGGGCTACTACAACGTCATGTACTATGTGAGTTAGTGAGTGCATTATTTGTATAAAAATGTGGGGTGTATTAAGCATTTCAGTTGAATTTTGAGGATTTATTGTTTTTATTGTCTTGGAGTTTGGAACATGGAAATGAGTGGTGATGGCACTAGTGACTCCTAGGACAAGAGTCTAAGAACAAAGCACTAGTATCCTACTACTGGGCACCCTAGTCATGCATATGGGTGCCGTGGTCAACAAAAATTTATTTTTAAGATATTTCTAAAGGAATGTGTTTTATTTTATTGAAGAGTTGTATTTATGTAAAGTGTTCTAATGCTACATTTATTATTTTTGTGTTGTGTAGAGGGATAACCACTAAAGGGAGTTTCTATCGTGGTTGTCACTTGAGTTAATTCTTGGGATTGGGTTTGTCGGATGAGAAGTTGAATGTGATGAACCATGATGACCTACGACATATAAAATGGATGTGGGATGTGCCCCATTACATTCCCATGTTGATTTGTATTGTGCGAGAGATGGTGTACAAACAAATGCACATTTTGGTTGCCAACTGGGGGAAATGATTGTGACACTGGAGGATGTATAACGTATACTATGACTTCTAGTGGTTGGAGAGAGTACATGTTATGCCGATAGTAGATATGGAGCGTCATATGTGCTCGATTAGATAGTATTTTGTAAGTTACGAGTTACCTTCAAGGTCCATCTCATTTTAGATGCAATATTACATTCGAGGGTTCCATGATTTCAAAAGTTCATGAAAGTGGTTATAGCACTATGTATAGTAGTGGAGGGAGGGGGTGTCGACATTTTGTATAAGATACATGACATATGTTAGCAAATAGATGAAGATGGGATGAGATATACATTGGTGTGGTGTATGTTATCCCACATGTATAAATACTTGTATCGGTTCATGAAAGATGAGAATGGTGGGGCTATAGGGTCCACCACACTGCTTGCTAGATGTATGGGAATATGAGCAGATAGCCATATTAAGACCAGTTGCGGGGCCACGAGGGGAGTGGGCTTAGAAAGATATATTTTCTCGATCTTGGGTTGATATACACGGTAAGAATATGCAAACAGATATATTTAGAGTGTTGATGAGATAGGATTGTCTGGAGTTAGTTATATGGATGCCATCTAGAGATTATGAGGGATGGACTAAGGATTCTACATAATCGTGATGTATTTGGAGGACCAAGTGGTGGAGGACTGAATTCCAAGTGTAGTGGAGTTGTTTCAAGTGGAGATCATATCACGGCAGCTTGGTATGGCTCGAGGATGTGCCCCTAGATCCATACATATGGTTACGAGTTATTAGGGAGCCTAGGAGGGTGGGTGTTAGACGGGGCCCACAACATAGTAGTTGATAGCGGTAGGGCTAGATGTTGTAGACCCAATGATAGCAATTTTATATAGGGATGATGTAGGGTGCACGGTGGATTATCGAGCACTATGTGTAGTGCATCAGTGGGTACTAATATATCTAGTATTTGTAGGTCTTTATGGAGTTGCCACCAAGAGAAGCGGGTGAGGGAGGTGTCCCTAACCTCGTGGCTAGAGTTGTTACAAATTGTGAGTATTTATTTATGCTTATATTGTTGTTAATGATATTTTCTATTGTGTGTTGTACGTGTTTGAATAACATGGGGTTGTATTTTGTGTATGCAAGAGATGCTATTGGTCATTTATAGTATACACTCGATCCACACATTACCATGGAATTTTCCTAGTGATGTGCTATGTGAGAGGGATACTAGAGCGTTTGGAAAACATTAGAGGAGATAATGCCCATTTGTTTGAGCCAGTAGCCATAGCAGAGACGACATGCACCATGCTGCTTAGTGAGAGGGATGAAGAGTGTGACGAGACTCGATGCGTCTAAGAGGTGGTAGGTGGTGGTCCCGTTAGCCCAGGATATGTTCACATGATATGTAGATTTTTAACATCGATTCTCAACAATAGAACATCGAGATTGCGACGTTATGTAGATAGGTGGAGAAGTTTCATGGCCACAAAATGTAGTGTGTCATGTTGGTGGCAAAACCATCTAGATCTAGGGATATCATAGCACATGAGAGTGATAGTGATAATGAGGTTTGATAGTGATGATTCTATATGATGTATGGGGACCTGCCCTTAAGTTATGAAAAATAATTTTGGGATGATGATTGTATGAATGATATATATATACGGACATCTATTTTTAATATAGATATGAGATCGATGTTGATATGTGTTTCCTTTCTAATATAATGGATATCATATAGTTTTTATGGTTATTTTCCTAACATTTCTATTTGTATTGTATGTGATGAACGATGATGTTAGTAATGGTAGAGAAAATATGTATGGTGAATGAAAAACTAGATAACTAATGTAATTGATGAAAATTTAATGACTAAAATATGTACCATGCAAGCAAAATAATGGTGGTAATAGAATAAATGTGAAAATAGATAAATTCATTAAAACAAATATGTGAAAATTTAATAGAATAAGGTGATGAAAATATGAGGCGGGGGGTGGGGGAGAGTAACGATGCCCCCCAAATTACGGTCAAATAGGATTATGCAATAAGACCAATGCTCTAGGCTATATCATCACCCAAACCCATCTTCACATAGTTCCATACACCTTAGGTTAAATCACCACTCTTTTCATCACTTATACATCATCCTATGACATTCTATCATCTCCTATTATATCATCCTATACTTTTCCCAATTCCACAATTATTCCATTACACTTTCATGCCCTCAATCATCATGTATTTTTATACACCTTAGGGTAAATCACCCCTATTTTCATCATTTTCTCATTATCATCTTACATTCTATCATCACATATTCTACTATCCTATTCTTATTCATTTATAACATCATTATTTATCCTACTCATAACTTAGTGGTATATGCTTTAGGATAACTCCTACCCTGCCTTATTTGTCATGTAGTGGTATACGTTTTAGGATAAATCACCATCTCATTCTTATTCATCACGTAGTGGTCTACGCTTAGTGCTAAATCACCACCATCCTATCCACCACATACTCATATACACTTCATACACCCTCATCACCCATCTCTTGTAGTGACATACACTATAGGCTAAATCATCACCTTCTTATTTTATCATGTAGTGATATACGCTTAGGGATAAATCATCACTCATCCATTCAACATGTCATGGTATACACTTAGGCTATAGGGTCCACGATTATCTTTTCATATGTCTCCTCACCATATACATCTTCCATAGTGATATACACTTATGCTATAGGTTCCATGCACATCATCCCCCATGTCACATTTCATCACCATTATATGTACACACTCATTATGGCATGCTAGACAACCAAAACTACTCAATCATTTCCTATGACACACTCTCGTTTATGGTTCATTCTTGATTTGTTGAGGGAACAAACAAAATGAACCTCACTGCATACATCTCGTAAACACTCGAGAGGCACATTGCTCTTATCAGTCCATTTTGCATTCCATTCCATCCATCAACAACATCTTGCATTATCTTGGGGAATTTACTTTTTCTTACTGTTGTTTTACATGATCACTTTACTACACATATTAGCTTGATTTTTTATATTTCATTATCATACACACATGCACATTCACCTCTTTATCTAGTATGATCGTAGATACATGATTCCACGCATGGCATGGATGCTCACATTCTAGTCTTACTATACTAGTCACTAGGGGCATCCATATTTGTCTCATACATGTGTTATTGTTTCATTTTGTACATAACATCTTATATTATTGGTTCATACACGTTTTTGACATATTTATTATCATTCTAACATGCTAATGATTGTTCAATGTGTAACAATTATTTTACAGGATGTCTCCATGGATACTTGTGTATTTATCCTTATCTCGCTTTGTTTGCTATTGTATGTGGGCTTTACCATTTTCTTGTGTACATAATTTTTCGTTGATTTTGGCCATGACGACCTTGTGACATCGTGTGGGATGTCCCTTCTTTATAATTTCTTTATACGAGTCTTCTTTATTTTCCTTGCATGTTTATATTATAGTGCTTTGTATTTTCCTCCATTGTTATTATTTTTCATGGCACATGCATGTGCTTACGAACTAACACTTTTTTTTTCTAGCCATCCCATTTTGTGTGTGCCTTGGTATCTACCAAGTGCTTTCTCTCCCCTTGTAGGGATGAGTTGGTTATAGGTCATAGTGTGGTTGGTTTTCTTTAGGGGCTGAATTATCCTTCCACGGTTGTCACATGCACCCCCAAAGAGGGGGAAATATTTTGGTTTTCTACTAACATAACGTATTTACACCGGTTTAGACATAATGAGTGATTTTAGACCAGTCTACGAACTCAATACACAAAGTGACCATAGAAGGACATGGTGTCCTTTGGCGATTACAAAATTATGGGTTACAATGGGTGTGCCTCTCTACACTTCTCCATCTAGTTGTGTCGAATCACCCAAAAACTAGTGCGTTATAGAGATATATTCAAAAAAATCAGCATAATTGGTTAGAGTTGGAGGATACAAACATTTCCTCCCTACACTTCTTTCGCCAAGGTGTCATGAAATTGCCCAAAAACTTGTGATAGTATAGAATATCCTTCTACACCCTTCTTCTTGACATGGATCAAGTGAACATGTTCCATTTACACTTTTTCTAGTGTCTTTTACACAACATTTTACATATACACATATTTTACTACTTGATCATTTTCTCCTTTAGTCCATCATATAAGAAACAAATAGTCAATTGGGGGCAACAACAACAACAAATGATAAAAAAATAACAATACACCACTACAAGAATTTTCCTTTACTAACCATGTAGGGACACTACATAGTAGAAAGTAAACATGCATTCTTCCCTAGGTTCAATCTCATCACTTTTTATGTGCATTTTCATCTATAGAACCCACGCTCCTCCATATTTTTCTTTTGTCATTCCATGCTCTAGTCTAGTCCATTGGCACATTTTATTTAACACTTCACATGGATATCAATTACACATCTATATCTACATTATGTTACAAAGCTTTCCACTCACCAACATAAAGTGGAGACAAATATAGAAACAAATTTGTGCACTTGTACATGTAATTTAGCCCAATCTTATAATACTATTTAGAAGATTCTCAAGGGGATAATGTACTAATTAATCCAACCTTTGGCCACATTTATTTTATATTTTGTTTCATACTTCATGTATATTTTCCATCACATACCTTCCCATTTCGCAAATGACTCATCATTCTAAAACAAATTCAAGGCACCAAACCCTATAATCGGTGCCCCACGGCACCTCGGTCTCACTTCTAGGTACCCCTGGTCCATGCAAATCCTTTTCCTAGTTTCTTTTGGTGATTTTCTATCCATTTTTTTCTTGATATTTTTCTCAATTCACCTTGTCATGATTAATTATGAAATTAAACTTCATAGCCCTATAAATATAAATATTTTCAGAGCATAATGAGGGTCCTAACATCACATATTACTATCACTCCATCTATATCTGCATCCATTGCATCATTTACATCCATTAGTGACACGCATTAAGGTTAGGGGATCTGCATCACACACATTGCATAGGGGAGGGATTCTATTTTATTCCATGCACACATTCTACTTACATTTTCTACAATTACTATTACTTGCTAATTCACAAAGTGTGGTGAAACAAGTGCATCTAAGGTATGACATGCACACACACACACACACACACACACACACACACCAAAGGTACATCATGGTCTAAAATGTAGTTCAATTCTCATTGTATAAGACCACTAGTTTGGTAGTTGAGGTCATTTGAACCTATTTATTTGCATATTTTATTTTCCTAGGGTTTGTTACATCTCTTTGCATTGCAGGCCATTTTCCATTTCATCTGATAAATCCAATGTAAAAAAATGTAGGGTTTTAGAACAAGTTACAACATTGCCAAACTTGGGTTTTGAGATTTTACATTGTTTAGAGTACCCAGATTATAGACCAGGGCACCTTAGTAGACTCCCAGGCACCTCATACATCTCAGATTCTCCATATGCATCATTCATAGTGACCCTTATTTTTCATATGCACTTCCATATTTTCTATTCAAATCTACAATTGCGCGCAACAATATTCTTTAATCAAGTAACATATTTCTCTCTCCTTTGTTACATATTAGGTTTTTTTTTACATTAGATTTAATTGTGCAATCACTTTATGTAACTTTAGTTCATTTACTACATCATTTTAGACCTCCTAAGTTAGATAAAAATTACTACCCTAATAAATCATTTAGGTCAATTACGCCCCATTGTTGTTAATGATAATGATAAAGATAGTTATAACACACACCTTATACTTCTATGGTAGTCACTAATCCATCTATATCTCTAGTGAAGAAGCACATCGACAGAGAATCACTATTAGGTTAAGAATGGGAACATTGTTCCTTATCCTATAATCACTATAGATGACCTAATGGTGAAATAAAGCCAACCAAGAAGAAGAGCGTATAATCTAATCTAAGAAAAGTGTAAGATGAACCAAGAGTTGAGCTAGAAGATATGAAAATTGAACAAGAGATACTAGAATATGGTAGTTGTTAAGGTATATGATTCCTTCCTTATGAAGTTAAAGATGTGATGTGTATATATAAGATGCCATCACCCATGGGTGATGATTTTGACCAAGAAAAATTTGACACCGACACCATTACCTAGGAGTGATGGCATCGACCAAGGGTGATAAAATGAGATAGTGTGTCATGAAAAGATAAAGAAATGTGTTTTAGATCATGGATATGAAAAAATAGTAAAGCCAAGTGGTGATATTCAAGAAGAATTTCAGGAGTTTAATGTGTGTGTGAGACCTAAGGAGATAAGGATAACTAGTGTAAGAATGGTTATGTCTAAGACCAAATAGTGACACACTCTCTCGTGTATTGTTTCTAACCATAATGGTTATGTAAATAACTATTACCCATTTGCGAGAAGACCTTTTAAGGAAACTAATAAAGAAATATATGCATCACTTGCACTTATCTACACAAAGTAAATTGTTAGTTACAAGTATGAAAGATGAAAAGTGACACCTTATGTGTAAATATATTCCCTAACTGGTCACCGCATGTTGCAATAGAGAAACGTGGGGTGGTAAATTGACAAACATAGTCAATGACACTAATCTAAAAGTGAGTACATAAAATAATAGCTGAAATGAAATATACCCACCAATACATACCTATTAATGTTGTTTATCCTATAATGTGCAAGCACAATCAATGCTACAACAACCTTGGAGAAGAAAAATTAAAAGGAAACACTAGAGGATTATTGATAAAATGAGACATAAATCACCTATCTAAGAGCCAATGGGATGGATTCTATATCATAGTTTCATAGTGTTTAATTCCATATATATCATATGGTGTCAAAAATAGGACAAAAATTGAAGATCGTCACAAGTAGGCATGTAGTAGGTCGAAACAAATGAAATGAGATTAGATTTTGAGTTATAATAAATGATGCATGCTGATGATTTTGGGAGTGAAAATGATGGCCATTTTAAGATTTAGGTTGATTGCGACTATAAGAAATCGGGACACCGAGAGGGGGGGAGTGAATTAGTTTTTATTCACACTTGGACAAACAATTTAATTCACTTAGATTGTTATAATAAATCCAAATAATCATTCAAAAGTAGTCAACATGGGAGAATACATATAGAGACATGATTTAATGTGGGAAACCCTTCAAGGGAGAAAACCCCACTGAAATAAAAGAACTAACTTGGAAAAGAATGTCATGTAAAGATTATAATGATTTCATAGTTGAGCATCAACTCAACATGGAGCTGCAACCCAAAAATTTAACCAAGCATCTACTTGATATTTTGAATGATTCTACTTGTATGGAAGATTTAAATACCAAATTAAGTCAAGTACCTACTCACCTTCTATAAGATTCAAATTACAAGGAAGATTCCACTCCCCATTTTTTAAGGTTCTACTTTGACTTACGGACGATTTTGATCACTTTGAATTTGTTGTCTCACACAACATATTGTGACCACTAAATCAGCTCATTCTTCCTCTCCTTTCACCTTCATTATCATAATTTTATCAACAAAAAATATATGCCATACAATTCTTCCTTCACACTCCCATTATCTTTATAATGCTCTCTTATAAACACCCTCTTAAAGACTCTCACTTTTATATGTACATGTGCTACAACTAATTCATTCAATAATACATAACTTATGATTTTAAATCTCCCCAAAATCCTTCATATAGTCATGGTAAAAGAATATTCATGCTCATGTTTTATCCTCTTAACACATACTAGCACTCACTCATGATCACAGGCTCTATCTTCATCAATTCACTACTCTTAATAAGGATCTATTCATAATAAATAAGACCCTATAAAAATCTTATGTATTTTATGCTTTTATTTGAGGATATTACTATAATCTTAGGTATTATTTTTAACAATAAGTTAGAATAAATTATGGATTCGAGGTCAAAGACACTTATCATCTTGATTATTACAAGAGTTCGTCTCAATCAGTTCAAGAATTAGATGTATAATTATGTAATCTTATGTCAAAATCATATAAGGTACTATTCTAAGAATATTGTATCAATTTGCAACTTACTCTACCAAGAGAAACAACCATTTCAAGAAGTATAGACAAGAAAAAACATGCATTTATGAGATTGTGAACTTATATTTAAACAACCAGAGTAAATTCTTGAGTTTGAGCCTTATTTCACAGAAAAATTCAATCACACAACTTCCCATTGGAATTTTCCTTCAGTAATAAGATATTCAACATGACTAGTCTTCTCTTGAATGGATTAAAGAGAGAAGTCTAGTTTTTATGCTCAAAGCACAATCTATTATGACTATCCTAAGTTGACTGTGTTTTCCTTTTATGGATTGTTCATCAAAAGGATATATATAATAAATAACATGGTTTTAATTTTTTTATTAGGGATCATTTATGCTATTCATGGTCATATAGATCTTGGACACAATATTTTTACATCAACAAGATCACCTAGATCAACAACTACTTCTTACCAAGAATTTTCTCTTAAGATCTATGACTGAAATAGTCATTCCTTGTTAAATTATTCAACATGGATACCCTAAAATTTTCATAGACAATAAAAAAGTGAATCATATGAAATTCCATGTCACAAGTTTTAACTTGAAGCCCTTCACATCAAGAAGTATACACAATGTTTATAGAATGAGATACTCTTATATGTTATAGTAAACCAAGAGTAAGACAAATCCCATAATTGTGACCTAGAAAGTGTATTCTACACTTCTAGGAGGTTTTACCAACTTGAAAACATGATTTGGAGACAAAATAACCCATTTTATGCCTATCACTTTAAGAAGGACGTTTGGTGAGTAAAGAACATTGATAGAAAATTGAATAGAAGTTTTTACTTCTTAACAATTTGTCCTCAATTTTTTTGCAAAAGTTCAACATTGGAGTTATATTCAAAAAACACTATTATGATTTATCTCAATAATTCTTTTCAATTTAGTTTGAGTGTTAAGAAGGCATGTCACTATTTTATCCCTTCTCACTTTACCCGGTTTTGGTAAAACTTCAATATATTCAAAAACATTATCACATTTTTTTGAAACTTGGTATGAAGCCCTAACACATCCCTCTACATGATCCATGGATTGATTAATCATGAATGATCCTATATGGTTAAGAACAATGTATTCTCGTTTTCCTCTAACTCCTCTTGTTCATATCCCAAGTGCATTGATATAACACCTAGCCTAATTGGGTGCTCACACAATGAAAGAAAGCATGACCACCACGAGCCCCTCCTTTTATATGACATTTGCAAGATTTTTATCACCATTAGAGTAATAATTCACACATATAACTACATGAATTGTAAGACCAAATTAAGAAACTAGATAAAGCATAAATGCACCATAATGTAGATGATAACGTCATAATAATGGGGAGGAATCATATCTCGAACCATGAGCATTATTAAGAACATAAGGGTTTGGATCTATAAAAATAAAATAAAGCATATCTGAGATAAAGATTCATGACTTATATTCTTAGAACAACCCAATTTTATTAATTCATCAACATTACAAGTAGCAAATACATTAAATAATCCATGAATGGAGCTAATACAACAACAAAGTTTCATTATATTCTCTCCAATAGCTTCATTTTAGAGATTATAATCACGACCATACATGTTTCCCCTAGCTCTCATTATATTCTACACACCATACTCCTTATCCATCTCACCCTTTGTTGACATGAAAATCAATACATAAGGAGGATCATGGAAGGAATCTCCCCTAACCGATTCATCATTACCCAAGATCATGCCAAATGTAATCATGTCTTTCGTACTTAAGTATCCTTAACATAGAAATGCTAGTTAGCTATAACTAACTCCACTTTTTCATATCCTAATCCTTTCATGATAACCTATAGCGATACCCAAGCATATTCTTTCATTGAGCTTCAAGGCTTCATATCTTAATTATATCCATAACTAAATATAGTTGTGTTCCTTTAACATGGATTTATCCATAGTCCAAATAGTGGCTAATTCTTAAACCCATTTCACTTAGGCGTAATCATTCACGCATTCCAAAAGTTACCTCATGTGTGCCTTTTCTCCTTCTTCTACATGTCACAACTCTCACACCTCAAGTACATAGTTATTTTAAGAGCTCAACATCACCCCACACTAATGTGATTGCAGCCCATAACAATCCTTCATGCTCCTCAAACAAAACTTCAATGACAAAAAATATGCTAAGGAAAAAGAAACATACATGCTGCTACCACATATATAACAAATTGGATTATCTCTAGGAGTTCTTCTTCTATTTCCCCTTCAATATTTTCCATTCCTCCATCTCTATCAAAAATTTCACTAGCATTTCCCCTATGATGTTGGGTACTTGATTCGGTGTTATTTCTTCCACCTTCTCCATCTATTCCTATATCACCACCAATAGCCTGTGTAAATACCCTCAAACTCATCCATGCACTTGGTAATGGAGTCCCAAAGTTTTCCAATCTAGTACTCTAACTTTTCACACTTGGTCCTTATTTTTCCTTTTGTATAGTAGTGTTGACAATTAATGTGTGTGCACTAAGACTTATTCTTAAGATCTTCTCCTATAAGGACTTGAGGGCATCCTCCTCATGTATTACCCGAGTGTCAATGATGGGCCCACACTTCCCGTAGCTCTTGAAGATCTTATTTGAAAAGATGTCACCTCCTTGATCTAGGTGAAAAGATCCTCCAACTTTGAAATTATGTCCTCAACTCGCAAATTTTTATCCTCCTTCACTTTTAAAATTTCTATGGCTTTCATCCCCATTCCATCCTTGACGTTGGTCAAGCAACATCCCCACCAAGTATTCGTAATATTCCATCTCATCCCCATAATATGTCTTGTCTGGATTATCGGTTCTCGACATTTCTCCAAGATACATTTGACTAGGGTTCTAACTCGATCATAGGCCTCCTTTGTCCATGCCAACACACCCTTAAGTCCATGGTGTAGTTGTTCTACCTCTTTTTCTTTTTATATTTTTTCATAACTAAGGTTTGAACAAAGTGGCCCTTACATATAAGCTACATAAAATCACCACATAGGATATATTATGTAGTTCATTACATTTTTGCTCATTAGTGGGGTGGCTAAGATCCACCACTTTGTATGTCTCTCCTCACCGACCTCAAATTTAGGCTCTACTGAATGGAAATGTAGGTTCTAGCTTATCATCTTCATAGTCCTTATCACACCCCCTTCTTGATAAAATATCCCACACATGTAGCTTCTTGAGGAGGAGGGTACCTTGAAACCTTACATGTAACAACTTCGATGGATAATCCACAAATTCCATATGTGGGGACATAGGAATCCACTTCTTCCTTGTTTCATTGTGCTTCGTACATTGATTCTTTGACCCTGAAATGAATCCTTTATCCTACCTTATGAAAAAGGAGTCTCCCTTACTTTTTTCCTTCATATTTATGGGTTATGTAGGATAAGACCCTCGGACACAATCTCCATAGAATTAGCATGTGCATCAACTACCACCTTGGTGTTTTCCTCAGCCCTTCTCTTCTCTTTTTCCTCAAGATCAGCCTTGAGTTCCTCCCTGAAGGTTGTGTTATCTTCCTATGAGCTTATTTCTATTATTTAACCTGAAAACCTCATGCACCTTTTGTTTCTTATGTTCCATCTCCTCTCCTTAGGTAACTCACCTCCCTCGCCCCTACCTCTAAGTCCTCGAACTTCCTAGTTATGTGTACTTGCACCCCCACCTACTACCTCAAACGTATAGTATTTTCTCTTCCTAAAAGTGTCCAACCTCCCTTCACCCTTTTCTTCTTACTACTACTACATCATCTTCTTGAACCACTTCTATCGGTGGGATCAACACTTTTTTTTCCTTTATAAGGTGGTGTCTCTAACTTCCATCTCAATTCCTCCTTGTGTCTTAGGGTGTAGTTCTATAAATACCATGTTGATGTAGCCCTTGATGGTGACATTCATTTGTAGATGTAGATATAGAAAAATAGACTCCAAGGTCTTCACATATGGTGGCCTTGAGTTATATATGTAGGTCACGCATAGGGTGTGAACATCAACATCCATCTTATAAGCATAAAAGGTGAAATTCTATGCATCCTTCATCGGTTGATGGTGGAATTAATTTATCTAGTAGTTAATCCAAATCAAATTTTACACCACAACCCCTTCTCTCCTTTGGGCATCCTTAACCATGCTAAAAAGAAGTGTTTTGTAACCACAAACTACATCTGGTCCCTAAGAACTTGTGATATCTCATGCGAGATGTACCACTCATTTCAAAATCTCTACATAGCCTCTCATACCATTGATTAATTGATGCCTTATACATATTGGATATGCTCCCATCACAAGTGAATTTCTTAGACTAAACAACAAGTGGTTGGGTACACCAAAGTGGGTAAAACAACATGTTCCCTTCTATTCCATCTTGGACACCAACTTCCTAGGATAAAATTATCAATAATATGGAAACATAAGTTATTTTTGATCCTAATTCATTCTACACTCGTGCCTCCTGATGATGTTATCTACAATAAATTTTGCAAAGTTGTAATGTGCCTACTTGGACACTTTGTAGGCCATATACAAGAACCTCTTGTTGATGTCCAACTATCTCTAAGATGCATCCAACTTGTAAGTAATGAGTCAGAAGTGACTCTCAACGTTGGATTAGGTAGATCCATAATAACTTGAGCCCTTCCCCCTTTCTCATAGTTTATCTACTTAGTTAACTCCTCAACTTTCAAAGTGGCGCCCAAGTTGAGGGCCAAGTCTTCATGTTTTTTACGAAGGATTATTACCTTATGGATTAAATTTCCTTGAGTCTTATCCTCCTGGAAACAAAGTAGAAAAATTCTTCATGCACTCATGATATTAACCATCTAAAAGTAGTGTGGTTTTAGCAAAACAATGACAGCTCCCAAAGCTACCAAACCTCGAGCCTTCTTCTAAATCCTGGACTTCAAAAATTATTTGTTAGGTTGTGAAGCATGTTTTCATGTGTGAAAGTGTTGAAGATTGTAAACTAATAGTACCATACACTTTACATATTTGTCTTGCCGTGGTTTCGGTGGGTCGGGCCCGAGCGAGGGTCTCAGGGGGCCTCACAAAATGTGCCGATATATCAGGGAAATGTGATTTTCTCATATGGGCAGGATTTTTGACCCATAGGTTTATGGGATGATTTTGGCCCATGGTTTTGATACCAACAGTTTTGTAAAATTGCTTAAGCAATTTTCTACTATGTGGTTTGTGTGCTTATGTGGTTTTGTGCATATGGTAGGGTTGATGTAACATTATAGATGTGTTTGAATTGGTGTAAATTTTGTATAGTTTATTGAGCATAGCTCAAAATAGATTTGGGTATTGTATTGAGAGAGCAAAGTGACTTGTAATAAAATATGAGAAAGTGATTCGTGGTGGACGTAGCCCAAATTGGGTGAACCACATTAAATATTGTCTCTTTGTGTTGTGTTATTTTTATTCTGCACTTTTATTTGAGACTTGTAATATTTTCTGCATATTATTACTTTCTCTTATTACGATTCTGTGAGGGTTTTTTTGCATATTTTATCCCTTATTTCCTAATAATTTGGATCATAGCCTCATTTGGTTTTTGAAGTGTTTAATCTAGGGAAAGTTTTAGCTTGAGTGGGAGCTATGGTAGATGATGGAAGATCAAGGGTTGACAAATTCAATGGGAATAATTTTAGTCTTTGGAAGATACAGATGGAATATTACCTTTATCAAAAGGCTTTATATTCCGATGTCTTAGAAGGTCAATAAAGCCTCTAGCATGATGGATGTTGAATGTTATTTCTTTGGATAGCAAGGCACTTGGGATAATCCGGTTGTGTTTTGCATCTTTGGTATTGTTTAATATTTCAAAGGAAAATACTACAAAAGTGATGATGTATGCATTAGGGAAGTTGTATGAAAAAAACCTCCGCCTCTAACAAGATATTTTTAATGAAAAATTTGTTTAATATGAATATTTCGAGAATGGTTTAGTATCGAGATCATTTAAATGATTTTAATATGGTTTTAAATATGCTAGCTTTGGTTATAATATAACTTGATGAAGAAGTTAGGGCTTTATTAATTATGTTCTCTTTACCAAAGAGTTGGAATACCCTGGTAATGACATTAAGAAAATTTGTTCACGCTAACTCACAATTGAAGTTTGAGGATGTTGTAGGTGTGATTTAAAGTGAGGAAATGCGAATAAAAATCTCTTGGGAATGTTCTACTTGAGAATTCTTTGAAAATAGAAACTAGAGGGAGAAAAATAATAGAGGAAGCTGTGGAAAATTGAAGGATTGGAAAGGTAAAAATCCAAAAGCAAGATAGTATTAAAGCCTTTGGCAAGTACGGGCATGTAAAGAATGATAAGTGGGAGCTTTAGGAAAATAAGAAACAACATGAAGGAAAAATGGAGGCAAATGTTGCAACAGGTAATGTATATCAAGATGATTTTATTCTTTCTTTACACAATATTACTAAATCTTGGGTTTTAGATTTGGGGACTTCTTTCCATGCTACTCCACATAGGCATTATTTTATTGATTATGTTCAAGGCAATTTTGGGCATGTTTATCTTGTTCATGATTAGCCTTGGAGCATAGATGGAAAGGGTTTTGTTTGGGTTAAAATACGAATGAGAATACTTGGCTATTGAAGGATGTTAGACATTTTCCTACATTAAGATGAAATTTGATATCGGTAGGGGAGTTGGGAATTGATGGTTATACTATGATATTTTACAATAGACTCTTGGAAGGTTACTAAGGGTGATCTTGTAGTTGTAAGAGGTAAGAAGGTTGGAACCTTGTATTTAACCACTTGTTGTACTAATGTTTATAATCTTGTGGATTTAGAAGTAGATACAACATTGTGGCAAGATCCAAGGCTTGGTCATATGAGCCATAAGGGCATGAAGATCAAAAAGAAGGATTTTACAGGATATACGAAACAAGAATGGATTTTGTGAGGATTTGAATATATGCAAAAAAGAGAATCAAGTAATTTTTCTCAAAGTTGGACCTAAAAATAAAAGAGTAAGTTAGAGTTGGTGCATTTTGATGTGTGGGGGCCAACTCGGGTATCATATTTTGGGGTTCAATTTATTATGTTATTTTTATTGATGATGCAACAACACAAATTTTAGTTTATTGTATTAAAAACAAATCTAATGTATTTGACACTTTTTTAAATGGAAAGTCTTGGTAGAGAATGAAACATGTCTTGACTAAAATATCTCATGTTTATCAGATTAGAAACAAACATGACGTATTCGACACTTTGTTAACGGAAAGCCTCGTAGAGAATAAAACATGTCTTCAAGTAAAATGTCCGAGGTCGAGATAATGGAGAGGAGTATTATAGAAATGAATTTTATGATTCTTGTTCTATGAATGGAATCCTTAGGAAAAAGATGGTTCCATGAACTCGAATCAGAATGGGGTGTCGAAAGGATGAACAGAATAATAATGGAACATGCTAGGAGCATGAGGTAACATGTAGGACTACCTCTTTCTTTATAGGAAAAAGCGATGAGCACTGTGTGTACTTGAGAAAAAGAGGACCCTCAAGTGCCTTAGATGGAGGCATACCTAAGGAGGCGTGGTATGGTAAGAAAGTTGCTTATTCATTTCTTAGAGTCTTTTGATGTAAGGTGTTTGTCCATATAGACAAGGATGGTAGGACCAAGCTAGAGGCTAAATCGGAAAAATGTACTTTCATTAGTTATAGTGGTGATGAATTTGGGTATAAATGTTGGCGTATTAAGGACAAGAAAATAATCTGATCTAAGGATGTGGTATTTAATGAGAAATTCATGTATAAGCACTAGTTATGGGAAAATAGGGAAGAATCAAGAAAGCATATGCGGTGATAGAGGTTATTCCGGATGGGAAAGTGACACATGAATCGGTTGAGGAACCTCCTCAACGGGAACCCCAAAATCCTATGTTGAGGAGGTATTCTATGGTAAGAAGAGAAATTGAACATTTTCTCCTTTTATTTATTATTTATTACTCACTCACAGTGGAGAGCTAGAGAGATTTGATGAAGCAATGCAAGTAGATGTCGGGGAAGAAGTGGTAGCAAGCCATGGATGAAGAACATCAAGCTCTCATGGAGAACCAGACATGGGATTTGGTGAAGCTACTTGAAGGAAAAATATAATCATAGAACAAATGGGTGTACATAGTCAAAGAGGAACAAGGAGGCAAGAAAATATACAAGGCCCAGTTGGTGGTGAAGGGGTTTGCATAGAAAAAAGGTATGGATTTTGATGAGATTTTTTCTCGTGTAGTAAAAATGACTTCTATTAAATTGTTCTTGAAATAGTTGTAGAAAAAGAATTGCACTTATATCATCTTGATGTAAAGTCTACATTTGTCCATTTTTATTTTGAGGAGGATTTATATATAGCAGACCATAGGGCATATGAGGTCAAAGGTAAAGAGGATATGATGTGTAAACCGAAGAAGAGCTTGTATGGTTTTAAAATAGCTACACGTCAATGGTATAAGAAATTTGATAGCTTCATGATGGAGCACAATTATATTAGATGCCATTCTAACCATTGCGTGTATACAAAGAAATTTGAGGATGGAAGTTATATTATCATGTGTCGGTATGTGGATGACATGTTGGTTGAGAGGTAAAAACATGAAGGAAATAAAAGTACTCAAGAAGAAACTAAGTGAATCCTTTGCTATGAAGGATTAGGGAGTAGAAAAATAAATCCTTGTTATGAGGATATCTCGGGATACAAAAGAAAGCTGACTTTATATCGGGAAGATTACATTAAGAAGGTCTTGGAGAGGTTTAATATGCAGGATGCTAACTCGGTTGGGACTCCTTTGGCAGGCCATTTCAATTTATCAGAGTAGTGTCCCAAGATAGAGAAGGAGAGAAACTATATGTCCAAGGTACCTTAGTCATCAACGGTTGGTAGTTTTATGTATGCCATGGTGTGCACCAAGCTTGATATTTCCCATGTAGTGGGAGAAGAGTAGAGATGAGCGACCGAGGGTAGTAAAGTGGATCCTTCGGTATTTGAGAGGGACCACGGGGACAATTTTGTGCTACGAGTGGATTAGATACCACTTTGCGTTGCTATGTAGATTCAGCTATGACTAGAGATGTAGACAATAATCGGAGCATGAAAGGTTATATTTTGCTTTGTAAGTGGGATAGAAGTGAGCTAGATTTCATGACTACTGGAAAGCTGGTGTCTTTATCAACCATGGAGGATGAGTATGTTACTACCAAAGAGGCAAGAAAATAAATGATTTGGTTACAAAAATTTTTTTGAGGAGTTGGGGTAGAAGCGGGAGGAAGGAAAGCTACATAGTGATAGTCGAGTGCTATACACCTAGCTAATAACTTTGCTTTCCACTTGAGGATGAAGCATATATAGTTAAGGTAACATTTCATCAAGACAAATTTGGTGGAAGAGAAGTTGAATCTAGAGAACATACATACAAGTAAAAATCCTATAGACATGATGACAAAGGTGGTCACTAGTGAGAAAAAATGAAGCTATATTCAGCTTTGGTTAGTCTTCATGGAAACTAGTGAAGGGTTGAGAAGCTTGCTCATAGGAAAACTAGTCTCCAAGTGGGAGATTGTTAAGTTGTTGAGCCTATTTTCATGTTTGAATGTGTTGAAGATTGTACAGTAAGAGTATTTTACACTTTTCATAGTTGTCTCACACGGGGTTTTGGCCGGGTTAGGCTCGAGAAGGGGTTGGGGTGCGACCCTCGATAATTTTTGCCTCAAAAAATGTCCCGATATATAGAGAAACATGATTTTCTCGTATGGTTGGGATTTTGACCCATATGTTTATGGGATGGTTTTGTCCCATGGTTTTTATACCCATAGTTTTGTAAAATAGATTAAGAAGTTCTCTACTTATGTGGTTTTGTGCATATGGTAGGGTTGATGTAACATTGTAGATGTGTATGGATTTAGTTGTGAATTCTATAGAGTTTGTTGGGCATAGCTCGAATAGATCTGTTTATTGTATTGAGAGAGTAGTAGCTTGTATTAAAATTTGAGCAAGTGATTATTTCTGGACGTAACCCAAATTGGATGAACGCGTTAAATATTGTCTCTTTACTGTTGTGTTATTTCTATTCTACACTTTTATTTGTGATTTGTAATATTTTCTCCATATTAGTTTCTACTATTCTTATTCTATGATGGATTATTCTACACATTTTATCCCTTATTTACTAACATTATCTACCATAGGGTTTCCTTCTTCATCTAAACTGAGATATCTTTGTATAGATCCGCCCACATCCATTCATCATAGTTTTGTGGCTCTGTGGTTAAACTTGCTGATTTTACATCTGTATAACTTTGATCTCCACTTCTCTACTTTAATAAAACCTAAGGGATACTGCATTTCAAAAAAAAATCCAAGATTTCTTCCTTTTCCACCACTGGTTTCTTATTCTTACCCTTCTTTGGTGGAATCTCCTTTCTCATCCTTCCATGTTCCCTAGGTGTTCTTAATTTTCCCTTCTATACCTAAACTCAAGACTTCAAACTCTTATCTCTCATGTAAACCCTTGCTTCTCTACTATCTTATTTCCTTCTTGCTTCACCACAAGATCATGCCATAGTTCGCACAACTCCATTGGTTCGGGATAAGTATCTTGCTTCCTTCTCAAAACCCTCATCGCACTTCAAGTTTTTAAGAATAAAAATTGTTAAGGTAACGTAGTTAAAATGACTACCTTTACCCTATTTATAATTTTCATAACACCTTAATGTTTCTCGACCATGTGTCTTGACCTCACTTTTTAATAAAGAAATTTTTCACTTGAGTCAAATTCATTGAGTTCCCTTCTCATATTGTAGTCGTAACCTTCTAGCACACCAACACTAATTTAATACCACATACATACTTCAAGCGGCTCATCGTGTGGAAGTACATACCCTACGTTATCCAAAAGTATTTCCCCATGGTGCTTCTTACCTCATGTTACATTACATGATTGTTTCTCCTCTTCTTGCTCTATACTCAATTCATCTTTTTCTCCAAGACACCTTTATAGTGGCCTAAATTTAAACACCATATGTAGAAACACACATTTTCACACCTCCTCTACAAAAATTGTTATTCTTATAAGCGTGCCAATGATTTTCTAAATTTAAATGCCAATTCACCCCAGATGAAAATCATGTGTGATCCTCTACGTGTGGAATCACTTGTAATGCGATTAGCTCTTTTGGCACACAAACACACAACATAACACTAAACAGAAAAAGACAAGTCAAAGGTACTGATGAAAGGAAACACATATAAAGCAAAATGCATTAATGGGAAATCCTAAGTTAAATGTCAACACTCCTTATTACAAACACTAAGAATATTTATTTATAGTAGAGCTTCAACCTACTCGTTAAAGAAACAAGGAAACTATGTGCCATCTATCAATTCTAGCCGGAAAGCTTACGGATCAAGTATATACGTGATAATGTATGGTCCCAACCAATGGAATTTAAACTTCCCGAGGATAACACGAGAAAATTAGAATCATATAAGAGAACCATCTGCCCAATCTCAAGCTTCTTTTTCTTGGTATGTCTATCATGTCATGCCTTCTACTTGGATCTTTCCATTTTCTAACTCCATTTTTCTATGGCACGTTTCTCATCAAGCTCTTTCAATTTTTCAATATGTTCTAAAGCGTTTGTTCATCGGCTAAACCTCTTGCGTATGCAATACACAAAGAGGGTAACATGATTTTAACGAGTAACACAACCTTGAACAAACACTAACTAAAAGGGTGTTGCTTTGGTCAAGTAAGTGGTCGATATGACCATAACATGAAAAAGACTTCTTCATCCCAATCCTTTCTTCGAAATCACAAATATTTGTCAACGTGTGATTCAAAATTGTGTTAAATGATTTAGCAATCCCATTGGCTTATGGGTGGTAGGGCGTGGTCTTGTGATGCACCACCATGAATTTTATCAATATTATCCAAAACATTTCATTGAAAAAGTGTGTACCTCTATCACTTTTCAAGCTCAACAGAACATCCATACTGGTTATTATATTCCATCACATAAACCTTGTTGTTATAGTTGTGGTACTGACCCTTCGTAGGTGCTACTTTTTCCATCTTGTAAGATATTCGAGTACAAGTAATAACATAGCAAGAGATTTTCTTGGGCAATAGTGGGAAAGTAGGGATAACGAAGTCAATTTCTCATTCTGAAAGATTTCATACTAGAAATTGGCCTTAACGACATTTCATCATGATGCCCAAGCTTTCAAGACACTAACAATGGTCACACCCCTTTGCATACTCTGTGCAATCCTTATATAATGTCTCCCACCAAAAACAAATAATTGAAATCTTACATGTGGTGGTTCTCCCAACATATTATCCACACTGTAATATGGCCATGAGCTTTCGCCATAATAGCTTTGCGCTCATGTTCAAGAACACATCGGTAGAAAACTTCATCGACCTAATTTATGACGGGAAACTAGGCCAATGAAGTCAATTTCTCCTTTCTCGAATGCTTCCGCACTAAAAATTAGCCTTAATGACATTTCATCATGATGCCTAAGCTTTCTAAGGTGCTGAAAATGGTCACACCGCTTTATTTATTCCACGTGATCCTTATATAATGTCTCCTATCTTAAACAAACCATTTAAGTATTATGTGTGATGGCTCTCCTAGCATAGTGTCCACCTAGAATACCACCATGATATTCCTCCATAATAGCTCTATGGTCATGTTCAAGTACACACTGATGGAAAACTTCATCCTAGCCTAGTTGATACAAGTCTCTACTTAATTAACATGTAGGGTGCGGCTGAATGGTAAGTTGTTTCTTCTCTCTACTCTTCATTCTTTTGCACACCACACCCACTCACAAAAATATAGAAATGTCTTCAAAATCGGAGGCCACATGTTACATCACGAATAAGTAAGCATACAACATTATGTAAATCGATGCTCTTTGCATCCTCACCTGAATAAATCCTGAACAAATGATCGGGTCATAAGTTACTTTTCCCCGATTTCACCAAAACCATAAACGCAAACTCCTGAAACAATAATACCCAATGACATATGTGCCCTTGTAGAAAGTAATTTTTCACCAAATAATTCAAGGCTATATGGTGTGTGTAGAAACCAAATGGTGTGGCCAGCAAATACTGCCTAAATTTGTGTAGCGCATAGATCATTGACAATGCTTCATGCTCCATGGTAGTATAATTTTGTTTAGCTAAAGTTAGATTCCTAATGGAAAAACATAAGGGGAAATCATCAATCCCCTCTCTAGACTATGCTAACACCGCTCTAATAACCATACCTGAAGCATCCATGTGTACATGAAATGGCTTATCCCAAGAGGGAAAGTGTAGAATGGGCGCAATTAGTAATTTTTTCCCTCAAAGTTTCAAATGCCACCTATTGCACCTCATCCCAATGAAATATCCCTTTATGATTCAACAACTCCTCTAATGGCATGGAAATTTTGGCATATCCCTAATGAATTTCATGTAGTACCTTAATTATCATAGAAATTTATGCATTATGATTTCATTGGTGGGTTCCTCCAAGCCCAAAATTATAGCAACCTTGGTAGGATCCACCAATAGACCATGTTTGTAAATGATACAACCAAGTAATGTGCCAAAGGAGTGGAGAAAATACACTTCTTAATATCAAGTTGGATGCTCAACTTCATGCACATCTTGATCATCGACCTCATATTGTCTCAACGACCATTTACTAACCCATACACCATCCAATCATCCAAGTAGACTTGAAGATATTTTTGAATGAAATCCAAACATTCTTGCACCATGATGCACGAAAAAGACAAGCAAGAACATTCTTTAGCCCAAATGGCATAACTATGTAAATTAAACTTCCCCATTAAATGGATTTTTTTTTGTCCTAGTCTTCTTTTGCAATCGTCACATGGTGATAACCTTAAAATCCATCAGCAAATAATACATCTCACACCTCACAACCCCTTCAGAATCTCTTCATTAAAGGGAATTGGAAAAGGATCTATAACACAAGAAATATTTAAATATCTAGATTCTACACATATTTGTATTCTCCCATCCTTCTTAATGCCGATTACCATGGGGATAACCCACTCGAGACTCTTGATGGTCTCAATAATCCCAACCTCTAACATTTTATCAATTTATTCCTTCACCTTCATATACGAGGCTAAGATTCATCTTATAGGGCCTCTTCTGTTGGTCATTCCCTTTCCTTGACTTGATCCACATCTCTCCCAAAGAGTTATGAAACCCTTTTAACTCCCGATACTGCATGGGAACATGTCCTTGAAATTTTGTAATAGCTCAAAAATCTTTGACACATTTTGATCCATCCATTAATCCCCAATAATAGCTTCCTTGGGTTACCTTGGTACCAATGTTGACCTTATCTATCTTTGAGGGCTCATGGTAGGCATGTTCTTTCTCATTTACATTTTCTAATACTTCACGCATACCTTCTTTATGATCAACATCTAAGTTATCAAGTTCCTCATCATTAATCATGTATACCAACTTTCCTTTTTCCTTCTCTAGGAAGGTGCACATAAACTATACTTAATGTGGTTCCTCTTCTTCAAGGTGTGCCCCCATATCAAGTTTGGCCAACAATTCTATCATAGTGTCTTCCACCTTGGTACTATATCCCAATGTAAGGCATTTGATCACGTGTAAGGCCTCATTTATTGAAGGTTTAGAAGATAAATACTCAAAGGTATGAATAATACATGATGTTAACTCTTGCCAACTTCTTGTTTATCTACGTAACTCGAATAAACGTACCATGAGCGTGAGGAACCCCTGCTAGGTGGAGTAAAACTTGTGCACCCATAAGGAAGGGGTAAGGCTTCCGAGCCTTCCATCTAGGTCCTCTCACACCCCCGAACATGGCACAAGGTGGATCCCTTCCCATCATAGAAATTTATCTTAGTAGGTGCATTACTTGAAAGAAACCTAATGGATAACGTGATGCTTACCTTGCACCACTCCATAATATTATGATGATTTTTCATCCACTAGCACGTAATTGTACCACAAAAGGTACAAAAAGCATATTCCAATGCTCTATCTCACGGTCAAATGTATCTCCATCATACGCAAAAAAGGTATCAAGGTTACCTTTTCGGTATATCTTAACTTGCATTTTTCCTAAGTTCCTGAATAAACGTGCCTTGACTACTCGAGTCATATTACTCTTCATCTATCTCACTGATAAACTCATATGTTTTTTTGGTACCCAAATTAATTCTCCCTTACGACTAAGAAACATCATACTTTGAATAGGATGCGGAGCTAGATAAGTGAGAGTGTGAGTCATTTTGTAGCGAGGAGGGATTTAGCTGACTCTTCATTCACTCAGGCATGGAAGAAATGGATAACACCATGAACAGGGTTTGACCTACCCTAACTACTTTAGGTCGTGCCTTCAACTAGGGTGAGAGGACCCATTTTGTAACCCATATTGGTGAAGGATATCAAGAGATCCTTCTTTGCACAATCTTCATGAGAACCTTGAGAAAATATGATCAATACACCACAATCTAACTCTCACAAGTTGTCACACTAGATATTGGAGATGTTTTCTTGACAAGGTTTAGGGTTACTAAAGACAATAATTGAAACCTGATTGTTTCTGCATATTTTGGCAGTGGAATTTGTTAAATCTTTGTGGATACACAGTACAAACAGGGGTAGTTCATGTAGGATTTATCATTTGAGAAATTTTTGGTGGGAATTTAAGAAAGATAAAGTTGATTATACTAGATATTTGAGAACCTTTACAAATATTGGAACACTCACAGACAAAATGCTTCAAAATAGCCAAAATATTCCTTCAACCAGAAGGTGTGTATCAATGGAGGCCAGAGATGCATGATTTCATACACTCTTCAAGAATTCAACACAAAGGCTCATGTCAAAGACTCAATTAAACTTTAGAAGACCCTTGTTATATCATGCTCATGATACACTCATGAACTGACAAACAATCTGTATCACTAAAATGCAAGTAAAGTGAATTTAAATAGCTTATTTTGTTATGAAATGAAATCTCTCTTCATAATGTAATTACAAATTCCACAATACTTGTCATGAGGATGAGATTTTGTGTGATTTCAAAGGATTTCTAATGTAATACTACAACAAGCACATATATAACTTTTTGAAAACATTATGAAATAAAAGCAGACACAATTATGCTCATGATCAACACAAATTCATTCAAGGTTCATTAGATTCATCAGTAGGGGAAATTTTCTTCAACAATCTCAGATCTTGTCAATGGTTGTACACTTGCAACCATCTTGACATGATTAAATCTACAAACATAGGAAAATAAACAGGTTTTATAAGACGGTCTCTCGAAAAAATGGTTTTTCTCAAAATTTCTCAAAAAAATTAACCCCAGGATGGAAGAGTATTCTCATTGCTTTTATACAATTTGATTTGCTCACTAATCCTAAATTTTCCCCACAAGAGTCTAAATCTTCAAGAGAATATTCCTCTTTACAACATACCATTTAATCATGTTTATTCCCTTGAAAATATCTTCTCTTCTATTGATGGGTGGATAAATTATGAACCGATCACATTTTTTAGTTCCTCAACTATGACTAGGATGCCATGTCATAACTTTTGGTAGTCTTTTTAATCATTCTTTTATTTTTCATGCAAGAAATACTCTTTTTAATAATTCTCAGGTGGATCCATATGGCTTGATATGAAAATCAATCCTTTTCACCTTTGAGAATACAACTTGAGGAATAGATACCTACATTTGTACCTCTCAGAAATGAGTGTCCTTGCATGGATTATATCACATATCTACGCTGCAGTCACGAGTTGGCCAAGTGTAAAGAGGAGCCAGTTGAAGCATCCATATGTCTGTTGGGTGCAACTCCAAAGGTGAGATCCAGAGGTGGGACCGCAAATGATTGTAGGATCTCCGTGTTTCTAGGGTCTAACAAAGCTACACTAGTCATTGAAAAGTTTGAGCATGGGCGAGAGCAGCGGAATCCTCCATGTGTCTCTTCGATGTACTTTTGATATGATGCCCAAAATCAGAGAACCTAAACAAGCACAAGCTCTCCACGTGTCTCAGGCCTGGAAAAGGTGTATCAACCGTTGAAAATTTTTAAGAACCAACAGAAGGTGCCACATGCCTAGGGTTCGAGAAATTTGCATCAACCGCTTGAAAAGTCTAAGCGAGGGTAGAGCTAGTGGAAATCTCCACGCATCTCTTGACATAACTCCAAAGGTAAGATCTAGAGGTGGATCCTCAAATGAGCGCGAGAGCCCTCAACATGTCTCATGCCTAGAAAAGGTGTACCAGCCATTGAAAAAGTTTAAGAACTAGTAGAAGGTGCCACATGCTTAGGGTCTGAGAAATTTACATCGGCCACTTGAAAAGTCGAGCATGGGTAGAGCTAGCAGAAATATCAACGTCTCTTTGGTGCAAATCCAAAGGTAAGACCTAGAGGCGGATCCTCAAATGAGCGCTAGCCCTTCACGTGTCTTAGGGCTTGAAAAGGTGTACCGGCCATTGAAAAAGTTTAAGAACCAATGGAAGGTGTCATGTGCCTAGGGTCCAAGAAATTTGCATCGTCCACTTGAAAAGTCTAAGCATGGGAAGATCCAGTGGAGGTCTCCACATGTCTCTTGGGCCCAACTCAAAGGTAAGACCCGAGAGGTGGATCTGCTAATGAACGTAGGTCCTCCACGTTTCCTTTTTCATGTCTTAGGCATTTACCTTATACTTTCATGCCCTTCTCTATAATGCATCAAAATATCAAATAGACCCACCACGTCACATCTAATTAGAAAAGACCACATATCCATAAATGTTGGGACATGATTTACAAAGGAAACACAATCTGGATTATGCCCAACAATAAAAATTTTCCCCGTGGAGAGAAGACTATAAATAATACCAAGACTCAATGTGATCCATGACCCAAGGGAAGGACTTGACAATGACACCCTAGTAAAGGAAAAGAATTACACATCCACACTAGGAAGACAAAAGTGCATCAAACCAGGCGGGCTGAAAATTTTGAATGAAAAAAAAGGGGTGAGATAACAATTGAGCACAAACATGTTCCATATTCCCAATTGTAACAATCAAAATCTGTTATATCACTCATATATTGTGCATCATCCCACTAAATTTCCCCCTCCTTCGATGGTTGAATGAACTCCAAGTCCCTGATGATGTGCACATATATTTTGTTTAAGTCCTCTTCACCCAAGGGTTCCACATCTTGCATTGACCGTCCATAAGTTAGTGGAATGATCACTAGCTCCTCCTTATTCTCAAAACTTATGTAGCCTTTGTTGAAGTGCAGGTCACTATTGTTTGCATGGCACCGAGGGCTCCCAAGTAGCACTCGGAAGCTATCTTCCTTGGAAAGTACCAAGAATTCAAATTCCCAAACTAACTTCACTCCTGAATAGCTATTGAAGCATTCTTTAAAACTCAAGGGAGTGGCCTTATTCGTATTTTCCATGTACAAAATATTAGAAGATGGATGCAATGGTGGTCCCTCCATCTAATTTACATGCATCTAGAGTGAGGACATTAACTTATACACCTTTGTTGATCAAAATATTACTCAAGATCCATCCATCTACTCCGCATTCAATGTGATCTCCTTGTCATAGTCCAACCGGTGAGGGTTAAATAAGCATGCGGGTTGTTCCTCTCATGCCCACCTCCGGTGCGTGGTACTTTTTCTCTCAACCATTCTCCTAATAGGGGAATGATGTTCTCTTATCACTACAACTTACACACCTCCTTGATTTCATCTACATCCTTTTGAGGAGTTTCATCATTTTTGCCTACTCCAACTTCCGCAACTACTCCTTCAAACACTAAATTTCTCCTTGTAGACTCCTAATCACCTCTATAGTCTCTTGATACACCTATTTCTCATATATGGGATCAAGGGAATTCCCATGTAGTACCTCCTCTCTTGTAATAGAAGGCCTCTGCTTTGGCATTTCCCTTGCATGTGAAACCTCAATGCGAGTAGTTACCAAAATAGGATCAAACTCTATATTAGTCATCACTTTAGAGATGTACAAAGGCTCAACATGCTTTACACTCACTATTTCACCAATAATTTATGTATGTATGAACAAAATAGATAAGGTAAAGGTGAGGAGGAATACCTATGAAATGAAGGTGGAAGGTAGAGTGCACGCGTTCGATTTCCCAATCCAGTGCTCATTACGAGAACTTCCTCTTTCCTAGGAGGAAGTACCTATGAATTCATAACAAGACCACAAGAATAGTATTAAACAATATATGTTAGTAGAATGCCTAGCGTATGTTAGATCCAGGATGTATGATACTCCTAGATGGCTATCAATCCATTGCTTAATATAATTTAATGCAAGAAATAACGTAAACAAATAACATCCTATTGTATTTGATAGTATTAGATATCTCATTCAAATACACTAAACAAATTTAATCTAACGAGGTTGGGTTATGATCATATCTAGAGGTTAGGTGGGTGGCCAAGGTGATTAGAAGATGTCAAGATCATATTTTGGGTGGTTTTGGTTATTTGGGTGAAGGTTATTAGATTGTTGTTATAGGTACAATTACCATTTCAGAGGTTGACGTCGGTCTTGTATGGTGATGCCGAGTTGAGAGGGAAATTGATGTCGGTTTAGGTTAACAGGAGTCGGTAGAGGAGAATGGTAAAAAAAAATAAAATTTAGTTTTGGGAGATTATCGTGATTGCATAAAGAATGGAATAATGATGGTTAGGTTGTCAAAAAAATCTTAGAATGCTCAAAGATGCGTGGAGTTGGATGTAGGGAGCTAAAAGGTTATGGGTGATCAGATGGGTGGATGGGCAGGAAGGTGAGGATGATAGGATTCAAAATATAATGGAATTTAAAAGAGAAAGCTAAATAAATGATTATCTAAGTATGGAATGAAGCGAGATCAAGACGTACTTTGTTATATTTTCATACCTAGTGGTTGGATGAGTGTGATGGTTAATCTTTGAAACTAGTGGTTAGTGCCATGACAGATGCTTCCTATAATGCTACCATGAATGCCAATGTCTTCAGATTAGTCTTGGTGCTGAATGGGTGTGTATGGATGTGCGAGAGGGCTCTGGTTCATGCTTGCATGTAGATTTATCTCTCTCCAAACTCAAATAATTCTTCTAACCTCTGGAAACAAGTTACCTAAGTGAATATATGGTAACAAATGATGGTTTAGGTTAACCAATGTCGGTTTAGGGTTAACCAACATCGGTTAAGGTAGGAAATCCTAGGTTTACTAAAATAACAAATCTTAGCCATTATATTATGGCCATTTTTTCCCATTGGTCATAGTCCAATATGGTATTTTTCACTTAAACAAGTGGGCATCCTACTAGATAAAGGATAGGCATCTAGTGTTAGGGTTAGACTAAGTCTCAGTTAGTTATGGTAAGTAGAGATTGAGTCCTAGTTAGAATGAACATGCTAAGAATAGGTCCATGATGAGGTGTCTAGGTGATGTGGCTAGGTGAGGTGGTCAAGTGAGGACATTAATTAAATTAATTAAAGTAATTAATTCAATTAATCATGTGCATTATGTGATATGAATATGTAAGGTATGGTTTATTTAATTAACGGGGCTATAAGGGTGGTATGACCTAATTTTGGTGTCTATATTTTACCCTTTTTTGTCGCGTAGCTTATATTTGTAAGTGACGTTGACAAAATAAGGAAGTGATTGCCCCATGTATGGGTGAGATTAGGGTTTCCCTAGGTGTGGGTGAAGGTGATCCCCATCAAACTAGGAACTTGATGAGGTGTTATATGGAATCGGTGAGTGGTTTGATAAATGTGTAGTTGGTGGAAGTGAAGGTAGGTGGGGAAGGGTATGAGTATTATGGGAAAGGATGATGGTCTACTCGGGAATAAGTAATAGGCTAGGGTCAAATTGGGTAATGGGTAATGGAAATAAAACACACATACACGTATATCTGTAACATTGTACTTGGTAATAGAGCTTGTAAACTCTACATCATTCAAGGTTGATAGGTTTATCCAAACTAGGGTGAAGTGATTCGGTATCAAGGCATAGGATATGGTCCAAAAACACAATGTAGGTTAGTGCATGAACGTTTAGATATGTTCTAGTATATCAAAGATTTGGTTAGGATAAATGACATGGAAATAAGCAAGGTATGGTTATTAGACTAAAACAACATGGTAATAACATCGCAAGGTATAATGAGCACACAAGGTCAATGGCCAAACCAAGTAGGTAAGGTCCAAGTAAATAGCTCATGCCACGGGTAAGGCCAAGGTATATCTAAAATAAAAATTTGAGATGTAACTTAGGAAATGTAAGGGTATTTTGGGATTATAGGTAGGTTGCAATAATTGTGGGTTGGGCTCAAAGGGTATATGAAAAAAATGAGTTGAGGTGAAAATGCAAAAAAAGTGGTGAAAATGGTAATGGAAGTTGACCGATACCGGTTATAAAGTAATGCGACATTGGTTTGCTATGACCGACATTGGTCATGTCAGGTTATGGTTAATAAATTGGAAAATACGTATTTCTGATTTATTTTAATGTGTTATTATTTACAAAAATGAAAGAGTGGTGGAGTAAGAGTAGAAAGTGATGATATGAGGATTTGAGCTGAATTGGTGAGTGACTAGTGTGAGATTGGCATTCGATGCGTGAGTCCACCAAATCGATTTAAGTTATTTGATGTGTGGAAAGGTGAGAGGTTTATTTGTGGCATGGAAAAGGTGAGAGAGGGTTTGGGTGGGCCACCAGCATGAGAGGTCAGATGTACCACCACGCAGATGACATTGAGATGAGGTAGGATTCAATTTGCTTCTGTCTTTGGGTTGAAAATAATGTTTTAAATTGGTTTGGGTTAAAGGGGGTTTGGGTGGAAATTTATTTTTCATTTGTAGGTAAAATGAATGAAATGAGGGAGGGGGTCCAATATAGTGTAAATAGGGGTGGGAATGAAGTTAGGGTAGGTTTGGGTATGGTAGAGTAGGTTTGTTACCTATTTTTGAGAAAATTTTGAGTACGCAGGGGGAGGGGGTTAATTTGAACGCCGTGATAGAGACCAATTTTGTTGGATGTTTGGCCAATGTCCATGGATGTTTGGTTAATGTTTGTTGGATCTAACCAGCATCGGTCTAATCTTAGGTGACCGACATCGGTTTAAGTGGACTGATGTTGGTTACAAATAATCGGTGATGGTTAGGGTGTATGAAAAATAGGGGTAAGAAAGGTTAAGTGGGAAAGAAAAATAGGCGAGAGGGGGAAGGGAGGATATATGTAGAGTGATGTGGGTAGAAGCTTGGCGTTGGCATAAAGGATAGGTAAGTAGGTGAAATGATGTTTTTAGGATGGTGAGTCATGATTGCAACAAGGTAGGAGGTTGGTAGGTGAATTAGGTAAAATGGGGTGAGTAGGATTGGTGTGGTTAGGTATGGTTCGGGGTTAATAGATAAGTGAAGGTTGTCAAGTTTGTAATAATGTTGTGGTTTTGTTGGATGTATGTGAAGGATAATCTACGGATGTGGGAAAAAGGACTACCTTTATGCTAACAATATGATTGAGCATGACCACGAGAGGAGTGGAGGCATATGATGATGTTGGCTTGAGTGGGATCGATGCTATAGGCATGTAGCTCAAGATCTAAGTTTGATGGTCACACTCATCGACAAATGGGACTCAGTGACCAACACGTTCCACTTACCGATGGGTGAGATCACGTTCATCTAAGAGGATGTATACTTGATCCGTGACTACCGATAGTTGAGGAAAATGTATATTTTATCACGCGGAGGCATCGAGGAGGAGCAATAGTGGATTTTTTTAGGAAGGAATGGCAGAGCTAAGGTACCATAGCACGAGTCTAAGCTATGGAGATATGTACATAACTTAGCCTCAGGAGATGTGGTTAGTGGTGTTGCTGATGGAGGTAGTATGTTGTTTTTCCTTTCCTAGATGTGGAGGGTGGGAGATTCCCATGAGCACTGATGGGGGTTCTCTAGGACATGATGGAGGAGCGGGTCTATTTTTCCTAGGCACCGACATTCTTGGTATAGTTTTATAGAGATTTGTGGGCCTATGGGAGGTTACGGAGATTCAATTTATGTTATACCTTCCTTCTACATTGTTGGGCATATGAGCACATTATATGCGTACATCAGTTGGCTTGCCCCGATAGGATTGGTTCAGGGGTGGTTTAGTCAGGGTTGGTTACATGTGATGGGTACCACTTGGTGGAGAGCACAGGGTGATGAGGGCTACCCATGATGTAGCATATTATACACGACTACTAGAGGGGTTATATGGGGTGGATATTGTGTGGAGGCCATATGTTGGCTTTCCTTCATATAGGCGCATGGACGAGGAGTTGGAGGAGCTATAGTTTCTCAGGTGGATAGAGGGGCACCATGTCGGTGAGTATGAGATGATACCAGTGGATAGGGTTAGGTGGCATTTTGGGCTGCCCAGGATGTGCCTCCACCATTTCCACAATATAAGAGAGATGACGTAGAGAGGCCTATGCCTCTACCAAAATTGATTATTCGACGAGTAGGAAGAGGAGAGGAAGGCGGTGGACAAGTAGATTGATGATCTTGGGGTCACGAGAAAGATATAGGAAGTGGTGGTGGCATTACTACGGGAAGGACCACCGAGGCCGGGGAAGCCTAAATTAGCCAACATCACGATACGATGAGATACCTTATAGGGCAGGTGGCCACCCTTTTGACATAGTTTAGAGTTTCATAGGGGATTATCATAGGATCGAGACACAAGTTTCCACTTTATAGGTGCATGTGGTAGCCGTGTAGGCCCACGTTGCCATGTGAGACACATAGTGTGGTGATGGTGATTGGAGATAGGTATCTACCTTATAAGATTAGATAATAGGTTTGTAGGGTCATTTTGCCAATTTAAATGCTCATATTGTGGCCTGTATACCCAAGTTACACCACAAGAACCTCCATAGGAAGCACAAAATAGGGTCCCATAGTACGGGAGGAGGACATTGTACATAGGTATAGGTTCGAAACTAGCCCTATCGGGGTAGAACTCACAGTGGTGATGAGACCAATGACACCACTAGAGAAAATGCGATGGCTAGATTCATGAATGCTCGAATGAGGCTAGATATTACAAGGATGAACTAATGACCATAGGGATAGATGTCCCCTCCTATGCTAAGTACAAGGCACAATGGGTAGCGAGTGAGAGGATAAGATCTCGTACTCATATCTCGAGAAAGCACGGGGGCAGCGAGCCCCAAGATAGGTTAAAGGTGAGGCCATGATTTCACGAAGGCCATAACCCACTACTGAGACTAGGAAGAGATGAGACCTAGGTGAGGTGGAGAGATGTTGGGAGGGCATTGAGCATGAGGAGAGGAGGGGAATGATGATACCGGAATGGATATCAAGTGGGGTGATAATTAGTCACCATATAGGATCATTATATTTATTTCTTGATATATATCGGCCTGATTGCTAATGATAGTGAGGTTGTGAGAATTTTTGTGACTTGATTATCATACCGGCTGCATGTTGATGATTTTGATGTTGTACCTAAGAGATACTTGTATTATTTTGTATGAGTGTATATTTTATGGATACACGAGACTTTCATTTATAGATGGTGATATTGATGGTATGGATGATGTACTTATGTTTTGAACTTTCTATTGTTTTTTTTGTATGGATGGAAACTAGGTGGATTAGGCATGGTGGAGTTAGGTCGGTTTAGGCATTGTGGATTTAGGCAAATTAGGCATAGTGGAGTAAAGTATAGGCATGGTTGATTTAGGTAGGTTAGGCATGGTGGAGTCGGAGTCGACTTACGCATGGAAAAGTTAGGTCAATTAGGCATGGTTGAGTTAGGTCGATTAGGCATGGTTAAGTTAGGTATAGGCATGGTTGGGTTAGGTTTGTTAGACATGGGTGAGTTAGGTCATTTAGGCATGGTTTGATCGTGTTTTTAGTTTTGATTTATTTTACAAGTTATTGGAAAGATGGGAAATAAATGATGAGTTATATGTATGTTATGGTGTAAATTTCTAAAGAAAATGATATTATAGAAATTTGGAATGATTTATTGAATGTTTTGATGGTGTGATAAAATGGTAGATATGTATGAATGAGAAATTTCCAAATGTTATGAAAAATGGAAACTAATTAAGGGTGAATGTTAATAGAAAACATGTGGGAAAAATGGGTTAGGGTAAAGAGTGGCGGAGCTAACCTCCATGTGGCCCAAACCCTCGAAGTTATACCTACATAGCCCCGGTGAAAATGGGCCTCACGCTTGATGTAGTTATCGCATAAGCTAGGAAAGAATATGGTGAAGTAGGTATTTGGGTTGATAGGTTGTAGGTATGGTTGGGTCTAGGTCATTTAGGCGTGGTTGAGTTTAGGTCATTTAGGCATGGGGATGTTAGCGAAAGGGAATCCTTAAAACGTAGGTATCGATGGTCTAGTCCTGTATAGGGTAATCAATAAGTAATGAAGAAGGTGAATGGTAAGAGGTGACAAAAAGAGCTACCTAATTGATAAGAACCATAACGAGGCTACCATACCAAAGATTTGCTTATGAACATAAGACCCTAAAGGCGTTACATGATTGACTATGCTAAGGGTGAAGAAAGTCACATGATCACAAAATGTCATTTTCAGAAAGTCCCTTGAGAAGGTAGGAAATTAGGGTGAAAAGGAAATGAGGTGAAAATGGGTGGTTTTATTGTAACTTAGTGTAAGATGACATGTTTACCTGGAAAGAAACCCATGATCAAAATAGGCAAGTCCATGAAAAAAAACTTACGATTTAATCTTTTTGGATTTTTGTTTGATAGACTAATCGATGTGGGAAGTCTATGTGGGATGAGTATATTATGTCCTTGAGGTCTTCGTGAAGCTGATCAATGCGGGAAGCTTATGAATATTTTATTTTGTTTTTACAAGGTGTTGGCGAGAATAAATTTCGGGTGGACAAACTTGTGGACTTCTTGCCAATGCTCTGGGAATCTAAGTCCCTCTACTTAACCAAGTGCAACTTTCGTATGTGCATGTGCATGAAAAGGTGAATTTCTGTGGTGGCCTTTTGGTGGGGATCCAACATAAGCACTCAACCGACCTGTAGTAAATGCTTGCATATACCTGCAAGATATGACTTTGTCTGGAAGTGGGAAAGGGAGTGAGAATGGAGGTAGGAGAACTAATGTTGTAGGTAGAAAATCAGATTCCTACACACACACTAGTTAGAAACTTCATCACATGCATTTATGAGAAGAAACAACCCTGTAAATGACAACAAGACCAAATAGAATTTGATGAGAACAAAGTGTCATGAAATCCCTTGGTCAAAGAAAGCTAGAAAATCCTTCTTCTTGTATTCTTTGCTTGAACAAAAGTTGTACATAGTGTAGGAATGGAAAAAAATTGAGAGGGGAAGAGAGTAGAAGAAAATGGCTATCTTCTTTGCTTTCTCTCAAGGTAGAATGCACTCTTGAGTCTACAAGATCAATCAACCCTTTGAAATGGGAATGGATTTACAATTTATAGAATATAATATGACTCTTCATCTTCCTCATGACCTTTCGAATACCTTAATATGACTTAATAATGTTAATATTCCACTTCAACTATTTAAGTCCATTTTATAATAGAAGGCGACTTAATTTACATTATGTTTCTAAAGTCTCTTAAGTCATATTAAAAGTGCAAACCCCAACATGAAATTAGAATATTGGAAAGTGAGAGAAAGTTGGGGGGAAGAGGAGAGAGAAAGAGGGGGAGAAGAAGAAGAGGAGATGTCATTCCTGATGAAGTCTGTTGATCCTCGTTGATGGAAAGCTCCAAATGCAGTGAAAATCTGAATCTTGAACTCCTTGCACACTGTGAAATTCCTCCAAATTATCTCACGAACACTCACTAAGTTGAATGAACTAAGGTGGATCTTGAATGCCCTGTGAAAAAATGACTAGGATGCTCCCGAACAATGATGTCCCCCTGAATGATTATCCTTGTACATCCCATTGTGCCAAAACTTCTCTTTGAGTGTAACTTACTATTTTTAGTAAGTGTGAAAAAGGTAACTCTCTCGATCCTTTGCTGAGTGTTGTGACCTATATTCCCCTTTCTCACTACGTTCCTCACTCCTTTGGATCAAATTTCTATTTTTAGTAAGTGCAAAAATGTCCATTCTGGTGGATTCTCAGTTGTAGTGCACCTCTGATATCTTCATCTCCTTCGTAGGTTCTTCTGTTAATGAATTTCCCGAAATAGTAGTTCCTATGTAGTAGACCTACTATTTTAGAAAGTTGGCCTCTAGGATTTGTATTGACGTGGAACAAAGTTTTTGATATGGGTTTTTTCCCAATATCCTCCCTCTGAAATTTCAGGCCCGCTCGCTTAATAATCCAGGAGATTTTAAAGTTTTAATTTTTGGACCTAGTAGTATACAGATACGGTAGCCATTAATGGACCTGAAAATTGCAGGTCTGGTTTTATCCTCCATTTACAATGAAATTTATATTTTTGATGTGGGTTTTGTCTTCTGGTGCTTCACGTGCGATCTTACTTCAATCCGGCAACTAGTTTGACGGGAAATCTTACTTCTTTCTTCGTTGAGCCGGAAATGAGATTTCTTCATTGTGGCTGCTCTATCGCATGAGGGGGGAGTTTGAAGGTGTATTTTTATGGTATTGGATAGAGGAATGAACAGCAGCAAATGGTTTGTTGTTTCATGCACCGGTTTGCAACATTTCTTTAGATCTTCATTTTTAGGCTATGGGGATTTTCATTGTTCTCTCCTTCTTGCTCTTCGTTTCTCCTTCTTGTTTTGATGAAAGATCCTTTTGAGACCTGAAAATAACCATGGGGAGTTTTTTTCAGTGCTTGGGTTGAGCTGGTATGAGCATTTTCAATGGCAGAGTGATGGTAGAATGTTGCAGAGGAAGAAATGGAGGAATGGAGTGCACAAAAATGTTTAGAAGTTATAAATGAAAGCGACACTTGGGAGATTTTAAAAGATCTGCACAATTAGGGTTAGGGTGAATTTTTCAAAGCTTTATGTTCCTGAACTCAGGGATGTGAGGGACATCAACTTCCAAAATTAGCAAGACGGTGACACGTGGCACTAGATCCAACGACAGGGGATGGAGGAAAAAATTGCTTTAAAACCTTTGGGAGCTAAAATGAGGTCACATGGGTGTCTAGAAGACTCCCATAGGGGATGGGAACATTTTACAAGGCTTGATTTCCCCACCTTAGGTGTATAAGGTACATCAAATTCCACGGTGGTCTGGGAGCTGACACGTGGCGACCGATCCGACGACAAGGAATGCATGCTCCAAATAAGCACTTAAGGGTTGAAGCTCGCTAGGTGCGTAGGTCATATGAGGGTCCCAAGGGTCACATGAGGGCTGGGAACATTTTCCAAGGGGTTATGTACCTGACCTCAGGGACATGGGGGACATGAAATCTGCCATGCTCTTGAGTGTGACACGTGTCCTCTCGAAAAAATTACTAAGACTTAGCCTGCCTTTGAGAGGGTAACTTTGAATGCAGATAACTTGAGTTTTTGGTGGAATTTATTTGTGAAATTTTATATGATCCTAACTAGAAATGGAATTTTTAATCTAATGATGTGGGTTTCATGTCTTTATTCGATCATATGATCCCTAAAAAATCATATTTTTGATTTGGGACTCCACTTGTACCTGAGAAAAATTGTCTTCCAATCATATGCGCCAAGGTGTTGTGAAAATTATTATTTCACCATCATGTAGGTATTGGAATAATATTTCCGAATATGTTTTTTTACTTCTAAATCCATCCAGAGCTCTGAAATCTTTGTTTGAAGCCCAACAACTGTTTTAGGCCTATGTATTGCCTAGGCTTGTGAACCTGTTTTCACTCAGACTGCTCCAAGTCTTTCAGAACTTCCCAAATCCTTCCAAAATAATTTCCATGATGTTATAAGGTCTTCCATTCACCTCTGTGTTGAATTTGGCTCTTACTTCTGCTGCTCGGGGGTTGATCCAATCCGAGAAGGCAACAATAGCCCTTCCTATATACTGCCAAAAGATAACATTTTCAATGAACTCCTAAAATCACCTAGGGGGAATGAATGGAATTTTCTAAATCACCTAGGATAATATCATAACATTGGTTGGGAATTCATTTGGACTGACTGAACAGATCTGGGGTTTCTTAGGAATGATAAAACATGAAAATTTTGGCATAGGGGTATAGTTGTCGTGCTCGAAAATTGTCAATTTCCTGTTGTACATTATCATGACAACACAAGGATAGTCCCTTTTTATGATAGACTATGTGCAGTATGACAAGCTTTGTATTGTTGTCCTTCGAGGGAGAAGTCTATTTATATCGGTGAGATAGAGAGAAGAGATGTCCATTTTGAGGGAGTCATCTCTTTGTTGTAAGTTTGACTCAAGGAGTTGAATCCCATTTTGCTTTTGAAATTATTATTTTTCTTGAAATTTTAAGTCATGGAAAGACTATAGTGGAAGATTAGGCTCTTGTTTAGAAGACAAAAACCATAACACACAGAGGTTAACTATGAAAGATATGGTTTCAAATGATGAATGACCATGGGATTCCATCTTGAAAAATATGACTAGTTTCCATGAAAATAATTCCATGAGTAGAGTTGTGGTACTCATATTGAAGATAAGGATGAAAGGTGATGGGTAATCACATGATTTTTGTTTATTCATTGACCAAAGAATAGGTAATATGAAAAGGTAAAGGGTGCTCAAGGGATGATCTTAAAATAGATAGGAGGTGATACAAGATTTGATTCAACAATAGAATGGTCGAAGATGCAAGGCATTCAGGGGTTCAAGTTCGGGTTTACCTTTGAGTGAAGACAAATGATAAGCACTTGATCCATAAGTATGAGTAACAATATAAGGTCCAAGCCAATTAGGAGAAAAAATTTCCTATTTACTTTTCTCTTCTTTGGCTACATGTTGATTTTCCTTTAGGAAGAGGTCACCAACCTGGAAGGTTCTCTCATACACAAATTTTTCATAGGCATGTTTAATACATTTTTGGTAGATTTGGAGATGATTAAGAGCATTGAGATGATGCTCATCTAATAACTCAAGTTGTGCTAAATGATCCTGGTGAAATTCATCATCATTGAGCATGTCTTGGAGTGAGATGCAGAGAGATGGAATCTAGACTTCGAGAGGCAAGACATCCTCGGTACCATAGACTAGAGAGAAAGGTGGGGCAGCTTTTGAAGTGTGACTACTAGTGTGGTAAGCCCACAAGGAAAAGGAATGTGCATATGCCAATCCTTCGTAATATCATTAACTACTTTCATAAGAATATTGTTCAAGGTTTTATTGGTTAATTCTATTTAGCCATTTATTTTTGCGTAGTAAGGTGAAGAGCAACTGAGTTGAATGCAAAAATCTTCACAAATCTTTCATAGGGTTTTATTTTGGAATTTCTTGCCATTATCAATGGTGAGGTGGTGAGGGAACCAAAGTGATAAATAATGTGATGGTTGATGAATTCAAAAATTTTATCGGCTTTTATTGTAATGAGGGGATGGATTCTACCCATTTAGTAGTGGTTAAAATCCATTGATGGCATTGTGAGGAATGAGGATTGATATTTCAACAAGATCTAAACCCCATTGAGAGAAAGGCCAAAGGTTTCATGTGACCTATAAGACATGACTAGGTGTATGATGAAGATTAGCCTTTGTTGTTGGCATTTCACACAACGTTTGACATATTAACAAAATTCATAGTTTAGGTTGGCCAATAATATCGTCTAAGAGAAGAATGCGTTTAGCAAAATCTAAACCACTAAAGTGGCCTCGACCTCGACAAATTCCATCGTGAACTTCCTTGATGGTAAAGGGAATTTTAGAACTTGTAAAGGCATCGTAAGAGAATACCATGAAGTTATTTTTATAAAGAATACCACCCATGATAACATAGCGGGAGACACCTTGAAGAAAAGTACATTGTCCATTACGAGTAGTATCGGAGGTAGAATGGAAAGAGAAAGGTAGTCTACTAAATTTTTATACAAAAGATCAAATGGCTCGGGTGCGATGCTTTTGATGGAGTTGAAATTTAGAGATAAATAAAAATGTGTTTACAACCTTTGTATTATGACAAATATTTTGGAGTTGGTAGGCAAAGTGGGTATCTAAGAATCTAAAGAAATCGTGGTATCTACAAATTTATTAGTAGAACATGGTGTGGTTTAAAGTTGTAATGGTCAAAGGTAGTCAGAAGTATGTCGACATGGTGTTTGTACTTTTGGAGTATTTCATTATGACATTGGTATATACCATTGACTTGGTTTACAACCAATTGAGAGTCCCCAAAGATATTAATTGATTTGACATCTAGGGTGATGGTGGTTTGAATGCCTAATATGAGTGCTTCATATTCGGCGATGTTGTTAGTGTAATCAAAATATAGTTTGAAAGATAAAGGCATAGGTTCACCATCAAGAGGAATGAGGATAAAACTTGGAGCACCTCCACGCTGAAATTTTGAACCATTGAGGAATAAGGTCATCTAGTAAGTGGTATCTTCCAAAGAGAGGGTAGCAATGGATTATTTCGGGAAATCAAATTTAGAGGGTTGATTTCTAGAAAGGGGTGCATCCACAAGTTGGTCAGTGATGGTTTGGCTATTGATAGATTCTGATGGATAAATTTGAGGTTGAGGTCTACAACAAGCATGAGCCACCATGCAACAGATTGATGCTCGTAGGGTTTAGCATACATGTAATGCAAAGGGTAAGTGTTAGTGATGATTTTTTTTTTTGGTTGAGTAGGTAATGATGAATTTTAGTGGTGAAAAAAATAAGGCTAAACAAAATTTTCGGCATGAGTGTACCTAGTTTCGTATTCCAAAAGGGTATGGCTTATGTAATAAACCACTTGCTCTCAAGTGTTTTCGTCATGATGAGTGAGCATAACACCTAAGTATTGATTAGTAGAATAAATGTATAGGTAAAAGGGTTGGTGATCTTTAGGAGGAATGAGCACCGGTGGTTAGTGAATGTATTTTTGAAGGCATCAAAGCCTTCATTGCATTAATCATCCCATGTGAAGCGAGACATACTTTTTAAGGAGATGATGACATGGTTGAAAGCGGTCAAAAAGTTGTGAAATAAATCAGCGAATAGATTGCAGTGACTTACCTTGAAAAAATTAAAGTTGGTGGAGATTAGTAGGTGAGGCATTTCAATAATATCCTTTACTTTAGTAATTTTGACTTCTATTCCACACAAATAAACAACAAAACCAAGGACCATTCTGAAAGAACAACGAAGACACACTTCTTTGGTTGAAGGCAAACACAATACACTTGATAAGACGGTCAAAGATAACCTTCAATACTATGAGATGTTGGGACCGAAGTTTGGATTTGGCAAGAAGATCATCTAATTAGTCTTCCAATATGTGATGCATTATGTCATGGAAGATATAAGTCATAACCATGTTGATATGTAGCTCTAACAATTTTAAGACAAAAGGTATGACTCGATAGCGAGAAGGTATCCTAAGGAATTATGAATGTAGTTTTTGTGTTGATCTTATGGGGTGAGTAATATTTGGTTATAACTAGAGAAACCATCCATGAGTGATAACATCTCATGACCAATAGTGAGATCAACCAAGCTGGTCAATACTTGGTAGAGGAAATTCATCTTTGGGGCAAGCTATGTTGAGGTTATGAAAATCCGTGCAAATGTGAATTCCCCTATTAATTTTGCGACAGGAATGATGTGAGAAATCCATTGAGGATAGTCAATGGGTAGGATAAAGGAAACTGAGAGAAGGCACTAAAGTTACTCTTTGACAAGAAGGGAAATGTGAGGATGCATTTTCTATATCTTCTATTTTTACGGGGTTTGGATTCGGAATGGTTATGATATTTGGAACACAATGTTTGGGTTAATATTAGGCATATCATTAAAGGAACAAGCAAATGCTTTGCTACGATCCCTGAATGAAAGAAGTAAACTCTTCATGTTTAGAAGTATGTAGAGATTGTCATATCTTTAGAATCTACAAAGCATCGTGAGTGTGAATGTTGATTTCAATAGTTGATTCATTCAACATGGTTTTGTCTCAGAAGGAAATGATTGATGAATATAAGAATCTTCCGCACCAAGGTAGGTGAGAATAGACTCATCATCTTGACATTGAAAAATTTTAATAGAAGGTGTATCATCATTGATCATTTCAAGATACATGAAGGGAAGAGAAGAGGGAGCCTTGCCATTACATTGATAAGTCAGAGGTCCCAAGGAAATTGTGTTCATAAAAAACAAGTTAGGAGGAATAGATTCAGGATATATGGACTCGTGGGTGAGAAGGTGGTGAAGTTTTTGAATGGGGTGGAGATGTTTTTGTCCTCAATGAGGTCGATGTGGGCCTTCTTGGAATATGGTTCAGAAAATCCAATGCCACTATGATATTGTGTTTATGGTTAGTACAATGGGATGATGGTATGATGACCTTGTTCGTAAAAACTAAAGCCAAATCATTTCCATGCACAATGCTAAAGGAAAGTGTGGGAAAAGTGGTGGTTAGTTAGAGATTGGAGGTCATATGAAAATGGTCCTTTTTGGATGGTGGTTTAGGTGAATAGGTGGCGATGTATCAATTCCCCCATACATTAAGTTGGTGCGAAGGTGGGGAGGACCATTAAGGAAATCCTATCCTATGCGATATTCATAAGGAGGATGTTGGCATAGGTTTCCATACTCTTTGAGTGAGGAATGTAGTCATTTTTACACCCACCAAAGAACAAGGGAATCTCATGCATGCCGATCTATCACCCAGCGGGTCTTTGGGTTCTCAACCAAGGCACATGCACGCACCGAGTCTCTATTTATGTGAGTTGAGTGGGAAAACATCATCTATGATCCAAAATTTAAAGGAAGTGAGTGGGAATGAAACATGCGAACATCATAGAGCTTAGAATGGCTCTAGATCATTACAGTCATTATAGACAGAGATACTTTAACAAACTTAAAGAATTGAATCAAAACAAAAAGGAAAATTCATAGGAATTCATATTCATCTTATAAACATACATGAAAAGGAACTATGAACAATCAAGTATGAATCAAACCAAGAAGGATCATATTCAATTAACTTGGTAACCTCATTACATTCATTAGACTTACTACAAATCACCACATTATGGCAGACCAAAGTCATGCATCATAACTAGATCCATATCATTTAGCTCTCAAAAAGAAATTTTATAACCACAACCCCTTGATACATCCTTATCCTATTTCATCTACCCAACCCAATATGACTCCTTGTGGCATTTCAGAAGAGAGCTCCTCTCTCTATTGATATCTCTCCCTCTTTTTTCTTCTACGAGCGCTTAGGCATCCTAAAGTGCCAACTCATCCTTCTATTGCATCCGAAGTGCCAAGTGTCTCAAAGTGCTCCTTCCATGGGAGCATTCTCCTTCAGTGCCCAAGCTCTTAACTTTTTTCCATGATGGTCTTCTAGAAAGCTTCCATCACATGGTCTATTCCTTCCTAGGCCAACCTATCGCACGTGGCACCTTATCCACTCCACATGTGTAGTCGAGTCACGCTTTTCTCATTCTACTGATACACTAAATATGGCTAAGTCCTAAGACCTTATCCCACTAGAACATAACACGGCCTTTCTAAAACCATTTTAAAACCCTCGTGCAAAATCTCCTTACATGCCCATCATTCAACCTAGGCCTTGTGTGCCCATGTGCCTTTTTGTACTTAGTTAATATTTTAGGGCCCAACATCACCCCACACTACAACTATTCTCCCCCATGGGAACACTTATAAAATGAATAAAGAATCACTATAGACTTAACGTCTTGGGGAAAAGAATAAGGAAATGAAGAATTTGGGAAAGAAGAAAGAATGGGGAAGTGATGGCATTATTGCAACAAGATAGGAAAATATTTTGCAAGTCAACCTCTAAATTTGTTCTAGGCATCGACTTATTTTTGTGCTCTACTGCGGAGTTCACCGACTAGGGAACTTACCTCACCAAAATGCATTCCATCTCCTTGAGTGTTAATAGTGTCAACAATTTTTTGTAACTCCTTTCCCATTTCTGAAGAGTGTCCATCCTTCTAGTAATCTATGGGTATAGTTCCTTTATCAATTTTTGATTGTACCCCTTAGGGTCTCAATATCTTTGACTTATTTTCAACCTCGGCTAGGATTCTATCCCACTCTACTTTGTTCCATTTCTTCTTTTTTTGGAACTCTTTAAGCTCTACTTCATAGTTGGCTACCAGAATACTCGTCACTTTATCTTTCTATGTACTTGTAGTTGTCACATGTGGCCTTAGTGGTATGAGCAATAATTTTTACATCGAAAGGACTTTTTTTGTATTTATTCATGATTTCTACTACCTTTAATTTTTCCTCCTTCTCAGGTGTGCTTCTGCTACTTCTTCCATGGATTATAAGGCTAGAGGTTGCCTCTTCATGGTGAGGATGAGCACTAAGTCTTGAGGCACTAAGGAACATCCATACTTTTTATGGGTGGCGTCGGGTTTGGATGCTTCAAAGCAATGGCATCTATGATGGATTCTACCTTCTTATGTATTTCGTGCACCCTTTCCTTTTCTTCTACGAGCTCACACTTTAGGCGAGTGCATTAATTAACTCCTCTAGCTTTAAAGCCTTGGCCTTCTCTTCTAGCTCTTCCTCCTTTTTTTCTAGTTGTTCTTCTAGAAATTTTATCTGTCATTCCGTCCAAAGAGCGTAGCTTCAACCTCAAGCGAGATTTATTGAGCACATTGTATAGCTTCTCATTTGAAATCCCTTTGAGCATTTACCAAGGGTTGTCTATTTTTGACTCATGAATTTTCATTAGTGCCCCCTAGCTTACCTCAAACTCTAGCTCATCGATGTGGGACTCAATTGACCAAGAGATCATCTTCCTCATCCAAGGGTATGCACCTTATTCATCAAACTACTTCATTTATGAGTTGATCTATTGGGATAGTGCTTTGGAAACACGTGTGTAGCACCTTGTTGGGATCATTAATGTAGCTCATTACTTGCCTCTAGATCTCCATGTTCTTTCCTCCCATGCACCTACCCTTAGGAAAAATTCTTGATAGATATGAGACCTCTTGTGCTTACGTGATCTTTCCTTATGCTTACTTCCTTTTCTTATTCCATCACTATATCGTTGTTACACTCTAATTCATTTTCTACCAAGGCCGTGATGATTTTCATTGCTTCTCTCTCTATCGCCTCATTTATTTTCTCCTTTGTGAGGCTTGGATTTTTCTGATCTACCTCGCACGCCAATATCTTCACTTCTTACCATGTCCTAGGTTCCTTATTCCTCATGGCTACCCTTGCGCCGCATGAAAAGGAATTCATGTTCTTCTCCATCTCCCCTCTTCTTATGAATCGTGCACGTTGATAACAAGTGGTCCTTGGTCTCCTTGGGATCATTTTCTTTTCATCATCCCTCTCACCTATGTATTTATCCAATCTCATTTTCTCCTCCGAGTTAGGTTCCTCCATCACCTTTGTTTCTTCCTAACTAGGGATTCTAGTATAGGAGATTCTACTTTCTCTTCCTCCTCCTCTAGTGATTTCTCCTTTTCGATAATATTTTCCCTGGCACCTCCTCTTTACCCGGCACCTCTTCCTACGCGTGTAAGAACTTTTTCTAGTGCTTGTTTCAAGGAATCCATTGCTTGTGTATCTTGGGAACTTAGTGCCTTTTTCTACATTTATTTTTCCTTACTTGTGGGCATGGGCATCTTCCTACCTATTAGGTCCTCAGGTATAGCTATCTCATTTTCAAGATCATCATCCTTCTCAAACTTGGGCCTTATCTAAAGGTATACATGCACATGGACCTCCCTGTAATAGTCAAAGTCAGGGGTTTTACCATTTTGACTTCATTCGACATGTACTTTTCCATGTACACGTGCTTTTTGGGGTAGAACAATATCTTGTGCATCTCCCTATGGTCCCAATCCAAACTTCAAAGGTTAAGCTTTAACTTCTTAGACTCCTTGAATCTATTAACTCTCACTTGGAAGTATTGAGTTGTGAAGGTGAATGGGAGGTTGCACCACGGGCTCATGTTTTCATCAATCAACTTGAACCTACCAATACAAAAGTATTGGTATACAACAAACTCAAGCTTATCCTATTATAAGAATTGGTAGTTTTTATTATTCTCCATTATACCCCGGATGCATTCCTTATGCATGCATATACCACTTTCAAGACCTGCCTTGTGAACGGGCGTCATGATATCACAAGTGTATTTCTCAAATAATTTTGTAGGTGAGGGTCTTCCTGGGTACTCCCAAACAAACTTATGTGTTGCATCTAGTACCCCAATCTCTTAGAACACAATGGTTAAAAGGACATTACCAAAGAGAATCTTATTTCCTTCTTATGTGTTGGTGATAATTTCATCTGTAATGTATACGAAAGATTGTAGATGGTTCCCTATGATATTCTTCCACAAACATTCAACCAGTACTTGTTTACCTATGTCCATATTTTTATGCATTGAGTTTTGTTACCAGGCATGCATCCATTTTCATCACTGGGTCTTAGATATCCCCGATATCAAAGTACCTTGACCCCTTCTTCTATGATTATGTGCCCATTGTTACCTTAATTGCTTCCTTGTTGCATTGGTCATCCTCTAAACTTTATACCTCACAAATAAGGCTTGTGAATCTTGAAATTAGCTGAGGTGATATGTGCATCTTGCACCCCATGAAGTGAAAGTGGTCTTCATGTATGCATGACATTAGCCACTGATAGAGGCACTCTAGATTTCCAAAGTAGGGAAACTCATAGAGTTGTAATAATCCCGCCTTCTCTAACTTCACCTTGACTTTGTTACTATAAATTTGTAACCCCTTAAGTGTTCTCTGGTTAGTCGGACATACTAAATCCAACTCCATTTCCTTTTCAATCACATTTATGCGATGATTGTAGTCACTTATTGTCATTTTTCTCAAGTGGGATTCCCATTCCATCCCAAGTGAAACCCCATCTAGGTACTACATTTCTGCATACCATTCCTCATTGGTACTTACGGTAGTCTCTTGTTGTTTTCCCATACCCTTTCCCTTTTTAGGTGTTATTGATTGTTTCTTGGGTGCCATTATGTAGTTTTCTCTCCACTTCAACGTATCTTCCTAGCTCCGCTCTTCTACCTTTTCCAAGTTCAAATATCTAACCTACGAAGAATAATCTTTTATTTGTAACTCATTCCCTAGTTGTCAAACCATAACTAGAATATCTTTTCACAAGATGGCACTTCTCCAAAACTCTTACTAGAATCGTGAATTACTTCCCTCCTAGTTTGTAGATCCAAACTAGTCACTCATGGTTAAAATCTTCCAATGTTTCTTTGCATGGATCAACTCTGGAAACCCTAGTTCACAAAAGCTCTTCCTTCTTCATATTCACAAAGTAAATAATGAAGTTCCCAACCTTCTATTTATAGTTTTTCCCATTTTATCATTAAATGCCACTTCACCTACCACCATACTTTAACATTTAATGTGGATTTTTGAGAAAATCCACCTTTAGCGCCTTAACACACGCATCCAGCCTTGCACGTATAATTCCCCAACCTTTTGACATGCAACAATTCCATCTTGACAAGAGACTCTTGAGCACGCGTAACAAGCACCAAAGGAATTTTTTTGTCATGATTTTTCTCTCACCTACCTCATGTTGTGTTTGCACTTCTTCCTCTCTTGTACATGGATCTCTAATGTAGCCTTACCTAACACTAACCATCACTTTTCAGATTTCCTTGAAGTACTTCCTATATAGGGCCATTCAACCAGGCTTTCTAAGGAAATCCTCCATGGTGCTTCAAACCTCAATTTATTCCAGCTTACTCCACCCACACTAAAAATATGTGTGGTCCTATGCATAGTTAAAATATTTAAAAAATAATGAGATTATCGGCTCCCAAGTGCAATAAAAACAACAACGAGAAAGGAAACACAAGAAAAGAAAATTCATTAAAGGAAATCTTAAAATAACTAGAAATATTGCTATATTTACAAATACTAAAAGACTTATCTATAGTAGGGCTTTAGCCTACTCCCATTTAAGTGTCATGGCAATCTCATCCCATCCAAAGTGCTTATAAGCGGCACACACACAAATCAAGGATGTATGAGATGATGTAGGGACCCAACCAATGGACTTTTAACTTCCCAGGATGGCACAGAAACTTTGAATCATATAATAAGACCATCTACCCAACCTCAAACTTTTGGTTCTCAATGTGATGCGATCATCCCATACCTTTTTTTCTTTTTTGTCTTCTTTCTTCACCTAGCGAGAGATCAAATTTCATCCAATTGCATTAAATTTTCAATTATTTCTTCCAGTGCTTATTCATCATCGCAATCCTCCTACATGTATGCACTATATGAAAATAAGGTAACATGAATTCAATAAGAAGTATAGCTTACATGCTAAAAACAGTTTAAATGGCGTGGGATTATTCATCCTTTTGGAGGTTGTCCTATATGCCCAAAGAATGGCTGATACTTTGTCATCCCAATCATGTCTACCGACATCACAAATCTTAGTCAATTTGTGGTGAAGTATTTTGTTAAACACCTCTAGTTCCATTTACTTGAGGGTGATAGGGAGTATTTTTGTGACGAGCCACCATGAATTTTGATAGTAGAATATAGATCATTTCATTGAGGAAGTGCATACCTCTATCACTTGTCAAACTCAATGGGCATCCATACATGCTGATTATATTTTCCCATAAAAATATAGCGGTGGTAGCTACTCTTTGTACAATCCTATGTAGCACTTCCTCTACCCACCTTATCAAATAATCGGTGCAAGTGAGGATATATCGTTAACTGGTCCTTTGTGCCCTTTGTAGATTGATTAGTCGACAAAGTCGATAGCCCATTTCTCAAATGGTTCCACACTAGCTATTGGTCACAAGGGCATTTCATCCATTTTTCTAGGTTTTCCAAGGCACTGGAAATGGTCACGAGCCTTGCAAAACTCAATTCAATCTTGATAAATGGTCTCCCACCAAAGTCGTGTGTGTAGATTATTCCACATGGTTATATTTCCGACATAGTGTCCTCCTACTATCCCACCATACGCTTCTTCCATAATTACAACGTGCTCATGTTCTAGTACACAATGATGCGAGAACCTCATCACGACCCATTTTGTATAGGTATACACTAACTAGCATGTAGAGTGCGACACATATGGCCAACTTCTTCCTCTCCATGACTTCATTCCATCTAGCCCCACACTAGTTTTGAGAAAGGCGCAATATCCTCCAAATCCAAGGGTGCACGCCACAACCTAAACGAGTTATGTGTCTCGTATAATCTCTTGAATGCTCTACGCATCCTCCCCTGAATCAATCCTAGACAAATAATCAAGTCTGGAATTACTTTTTCTGGTTTGGAAACCACCATGAACTCAAATTCCTAAAACAATAGTACCCACCGACATATGCACCCTTGTAGAACGAGCTTGTTCACCAAGTATTTCAATGCCATATGGTCGGTGTAAAATATAAAGGGGCTTTCCATAAAATATTATCTAAACTTAAGAAGCACGTAGATCATTAAAAATGCCTCATGCTCAATCATAGTGTAATTTTCTTCATTGGTGTCAATTTCTTGCTTGCAAAGCACAAGGGATAATCAACAATCACCTTCACTAAAAAGGATCATATTCAATTAACTTGGTAACCTCATTCCATTCATTAGACTTACTAAAAATCACCACATTATGGCAAACAAAATTCATGCATCATAATAGGATTCATATCATTTGGCTCTCAAATTTTTTTTTTTATAACCCCAACCCATTGATACATCCTTCTCCTATATTTCATCTACCTAACCTAATATGAACTCAGTCGACATTTCTACATAGATCCGCTCTCTATTGATCTCTCCCACTCTTTTATTTTGTGGGTGCTTGTATATATAGGCATCGAAGTGCCAACTCATCCTTTATGCCCTGATCTGGAGCATCAAGTGTCTCGAATGTTTTCCTCCATGGGAGCATGCTCCTTGAGCCTAAGATCTCAATTTTTTCCATGATGGGCTTCTAGAAGCTTCCATCACAGGGCATATTCCTTCCTAGGCCAACCTATCACCAGGATGGCACCTTATCCACTTCACATGCATAGTTAGGTCATGATTTTCTCATGTCCTTCCTGATACACCAAATATGGCTAAGTCTTGAGACCTTGTCCTCTTGGCGCATAACATAGCCTTTATAAAACCCTCCTAGAACCTCGCCTTGTGCGCCCATGTGCCTTTGTGTACTTATTAAATATTTTAGGGGACCAACAAAAAGGAATGTGTTTATATTATAGAGGTGGTATTCTCCCAAAGTGAGGCATTGAAAAACATCTTCTAATGTATCGATAATAGATATGTGGGTAGCTAGGATAGATGAATTACTAAGAAATTAGGAAGGAGGGTATCATTTTGTTGGGAAGTAGATGGCTCGGCTAGAGAGGCTATGAAAGTAGTAGGAATAAAATAATTAGGTGTCGGAGAGGTGGTGGCAACATTGGTGGATGGGGATTTGTGGGTGAAGGAGAAGTGGGGGTAGTGGTTGATGCCTTAATTGGTAGTAGAACATCGTTAGGTTGGTACAAAATGTTATAGGTTTTGAATGATGAAGGGTTAGCTTGGATGGTATAGTTATGCCCTTCCATGTTTGAATTATACATAGCAGCGTAAAGTTTAAGGAACCCAACCCATGACATAAATCCAAGGTTATCCAAGCAACATGTAATACTGGAAATCCCCCTCTAAAACATAGAACAATTTTGGGAGAATGTAAGGGCCTACACGAACATGAAGAATAGTGGTGCCAAGGGTGGAAGTGATGGTGTCCTTGAAGGAGCACAACATAACTTGGTTATTATGCATGTAATTTGAAGGAATACATGTTTGATTATACATGTGGGAGGAGATGATGGTTATGTTAGGACCTCCATCAATCATAATGTGCCGTATGTGTATATTATCGATAAAGATAGAGATAAAAAGGGTGAGATTAGGATCATTCGATTGAGTGGTATGATCTCCTCATCTAAAAAATTGGTGAGTGGGTGTTGGGGTAGGAGGAGATGATTTGGAAATAGAGGCCACATGATGAGGGTGAGAATGATGACAACTAGTGTGGGGTGATTACGTAAACAATTGATGGATTGCAAAACCTCCATAAGGGCTTGTTGATGAGATTATGTGGTTTGGACAAGATCATACAAAGACATTTCTAGAGGGAATTGATGTAATTATTTTATCATTGTATGATGGGTGACCCCGTCAGAAATAGGGTATGTGGGTCCTCGAATGGTGATTTTGGTGTGGGTGTAGATGGTATATTGGGCACAAGATTGGTTGATGGGCTAGTTTCTTTTTCTTTTCCTTTTTCCTTTTGGGTGCACGAGTGGCAACTTGGATCATGTTAATATGAGGGAAGGAGGTAGATGGAGAAGGTATGTCATGAGTAGTGTAACGACATGATGGATAAAAAAGTAATGCGGGTAAGAGTCTTGCAAAATTAGTAAGGGACAATGGCATTTAGGTAGTTTTTAGACAACTCTCGATACAAACCATGTTGATTTCAAATTTAGGATGTGGATAAAAGGATTGTGGAGGTGGTGATGTAGGTTCATTAAAGAAGTGAGGGATGAGGGCATGTCGTGATAGGTAAAGGTGGAATAGGGCCCTCATCGAAGAGATCATTATTGTTCAAAATTTTCTTCGGGAGGACATAATGGAGGAGGAACATTTTTGAGATCCTTACAACCTTCTACATCATCTCCTGGAACACAATGGTTGGTAAAATTTTAGTTTCATCAAACCCTTTTGGTTTTGGTTTGAGTTGGTAATAAGGACTAATTTGTGGTAAAGTGATGACTAAGGTCTCTAAGAGGTTAGCTAGAATGTTGGCATAGGACCCCGGAAATGGATCATAGTGGGAAGTGAGTGTGGGTTTGGGTAAAGGTGTGGATGATTATGGGGGAAGAGGTGTTATAGGAGGGGGAATGGGTTTGACCACTAGTTTAGTAGGTGGTATTATCTTAGGTTTTGATGGTATCTTCTTGGGTAAATGTGTGGTTGAAGAACTAGTAATGATAGGTGATGTTGGCTTAACTACACTGTTGGAGAGTAATGGGTTCTTGTATTTGGATTACACCTTGGGTAAAGGTTGAGATGGAAGTATCTTATTCAAAAGGAAAGCGAGATGGTGGAAGAGGATGGGTTACCCATGGGGACAATAGAGTTGTGGTGGAAGTGGTTAGTAGAGGCCGGGTGGAAGGTATAGGTATAAGTTGTACAAGAAAAGTTGGGGTTATAGTAGATGGTGGAGGTATAGGTGCTAAGAAATATATGGGTGAGGGAATGGATGTTTGTTGTGTAGTTAAATTGGATGTAACAAAGGATCATGATGATGAGGTAGGTTTCTTTTCTTTTGATTAGCCTTGGGTGGGGTTGTTTCGCTAAGGTAGATGGGTGAGGTCCTAGGATAGATGGAAGAGGTGAAGGTGAAAAGGGAATTGTAGGTGAGACTCATGTATATGGCCTAGAAGATTGGGACTTCCTTTTTGGTGGAGGAACAATTTTGATGCGGAGTTTGGAAACGTGGCTAAATCCAATTGGACATGTGGATGTGTAAGGCTTGATGTCGGTATGACACCCAAGGTAGTGATGGGTCTAGATATGGATAAAGATGTAGATGTGGGAAGGTTTTAGGCATAGGAATGGTCTTAGTCATAGGTAAAAGTTTAGATGTAGGTAAAGGTGAGAAAGAAGAATCCATTTCAAAGCATGGTAAGGGTTGATCAGTTACTAGAAATACCTTTGATAGATCGTTGAGGTATCTACAGATGAAATTTGTATTTGAGTAAAAAAGGGAGTTTAAGATGTCCCCAAAGCGTGGAATTATCAACGTAATCCAAGTGATCGGCTATTCATGAAAATGGGACTGTCGTAAGAGGATATGTAATTGGTTTAGTGGAAATCCCTATAAAATATGTCTATGAGACATGGAATTTGTTAGCCTCGGACTCTATGGGTAGAAGAGACGAGAGTATATCAACAAGATCCTAGAATGCTAATGAAGAATTATCCCCAATAGGTAGTACTATGTTTAAAGGATCTTCCATGGTTAGGAGATATGGTAGGTGGGGAGAAATAGATTTCTCTTTTGGTGGAGGAGAAAGTGATGATGATTCTCCTGCGATTAGGAGATTTAATACCATTGATTTTTTGATAGCTTCCAAGGTAGATGGTGAAAAAAATCTACAAAAATCATGGAATCCCCATGGGTGAAGGAGGAGATGAAGGGATTCCTCCGAGGGTGAAGAGAGGGACATGTATGCTCTGCGTGCGTAGAGGAGCATGCAAGAATTTTCTTGATAGACGTAATAGGTGGAAATTGAGGAATGATGATACGATATCAAAAATTGTGTGGAATTCATGGAAATTTATAACATTATTCAAGGTTCACCATTTTTATTAGATGATGGTGTATAATTAGGGGATGAATTCTTAAAGATATAAAAGTTTTGATTTCTTGGTACATTTAGGTTGTCAGGACGAAATCTCCTTTATCTAACATTTTCTGGAAAATGTTCTAAAAGTTATGTAATTACCATCACTATGGCCTTTGATGAAATGATAATTACAATAGTAATGTTCCTTATACCATGCGAGCATAGGATGAGTGGGATAAAAACTAGTAAGAGGTTTTACGAGGGGTAGTGCAATTGGCTTCAACTTTAAGAAATTTTTAATACTAAAGAATAAGGGTTGTCTTATCAAAGTGTACTTTTTTGTTCTCATCAAAACTTAAAAGTGTGAATTATGGAAAGATTGGAGGAAGGTTTGCTTGATTATATGGATAAGATGGATAATATTTGAGAACTACCATGTTGGTAGATCATTTAGGATTTTGATATTTTTTGGGGTTTTGAAGATGAAGAAGAATCATTTTATTTAACGTGGCATTCTTGTTTCACAATTGGATTTTCTTTTCTTTCGATGGCATGAATTTCTAGCTTTTGTGTCATGGTAAAAGATTTTCCAAAGGTATGGAAGGTTTGTACCTACAGAGTTGGTGAGATATTTCTAGCACAAGCTCTAGTGAATAACTCTATACGTTTAGTTTTAGGTAATTGGAATGTTAATTGGTTGATAAGACTTTTGCCAAGAAGCAATGAAATCTGTGATATATTTTTGTCATATTGTTGTGTCGAATATAGGTCAGTCATGGTGATGTTTTTGACTACATTGATTAAATGGTCCAAGAATTCTTGAGCCACTTGGCTAAAGGAGTAGATGGAATGTTTAGGTAAACTATTGTACCAATCTAAAGTGGGTCATGTCAGGGACATGGGGAATGTTCATAGGAGTAAAGAATCATCATGGGAAATTAGATAGCACTTATGTTTGAATAATGCAAGTGATTTTGAAGGTCTTATTTACTATTAAAACATTTCAACTTGGGTATTTCCCAATGCACGGGGTATGGGAAAGTAGGAATATATGGATGAATAGGATCATTATAGATTTTTTCATAAGTTAAGGATTTATGAGAGCCGGAAATTGATGCTTATAGTGTCTACATATTTTCATCATCATTCTAATGAGGTCATTGGTGGGATGTGAGAAATGGGTGCCTTCTACAATAAAGGGAGGTTGATGATAGGTTTATGATGTGGATGGAATCCTAGCATATGGGGTGCCAAATATGAAAACTATGAAGGGAGAATATATACATGTGCATGATATCTGAATAAGTGATAGACATGATTGGGGTTGCTCGTGATGCGTGTAAATAGGTGGAGTGGTTATAATGACTCTCATAGTAATTTGTGGTAGAGATTGTTGGATGGAAAGGCTGAGGTTTTGGAAGGGGGTGTGGGTTTCGACACCATGGGTGGTTTTAATGCAACTCATACTTACGAGGTAAATGGGGAAGAGATGTGGCCATCCTTAAGATGATTGGTGAAGGGATGATCAACACCATGAGTGTGATAGATGTCATTACAATAGTTATAGTGGATGTGGTGTCAATTGAGATATCACAAGGGATAACGTGGATGAAGGTAATTTGAGCTAGTGGTAGTTGACGAGGAAGTGGGGGTGAGGGTAGGAGGAATATATATGGGTATGTGGTATACTAGTTGTCTTAAGGAGTCTCGTGTAGATAAGTGGGTAAGATATTATTATAAGGTCGTGGGATTCTAGTCAAGGATTCTTTGAACTCGTCATCGTCCTTGTAGTAGTAATGGGGATGGGGTGAGGTGGATCCATAAGCAACATGATGGAAGGTGGTGATGGGCTAGGTTGAATTTGTTGAATACTAGCATGAAATACAAGAGCATTGGTTTGGTTGTGAGTCAACATGCCTTGTGAATTAACATTTACCTAGTATAAACATACTATGTAGATGACATATAAAATAATAGGAAGGAGAAGGGTGAACTCAAGAGGTAAAATGATTAGTGTTTTAATTAAAAATCAAACACAGAATATTGATGTGATTAGATTGGTTACCGATGATAGTTACAAAAATGCTAATGATAGTTATGATAATTGATAGTTCTTTAAATCAAGGAAAATCGATGAAAATAAAAAATGAAAACTTTACTTGGGATGTGATAGTAAAGTTTTGGGGAATAATGATGTTTTGAGAACTTCGAGATAGAACAATAAATTTAGTGAATACTATATTTGGGTGAAATGACCAAAAAGATGAGAACCAACACGGTTAGGTAAACCAAAGATGGTTAGATATAAACCGATGATGGTTTGTGGACCGATGCCAGTTACTATGAATTTAGAAGAAATGAAGAAAAAATAGATATTTCATGAATTTAGTCAGATGAAACACCAACCCATAAATATGAGAATGATGGTATTAGAACCTAACACACTGGTGAATAGTTAGAATGCTCTAACTATGATGGTAAAGTGTAATAAGAAGAGGAAAGTGGATAATGTAACCTCATAACTCAAAATGCTACTAAGAAAAAGCTAAAGAAACACACAAATTCTAATAAGTAAATTTTATGTGTTCAACTTATGCCATTTAAGACTAACTTGTGAATTTAGTAAAAAAATTGGTTTGGATGGTGTCCTCTAAAGAGGCACATTCTAAAGGGTGGTTTCAGGTTATGTTTTGGCGGGGGCGATCCTTTCTTTGAGACAATGACTTGATAGAGAAACCAGATGGGCACCCATTGTCAATCCTCTAATCGTGTGATTGTTGACATCTTCTTCCAGGTAAGGTGTTGTTTAAGAAGATGTGTGAATTTTATTTTTGTGCAGTTTGGAAAAGAGAGAGAGAAGAGAAAGTTATTTCTATGATTCAATTATGTCAACCATCAGTTGGGCATGACTTCTAGCGTATAGGTTGCCCTCAGTTTTAAATGTGAGCTAATAATGCAACATACAAGGATGAAATGCAAAAAATTTATAACCCAAATTGATAATTATATTCGATGTAGCAAGTGATGAATAGGTCAAGAACGTGCTCTTTCACTACTATGTAAATTTCAGAAGAAATAAATGATTCATTTTAAACACCAAATAAAAAAATGTCATTTAGAAAATTAGAAGAAAAGAATGTTACCAAGGAGAATATTAAATGTGTATTTTTCAAAAGAGAAAGAAACACACAAGATTTCCCTATATGAAGAAAATGCAAAGAACCCAAGAGAGGGTCCCACTGGGCATGCCAAAATGTTTCACCAATAATTTGTGTATGTATGAGAAAAACAAATAAGCTAAAGGTGAGGAGGAATACATGTGAAATGAAGGTGAAAGATAGAGTGCACACGTTCTTATTTCCTGATCCATTGTTGATTTCGAGAATTCCTTTTTCTAGGAAGAACTACATGTGAATGAAAAACTAGACCACAAGAAGAATATTAAACAATATATTTCAATAGACTACCTAGTGTATGCTAGATCCGCAAAGTATGATACTGCCTAGATGGATTTCAGTCCACTTATTAATACAATTTAATGCAAGAAATAACATAAAAAATAACATCTTGATGTAGTTGATATGATTTAGGTATCTCATTCAAATACAATATAAAAATTTAATCTCAAGGTTGGGTTATGATCAGATATAGAGGTTGGGAAGGTGGCCAAATCTATTAGAATAGGCCAGATTGGACTTTTTTGGGTAGTTTTGGTTGAAGGTTATTAGATTGATATTATAGGTAGGATTACCGGTTATAGATACTAACATCGGTCTTGTATGACCGATCTTTGGTTGAGAGGAAGATCAACGACCATTTAGGTTAACCGGCGTCGATTAGAGGCGGAATGGTAAAACTCAATAAAATTTAGTTTTGTAGATTCTCTATGATTACACAAAGAATGGGAGAATGATTGTTATCTTGTAAAAAAATTGAGAATACTCAGAGATGCTGGATGTTGGATGTGGGCAGCTAAAAGCGTTACTAAGTGATCATATGGGTGGATGGGCAGGAAGGTAAGGATGATGGGATGCAAAAGATAATGGAATTTAAAAGATAAAGCTAAATAGGAGATGGTCTAAGAAAGTATGGAATGATACGGATCAAGATTCACTTGTATTTGTGAACCTAGAGGTTAGATGAGGGTGATGGTCGATGCGTGAAACCGGTGAGTCAATACCATGGCGGTGCTTTCTAGAATGCTATCGTGAATGCCAATGTCTTAAGACAAGTCTTCGTGTCAATGATTGGGGTGTGTCTAGATGTGCGAGAGGGCTCTGGTTCATGCTTTGCAGTGAAAATTTCTCTCTCTCTAAACTCAAATAATTCTTGCAAACTCTTTAACAAGGTTACCAAAGTTAATATATGGTAACCGATGATTGTTAGGTTATTAAAACATCGAGTTTAGGGTTAACCGAGTCGATTAAGGTGGTAAATCCAAGGTTTTCTAAAATAGTAGATCTTGGCCATCTTTTTGCTAGTTCTGTGTTGGTCATGGTCTAAAATGGTATTTTTGCTTAAGCAAGTGGGCATGTTGTTAGAGAAATGGTTAGGGTTAGTCTAAGTCTGGTTAGTTACGGTAAAGATATTGAGAGTTAGAATGAACATGGTATGAATAGGTCCATATGAGGTGTCTAGGTGATTTGGATAGGTGAGGTAAAGTAAGATATTAATTAATTTAATTAAGTAATTAATTCAATTAATCATGTGAATTATGGGATATGAATACGTAAGGTATGGTTTATGTAATTATGTGGATATAAGAGTGGTATGACCTAATTTTTGTGTCTAAACTCACTATCCCCCACTTTTATCCTGGTTCTTTTGATTCTAAACCATGTGACTATATAAATCTGGGAAATCTTCATACTCATGCTTCTTCCCACACAATGAGATGCATTAAGTTTGAACATTTGTGTTTATAATGCTCTATAGATCGAGTCAAATCAAGTTCCACAGGGGAAGTATCATCTTCCTCCTCTTCGTTACCATTGCACTTGAATCCTCTGTGAAGGCCTTGTGCTCTTTCCCCATCATCTGTGTGCCCTTCATATTTATGACCCTCATCCTTGGAACCACTCGTAAATTTTGTTATGTCATATCATTATCAATGGAATCATGATCTAGTCTATCAATCTATAGTCATGAGTATCATGAGAGGGACAAATCTTACAATAAAAAGACACATTTTCATGCACGCATTGATGCGAGCAAAAATAATCTAAATCATGCTTCCCATGATAGATCTCACAATCAATGCCATGACACACACTAACTTCTTAGGAAACTATATTTTGTATGTCCTTCTACTTCATAGAGTTTGTAAAAGTGCACTACGAGTCTCATGCACTAAATTTATAGATAACTTCTAGTTTCTTCACCATCGAAGAAATATGAGCTTCCAAAAAGGTACTCACTCAAGTGTCAACACTTTCAAGGCCTCAAGACACAAAGTAGCCTCATAAGTTTGTGAAGGTCTTATGTGAAAGCACCCCAAGGTGATCAAACCTCAATGAACCACTTAGTATGATGCAATAGATGGATGTCCAAGATAACTTGGATAAGAGAGTTTTAAAATGTGTTTCATACTCCCTCACCCATTTTCCATACCATGATTTCCTTGAACACGATAATGATTTTCAACTCAAAATCGAAGCAAGTGGAAATCTTGGAGCCATCAGAAATGATATAATCTTCTATGGGTCATACTTCTAATACCAGATTATGCGTTCACTCATGAAACATCTCGCTGTCTTACCTTCTCTCTAAGGCATTGATCCCCTTTGTAAGTAGAGGAATTACTTAGTTACATTTTAACAACATCCTTAAAACACTCTAATGCAATAAAGGACCTAAAGTGGTCTACATTTTGTACCCATCATGGATATAAACTAAGATCCAATGATTTGTGAAGTGGAACTAATCAGATATGTGATACCCATATTCTACACCCACGCCTTGCTAAAATGATGCACCGAATAGATATTACCAAATAGGGAAATTGCGGCCATAGAACTAAAATAAAAATGATTCCAATCGATCTTCTTTAATCATGTTGGACTAGCAATACCTTTCCAAGAAATTGGAAAACTAAGCACAAGGTTTTGGTTTCCATGCGGGTCAAGATCGCGTGCGTATGGCCCTTTTATTCCATCATCCCATGAGATATCATCGAGAATCCAAGTGGTCTATTCTCTTGTGCTTTCCAAGATAGGGTTGCATAAATTACATAGGTTCCATGTCCTCTGTGTGAACCTCAAATCCTTCCCACAATGTCTACCTCAATAGATCCATTGTTCCTTCAATCTCACATTGTTTTGCTAACTCCCTCTTGGGATTTAGTATAATTGAGCCATCTTTCCTCTCTCTCCACATTTTTGTAAGATCTACCATCTCTTACTACACCATCTTTCATGCCTTGAATTGATGGGAGTTTATCTAGCCATAGAAATGCTTCTAAATTTGCATCATGATTAAGATCTTGATGAATAAATGTAAAACATGAAAGAAGGATCCTTTCATTTCTCGCAAGAACTCAAATCAACCTCGTGTAAGAATAAGTTACAATTATGTACTCCAATGTGTAGCTAGTAAATACACCTCTCCACAAATAATCAAAAACATGATTCCAAACAAGATTAGTGTTTCGTAGCCTCTGATAATCTTAGACTCCACACATGAGGTCAATAGATTAGACTTCTCCTTAGTGCATATCTTGATAACCGCTCATCTGCATTCAATAGAAAACAAAAAAAGAAGGTTTCATAGAGCCCATGATACATGTTTTCCTATACCCATTTACGTGGATCATACTCAAGTCCAGTGTTGAATCTATGAGAAAACTCATCCTCTATGTTTTTAAGAGAAGTTTCCCACATCCAAGGTTAATGTTCTACCATCCGTCACCATAATTTCAACAACTTCAAAAGAGGTCCCCTCAATGAAACTAAAATGTAGTCTCGTTTACCTCTAACTCCTCTTCTTTAAGCCCCAAGCACGTCGGCATATCACCCAACATAATTAGGCTCTCACCTAAGGTAGACATAAGCATCGATCCCCTCCTTTATATGAGATTTATAAGAATCTTTATCACCATTGGAGGAACAATGCACTGATATAACTACATGCATTCTAAGACAAAAATAAGGAAACTAGATCTAAGCATAAATGCACCATAATATAGATGAGAACATCACAATAATATGGAGGAATCAGATCTGAACCATGAGCATCATCAAGAACATAAGGGTTTGGACCCATAAACATAAAAGAAACATACACATAAAGGTTCATGACTGGATGTTTAGAACAACCTCATTGTATTAATTCATCAACATTACAGTAGCCAAATACATTAAAGAATCCATGAATGGAGCTAATACAACATCCAAGTTTCAAGTATATTCTCTATATTATCTTCATTTCAAATATTATAACCATGATCATACATATTTCCCTATTTATCATTCTCTTCTACGGACCATACTCCTTATCCATATCTCTTCTTATTGCCATGCAAATCAATACATAAGGAGGATCATGGAAGGAATCTCTCCTTACTAATTTAGCATTACCCATAAGCATGTCAAATGTCATCATGTCTTTCCCTACTTGAATATTGAAATGAAATTACAAGTATAAAGATTATGAGCAAGAAATATAACATCAAATAACACAATATTTTAAACTAATGATCTCAATATGCAATTGTAATAGCTTCGCCACTTTGAGGGGGCAACCTCAAAACCATATAATAAGACTCACATGCTCAAATGATCCTGAACTACTACCTACAATCCTCTATATATACTATTCATATGTTATGGCCATCACCCAAGGCCAACCTATTAACCATGAGAAAGTATAAATGATATAATAAAATGATATGGTAAGCCACAAGTTGGCTACTCATATCCTAATACAAGCAATAGGTTAAGGGCGTAGCATGCCCTTCCCCTTCAAACCAACATCATCCTCAATGTTGAATAATCTGGATGGGGGTGAGAAAACCTTCATCCTCCGCAGTGGCATCTTCTATACTCAAATTCTTCCACTTGATGGATATTCCTTAATTTCTCCGGTTCTCGACCTCTTAGTACGTATTTAAAGAATCTTCTAGCTCCAAAATAATTCTTCCTTCCTCATCAAGTATTAGTAACTCTATCTGGGCTTCAAATTTCTGTCCAATAACCTTCTTCGGGCATGAAACATGGAATCTTTGGGTGTATGTGTGAAGATGGAGGCAACTCTAGTTTATAAGCAACACTACCAATTTTCTATAGAACCTGATAAGGGCCATAGTATTTAGGAGCAAGTTTGTTGTCCTTTTTCTATTGATTTAGAGAAATTTGTTTGTAAGGATGGAGACGTACAAAATTCCATCACAAATTTCAAAATTTCTTTCACTACGATGTTGATCTACTTGTTTTTCATCCTATTTTGTGCTAATGCTAAATTCTCCTTCAAACTAGCCAAAACCTATTTTTGATGTTGGATCTGTTCCTCAACATTTCGACCTTAGTTTTCACCCTCAAGGAGGAAGTGATAGAAGATGGATGGTAACCATATAACGCTAAAAATGGGGTCATTTGAGAAGAGGTATGAAAATATGTGTTATACCACCATTATGCAAGTGGTAGCCATTTAATCCATCTTTCCTGCTTATTTGATACAAAACAACATAGATACCCCTCAGAAACTTGATCACTTCCGATTTACCAATCATTTTGAGGGTGATAAGATGAACTATGGGCTAGCTAAGTACCCAAACATGAAAATAATTCCATCCAAAAATTACTTGTGAAAATAGGATCATGATCACTTATAATTATTTTGGGGTTCCATGTAGCCTTTAACTATCTCCAAAGAAATAGCCTATAGCTGAAAATGGATGTGATAGGGCACAAAAATGGGCATATTTTTGAGCCTATCCAGAATCACAAAAATAACATTCTTACCCTATAAACAAGGTAATCCGGTGATGAAATCCATGGAGACCTCCTCCCATCTCTAGTAGGAATGGTAAGGGTTGTAATAGACTTGGTGTCTTAATTGTTTCCCCTTTGTTACATTAGCACACTAAAAAATCTGATACAATATTTTTACATCCCCCTTGAGTAATTCCCAAAATAATTCTCTTTTTATTCTATGATATGTCTTGAAAAACATAAGTGTCCTCCAATATGAGGCATGTAGCCAAGAATCTTATACTCGAATCTTTACTCAAGTATAACCTTCCTTGTACCATAGGGCATTACCTTTCCACTCAAAATTGTTAGATGTCATAGATCCTTGCTTGATATTCTATATTAGAGATTGTGTATCCTTGTCTTGATCCCATTCCAATGTTTCTTCATCCACCCCATCAGCCTGTCAACATGGACATTTATATAAGGCATCTCATGGATGTATCCCTTTCCTGGACAATGCATCATACTACATTTTCTTTACCCTTTTTGTATATGATTTCAAACTCATAACCAAACATTTTTTTACTCACTTTTGTTGTTCCTAGATGATAACCTTTTCTCCAAAAGTATTTGAGACTATCAAGATTAGTTTTTACCTTGAAGGTCACCCATGAGATATGGCCTCCATTCTTATTCCGCATAAAGAATATCCATCATTTCTTTCTCATAGAACGGTTTGAGAATATTTTTCCTTTGAATTGGTGAATCTCAAATGTAATTGGTCTTCTTTCTTACATTAGAACTGCTCCCAATCCTAACACAAGCGTCACATTCAACAATGAAGGTTTTGAGAAGTTGGGAGTAGCCAAAACTAAGTCTTGTAGAAGGCTTCCTTCATTTGCTCAAAGGATTTGGTGGCTAGTCTGTCCAATGGAAGGCATCCTTATTTAGCAATGTAGTGAGTGGGGTTTCTATTCTACCATATCCCCACATGATCTTCTACCCTTAGTCCTAGGAACCCATGAAGATTTTGAGAGTTTTCAGCCTTGGCCATCTAAGCTTTGATCTTCGAGGATCAAATTTGACACCTTCATGGGATCAATGTGACCTAAGTAATCTACCTCTTGTACACCAAAATAAAATTTAGATGGATTTTCATAGAGATTATTTTTCTCCAAAACTTACAACACTTTATTTACATAAGATCTTCCCATGTCTTCTTTGTAAATCAATATGTCATCAACGAAAACTAATACAAATTTCTTAAAAATGGCCGAAAACAACGTTCATCAGTTTTGAATGGGAAGGCATTACCAAAAACTCATAATGGCCCTCATAAGAAATCTACTTTATGAACACCTTCCTCTTTTATTCTAATTTGATGGTACGAATGAAGATCTAATTTTGTGAAATAAATGTACCAAATTCATCAAGATAAATCATCAATTAATGGAATAGGAAACTTATCTTTTTGTATCTTGTTGAGTTCACGGTAATCTAGATACATCCTCCATGTTTCATCCTTCATCGTACCTGACCATCGAGGAAGAATAGGCATTATGGTAGGCCCGATGATACCTACCTTCAACATTTCGAACCATTTTCTCGATCTCACTTTTTCGGGAATATGGGTATATGGTCCTCTCCTAGAATCAATCGAATGGCATGATCGTGATCCCTAACTCATGGTAGTCCCTTTAGAATTGCATCAAAATAGATGAGTGAGCATCAACAATCTTCGAAGATCAAGTGGCATTGAAGACTCTGTATTTTGTACTTCATTGAAAATAACTTTGATATAAATCCATCTACTTCTTTTAGAGAACCTTTCGCATCTAATGAGAGCTAATAATTTGTGAAGACTTAGCTCAATCCCATTCAATTGTATTGTCCTTCCATCTGAATGATATCACATGAACAATTCTTGGAAATTCATCCCTATAACCTAAAGGTTGTGAGCCACTACCAAAAAATGTCTTCCCCTCCCATAGAAATAGAAAACATAGGTGAGTCTAACATGTAGATCCCATGAAATCTTGATAATATGGCACTTTCATGTGTTCTCCCACCATCCACAATCATAACATTTTGGAGTGGTAAATAAAAAATTTGAGGCGGGCAGCTAACTTACTATTTATGAAGTTATGAGTACTCCCGAGTCAATCAAAACTCATCACCTTCTATTTTTGAGATATCCAATAACCTTGAGTGTTTGAGGAGTACTAATACCTGAAAATGCATGGCAAGAAATTGTAGGTTGGTGATCCTCTACTTCCTCCTCTACCTGGTTCCTCAACCTCTCCTATAATTTCAACATCCTCATAATCCTCAATACCTCCTTCAATATAGAACAACTTGAAACCAAAATGTGTAGTCCATCATTATACCGGTTAAAGCATAATCCTTTTGCTCTCTTTTCTTCCATTTGTTCAAGTCTAATTGGCCTAGAAAATGAAGAGGAAGAGATACTGTCTTTAGTGTTAATGAAAGGCGGCCTCCTAATTTAATTTTTTCCTCCGCTCGATGTGCCATGATAATAGAATCATAAAGCTTGAGTGGATTAAACATGTACCTCATGCTCGATGTGGTCATTAATACCCCAAGAAATAGGTCATTCAAATTCTCTTTAGTATATTCTCCACCCTTGAGGATAGGTTTTGGAATTTATGCACATAATCTTTGGAATATTTTTATTTTCTAATTGACTAAAGTAGGAAACAATGGAACTATAGTGCATGCAACTCCTTAGTAAAAATTGTCAAAGTGACAGAGACCATTCTACTTACTGAGCGCATAACCATCGATACCAAATGAATCTTGGTTAATATATAGGGATACCAATGTCACCGATAGTGTTTGATGTAGCTCAAATAAGTTCTCCATTTGATTTATCAATGGAGGATCTTTCTATAAAATTTCTGCATATCCATGAGCATCATGTTTTCATCGAATAAGTTGGAACATGGGCTAGAAAAGGATTAAATGGTTATTTTGTCCATGAAACATAAAGAGATAAGCCATAACTTTACATGTTGCAATATCATCCAACTCGATGATTGATTTGGGCTATGTAAGAAGCCATCATATTGTACATTTCGCATCTCATACTAAAGTTGACTCACCTTATGATCAACTCAAGTAAACCCTAGTTTTGAGAATCTGTATTTCCGAATCCATCTCTTCAATCACTATCTCATCTTTATCTCAGGTTTTACCGGAGTATTTAGATTCTTTTGCTCTTGTGGAAGGCCCTACCATGATATCAAACCTTAGGGTTTAGGGTTTTGATAAAAATTTGAACGGGAAAACACACAAAGAGAAGATACTAATACTATTTTTTTAAATATTTAGAAAATTTAAAGAACTTGGAAAAAACTCATACAGGAGTGATTTTTGAAAACCCCTGAAAAATAAATTTAAAAAGTCTGAAATTTTCTTACTTGAAATGTTTCACAACCATCTCCCACAATTTTCCAAAATATATCCATAGGGTTTTTCCCTAATTTTGGCCCGGATCATAGCTCGATAAAATAAATTAATACTAGAATTGAGATTATGGAAGGATATAACACCAAATAACACAATATTTCAGAATAATGATCTCAATATTAATCATAGGTTCTCCACTTGGCAACCTCAAACCATATAATAAGACTCAAATGCTCAAATGATCTCGAACTACTACCTACAATCCTCTATATATACTATTCATATCTGTGCCAACCTATTCAAATGATATAATAAAATGATATGGTAATACAAGTCGGCTACTCACATCTAATAAAAGCAATAGGTTAAGGGATGAAATATCCTAGCAAATGCAGAACTAGTTATAACTAACTCCACATTTTCAGATCCTAATCATTTCATGAGAACCATAATGATACATAGAAATATTATTTCCTTTAAGCGTGAGGCGTAATAGCTTAAATTTATCCATAATTGAATCGGCCACCTTTCCATTTGTTCCTTAAATGTGACTTTATCCATAGTCCAAAAAGGTGTTGTCTTGAACTCATTTCACCCAGTGTGAGCCTTTGGGTATTCCCAAAATTTACCTCTAGGTGTGCCTTAATGCCCTAGTTCCATGCGTGATAACTCTCCCTACCTCGAGGTACTTAGTTACTTTAAGGGCTCAACAAAAATCTCATTTTCCTAAGCTTCCACTGCTAGTTCTCAAAGGTAGTTTTGGTGAAAATTTCAATTTTTCCACCAAAAGATAAATTATGACCTATAGATGCTCACAAATGTCCTAGGAAGTCTTCCTAGTCTTCTAACATGCTTACCTATTTTTTCATGTATTTTTTGAGAATTTAAACATCTTTAGGCTCTAGAACTAGGCCTAAATGGACTAGTTCCAACTCGTGACTTGGAACAATTGATCCTAGTGATAATGCCTAGAAGATTTTAAAAATCTTTGAAGCATGATTTTTGACTAGTGGGATACTTGAACAAAGCACACCAACCTTCTCCATAACTCCATTGTGCACCAACATAACACACCAAGATTATATCACCCCAAAATAATTTTGAAATCATCCTAAAACAACTATGTGAGAAACAAACACTAATGAGAAGGCACAAACCACCATTGAGAAGGAACTACCAATAAAATTGCATTCCCTTGATAGATCCTTACTTAACCACTGACACCTTTTCCATCAATGCCACCGACATCAATATAAAAAAAATGCATCGGGGTTTAAAACTAAGCACCTTTGTCATTGATGGCAACAAACATAGAAAATTTGATGGAAAGAAATCACACTAACATATTTAGAACATTTTATCTTATTTTTGAAAACACTCTTTCCCCCTTTGACATATATGAAAAGGCTTGGACATCCAACAAAAATATAAATAAGAAAATAAACATTGTTAAAGCATAACCATTGAAAGAATATCCTCTTGGTTTTGACTTCATTTACCGATTATGCTAAAATGAAAATATCTATAGCCTAAGTAATATGTTATAGAAATATTAAATAAATCAATAATGAAATCAAAGAATCAACCCAAGAAACTAAGAAATGAAATATGAAACCCTAATTACAAATAGGGTTAGAAGAATTCTAAAAAGTGTACAAAGATGGAGAATGGAGGAATACGAAGCGATCGTCACACAAGAGCATAAAAATTAATGATATGGAGGATTTTCTATCTTGGGGCACCTCGATAGGGATGGGGGTACGTGTGGGTTGCCTAGTCTTGTTTTGAAGCGGATTTTTACGTAGATGATTAAGATACCTCCTCTGAGGTGTCATAAGAGGTTCACACTTTTTTTCCTTTGATCACCTATATGTCACCGTAATATTTTTGAGGTCTTTGTAAATTTGTAATGAAGAAATGGATGTAAAACCTCAAATAGACATCAAATCCTAAAAATTAAAGATGCAAAGTGAGGGTGGTCAAACTATCCTCATCTTTAAAATGATGGAATTACTATTGAGCATTTCACTACATATAAAACCCAACTTAGTTCTATGTGTGTGTGAAGTACTTTTCCTTAGGTTTCCCTTATGCGTATCACAAAGTATAAGTAGCGAACAAGTAGATAGATGTAGAATGTAAATAATGTGTACATGAAAAAAATAAACTACCCTACTATGAAGTGTGATGCATATCAACTCCCGACCATTTTTTCCATTGTGATGGAGCTAGATGGATGTAAATTGATATATAAATTCCTTGATGGATGTAACCTTAGGTGTTCATAGATAGTGGTTAGTGCTCTGCCCCTTATTATGATCACATAAATTTATATTTATATGATTACATTTATTAAATTTTATAATTAACATCGAAAAGGCTGAATACCAAAAATATAACATGCTCAAATGGATAGAAAGGACCAAAAAGTGTGACCAAAGTATAAAGAGGAAAGGGTTCATAGAGGGGATGGGGCACTGCGCTCACATCCTGGCTGGGTGGTGGTGTCTAGAATGCCAAATGTTAGAAGCTAAAAGGATAGATTGAGCATGTAAGAGTGTAAAAAAAATTAAATAAGTATAAAATAAATAAATGTGGCCAAATACATGGGTTAATAATTACTTTTCATACTTAAGAATCATATGAAAAGTAATATGTAATCATGACTAAATAAGTACCCAATATGTGTGATTTTGTGTCTACATTTTCCCGCACTTTTTTTGGTGAGAAGAATGCATGATAACATATAGTAGATAAATATACACACCTGATATGATGTATATTGATGTGGAAATCATGCCAATGGACTAGAAAAAGCGTGGAGTGATAAAAAAGGTGAAACGTGGAGACTAAAGATGAAAAAATGTAAAAGGAAATGAAAATGAACCTAGGGTGGAAATGTGTGTGTACGTATTTATGATGTATGTGATGTACTTATTGTTGATGTTGTGTTCATGTTGATGATGTTGAATGATCATCCCATATGGATGGATTTGCAAAAGAGAAGAATATAAGTATTCAAATACACATGTATAGGTGTAAAAGTATATAAAGAAGCATGTAAAAATGCTAAAAATGAGAAAAAGGAACATGTGCACCTTATTTGTGATGAGTAAAGATTGTAGAAATGATACTATAGATGATGTGTCGATGCATGTTATTTTTTTGGGTGATCTCACGCCAATGTAATGGAATAAGTGTAGGGAGAAAACTATCTAGTGTCATCCTCCAACCTTTAACTACTTCTCATTATATAAAAAACCATTACAAATGGTGTGCATATACTAAGGACTCTCTTCCATATAAATAATGTTGTGTGTGGAGTTTTTTAGACTATGCTCAACTACCAAACACTATGTGATATGTCCCCTAGCATCAGGTAATCTAGGTATGGCCAATGTGTGATATGCCCCTTAGTCTAAGGAAATATAGGAAAGACCAATGTTTATGAACCCAAGTCTAATGCTAAGTCCCAAAATATGAAATCAGTAATGTACGGTACTATGTTTTGTTATGTATAATTTTTATGGGGTGATTGATTCACCAAAATTATTTTTCCTCGTTTGGGCTGCATGTGACATCACCGAAGAAGAATCAACCCCACAGGATGATCGACCACCAAAAACTATACCTTGTATGGGGGAAAGGGGATTTTATTAGGAGATAGTATGAAACATGCAACTAAGTGGCCTAGATATTATGAGTGTTAGTATGAGAAAAAACAAACATGCATGTATAAGAAGAAGTATAAGCTAAACAAACAATTTTTAAGCTAGAACATACAAGAAGAAAATGTAGAAAATGAAAAGTGGGATTGTAAATGTGGGACACCACTCACGATGTTGGAATAAAATCAAGGCTGTAATGGTTGCAAACAAACAAGTGGGCACATGAAACTAAGGGAAAATCCTACGCATATAATGACAAGAAAGTACAAAAATATAACATATAAACATGGTATCAAGTAGTCATGTAAAACAAATGCTGCACATAAAGCACTGTTAACATGTTAGAAAGATAATTAAAAAAATGTCAAAGCGTGTAGAATTTGATAAAGTAGTGTGCTACTGAAATAAAATGAAACAATAACACTTATATCTTATAAAATTGGATGCCCCAGGAGTTATTGTGCAAGCGGTATTGAATTAGTATGCCAAGCATCATGCTATATGTAATGGACATGTATAATCTATAATCACAAATTAGAAAGGAAATTTAACACACATATGTGTATGATAAAAATAATGATATACAAGATATCTATCTAGCATGTGTAATAAAGTGATCACATACAAGTAAATGTAAGAAATATTAAATGCAACCAAGAGATGTAATATACTTTTAATGAGGAAAAATGTAATGTAGAGTGAATGATAGGAGAAACATGCCCCATGAGTGGATGTGTATGTATGCAATCAGGTTCTTATTTATGCCTACTCAACATTGAAGATTGAACCGTAAGAGAGAGTGTGTCATCGGGAAATATTTGAACTATGTGTTGTATGTATTGTATATTGTGGATGTGTAGGGATGATATGTGACATAGAGATGAGATGTTAAAATGTGTGATGATTTATCCTAAAGTTTATATGAGAAGATGCATCTAATAAGTGATGATTTATCCTAAAGTGTATACGATGTTGTAGGAAGTGATCATGTTTCCTATGATGTATATCACCTAAATGATCAAGTGGAAGTGATGATGTATACTATAGCGTATATCACTAATATAGGAATGCCACATAAGAAATATATTGAATGGTTAAATGTGTGAATGTTATTTGGTCCATTTGTAATGTATAACCTCAATAGTTTAGTATGGGTGTGAGACTAGAGTGCATCATTGGATGGTGAGTGTAACACACGTATAAGTAGATGAGTAAAATGTATAAATAGATGTGGTGATGAGGTAAGTGATTTTTAATGATCGATGTAAAATGCATAGTATTTGAATATGGATGTTTAGTATTTAATGCAAGATGTGTAGATGATATAATGTGTGTAGAGGTATAGTAGATGTAAGATGTAAGATGTAAGGTTTAGGATGAAAAACATAAGATGATGTGTATGCATATAATTATAAGATGTGTGAAGGTGCGTGATGTATAGTGTCTACTATGTAGTGTGTGAGGTTCATATTAATAGGATGCCCTCGATAGTCAAGTGTGAACCAAAGCATAAGAGTACGCCATTGGGTAATGTTGATGCTAGCGTGTGTGTAGTCGGTGAATGTTAAATTGTAATGCGGTAAAGATATAATATACGTGTTTTTATTATCAGAAAAGGGGAAAGATAAGCAACATGCCCCCAAGTGTGTGTAAGATAGGAATGATTAAGTGGTGTCATCTAAAAGATCATCATTACTAGGATCAAAGCTAAAAGGTGTTGCATTTGAAACTTGATAAGCAATAGTTTACGGTTTGTCACATAAGGAATAATTTAGGTGTAAATTATACATGTCTATAACATATTCCTCACTAGTGAATGGTGGGAGTGAACAAGTGTGTGCATACCATTGAGTGATATTTTGTGTATAACAAAGAAAGGAGAAAGTGTAAATGAACACATGTTTAAAGGGAATATGAAATGAGATAACATTATAATGAAGGTTCATATGTTCCCCCTATATAATAAAGCTAAGACTACCTTAATATGAGTGGAGAAGAGAAAAAGAGTGTGTGCAAGGTATAATATGTGATGGAAGACACATAGACCATAAGCAACAATGATAGTGATATATCCTTAATATAGATGAGGATCATGAGTTAGAGGATAAAAGTCCTCAATATCAAAACCAAGCCGATTTATACTATCATGTGAACAAGTAGTGATATAAAAAGTAGGATCAAATGTAATATCCTCCAATTATGATTCATTCATGAAAAGTGTGCATGTGAATGGTGGTGTCCTAATGAAGGTGGTGTATGTGAAGGTGCGGGGGATAGATTGACATCCATAGACTAGATAGGTCATCGATAAAGAATTATAGTAGTAGTATTAGTGGTTGGACGTGGTGTGTGGAGAAACCAATATCTATTATGAAAATAGAACATTTAAGTGGTGTAAAATGAGGTGGTTTGTCCATAGGTTGAGGGTCATTAGTAGTATCATTTCATGGAGTAGGAAGTGTGATATGAGGATCATGATCACAATATTTGCATGGATGGAGGTCACACAAAATAGTATATTCAATGCCTTCATGTATGAATTTGACATAATGATGTATTGTTAATGAAATTACATGGCATGAAACCATGGTATACCAAGTAGTCTTTTGTTGGCCTAAAGTATAGGTAGATTAATGTGACCAAATCATGGAGAAACACATAACCATCATATGTGTGAAGGGAAGACACGATGGAATAACATTAGTAGTGGAAATAATTTTTTTCAAAAGGAAATAGGACATAGGTTGAGTTCAGATCCATTTTCAATTAAAGTACACTTGATACCCATATTGTAAATGTGAATCATGAAATATATGGGTGGGTCATTCTTAAAAAGTGTAAGATACTCTTGAGGATTATACCAAGTAAATTTTTTAGCCCTATAGAGATAGGTAGATTAATGTGACCTATGCATGGACAAACAAAACCATCATATGTGTGAAGGGAAAGACACGATGGAATAAAATTAGTAGTGGAAAGAAATTTATTTTCAAGGAAGGACATATGACATAGGTTGAGTTAAGATCCATTGTAAACATAAATACAAACTTTGAAACTAACAATGCTAAATATCTAAACTCCTCTATTCTCTAACAACAAATAAATGAATGGACCTAAGCTCCATGGCTATCAAAATAGTTGTCCTTAATGTTCCAAGAACCTAGGAATGGGGGCTAATCAAAGTTGGGCTACAAGACCCTTTGACACCTCCCATATGACCCAAGCACTTTAAGAAAGAGGCTTAACTCTTCAAGATGATGAACTCTCAAAAGGGCAAGGTGCAAGCTCTTAGTCTCTTTGCTATATGCTTTGCATTTGCTCTCTAGAGTTTAGGTGTAAGTAAAAGGTAGGTGGAGGGCTCTTTATATAGCCCAAAGGATAAGGATTCAACACATTCTCATGAATGTGGGATAAAGGTAAAACATGATTAGGAATGGATAAGGTTGCTTTATTAAAGGTAACCTTACTTTAGAAGGGTTTAATACATGTTTAGCAAGTCATGGGAGTTGGGGGGTATTTTAATTAATCAAAGGTGATTAATTAATAGGTAGATGTAAGTTTATAGAATAATTAGAAGAATATTAGTGTGATTTAGGCTATTATAAGGGGATTAAATCAATTAAATATTGATTTATTGGTTAAATGGAAGGGAAAGCTAATTAATTAATAATAATTAATTAGTCTAGGTAGAAGGGGTGATTTATTAACGGAAGGTCGTTAATTAGGTATTTTTGATAGGAAACTTAATTAATTAGCTTAGTGTAATTAATTAATGATGATATGAGGGAAAATGAGTGCTTTTGACGATATGTCGTTGATTTGTGAGAAAGGGGATAATTAGCGCAATTTAAGTATTTAAATTGCTTGGGCGTAATTATAGGTGTCTACATTTGCCCTCTTTGGGGTGGCGAAGTGATGCCACTTCAAAGATAGTAGATAAGAGATTTTGAAGAGATAGAAGAAAAATTAGTAGTAGGAGGGAGAGATGCCCCCTCGAGTGTCGATGGGGTGATGAAGGAAGTCGATCGACGATCGAAAAAGATGAGAAGTAGGCAGAAGAATGGGGACGAGGCAGGATGCCCCAAGGAGAGGGAGAATTAGGGGTGAAAGGGAAGTGGTGTAGAAGAAATATGGATGAGGGGAGAGAAGAGCTTAACCTCTAGCCACTTATTTGTTTGGAACAAATTTGATGTCATCATATTGCCATAGGAACTACATCATCGGTCCTTATGAAAAATATAAGCATACGACAAAGGTAGAATGACATGAAAAGCCATACTACGAACAATTATCCATTGCTGAAAGTACCAACTCCATGCAACATACAATAATGCAATGCAATACGAGAAGGAAACAAGCTCATATAACAGGGAAAACAAGTACGAACGCACATATCCAACCCAACAACGGTCAAGACAGTTGTACAAATATTTTGTTATCAGTGCTGAAGAGATCCACAAGTTCGTGATTGATGACAAGGGTTAAAAATGATGCCCCAAGCAAGGATACATGCAAGGGGAAATGAAAATGGACACGGGTCCATGAAAAGTATTTTCAGGCAACAACTAAAAACACTGTGCAACCAAAAGTGCCCCAGTAGTATGCACAGAAGCAAGCAACTAGCTTTTGTGAATGGTGTGAATCGGTGATCCGCGAGTCGTATTAATCGGGGAAGATGTGAGACAAACCAACAGGATATGGAGAAAATACCATGCGCAAGACACAAGTTTCAGCCGTAAGAAGCAAGTTACCATTTTGTAGGGTGTTTTACTTTTTAGGATTTTTTTGAAAAATTTTTTTTTTTTTTTTGATTTATATATATATATATATATATATATATATATATTTTGTTTTTTTGTTTTTTTTGCTTCCAAACCATGGTGAAAAAGTAGAAGAAAAGAAGAAGAAAGCGAAGGGCCTAGGGGCAACAGAAAGTGCCCTAGGTGGAAGAAAAGAGAAACAAACGACAAATAATGTCCTTGTTTAGTGGAAAAATGAAGAAAAAATAATTATTTGAAAAATAATTATTTACGAGGGTGTGAAGAAGAATAAAATCGCCAGGAGCAATAAAATTGTCCTGGGAGAAGAAAGGGGTATCGACAAAAAAATGCCCCAATACAGTGAAAAATAAGATAAAAATAATTATTTAATTAAAAATAATTATTCCACAGCGAACAGAGGAGAAAACGGTGAGCGAAATGGGTGTCCTGGCCGTCCGATCAGTGAAAAACAAGCTAATATACCCCCTGGGGGGGTAAAACAACATCACAATCAGTTCATTTTAACCGCTTAGTTTAGAAAACTTACCGTGAGGCTCGACACTCAGAGAGATGGTGATCGCACGTGATCGCTTGAGGGTGTGTCAGATCAGAGATGATAGATCTATAGACAATATCAAATGTTGTTTTCAAGTGTTATTTTGATGTCTATGGATGGGATGATATGATGATATTGGTGTGGGGGGATAGATTTTTGATTATGCGCAACCCCTCTTGCCCCCATTGATGATATGATATGTGATGATTAGCTTAGTATACATGCATGATGTAAAACTTAGCATTTTTGTTTATATATGATGTATAGATGATGCTAGATGTGATGATAGTGATGGTAATGTGATGTGAATGATAACAAAATAGAGCACATGCAAGAAACACAGCCAAATGCTACAAAGAACACCAGGAATCAATGCAATACACCATGAATCACCATGCCTTATTAACAAGTAACAAAACACAACCAAATGCATTAAGAAAGAAAGAAAGAATTAACACACTAGCATGTCGAAATCCACTACAATATGCACAAGCAAGAATGAATCTATTCTAAGGAAGAAAAGATAAACTATGACAAAGTACACCCAAGCAACAAACAACTCAAAAGTGAGCACGCAAAACACTATACAAGCAACAAGCAAAGCAAGAAAACAAGACAATGCAAGTAAATATTTTTGTAAGATATGTTTTCATAAACCGATTTTCTATTGTTTAGGTTTTTGTGAAACAATTTTATATTGTTTTGGTGTTTTGTGAAACAATTTTCTATTGTTTTTGTGTTTTCTCGAAACAATGTTCTATTGTTTTTGTGTTTTCTCAAAACAATGTTCTATTGTTTTTGTGTTTTCTTGAAACAATTTTCTATTATTTTTTTTGTTTTTCTCAAACAATTTTATATTTTTTGTGTTTTTCTCAAACAATTTTATATTATTTTTGTGTTTTTCTCAAACAATTTTATATTGTTTTTGTGGTTTTAATTTATTTTTCCAAAGCTGTGGTTTTATGTGCAGGTAACCAAGAAAGCATGGATGCCCCCAGTGTTAGGTGGGGAATATACAAGGGCAGAAGCCACGCGCTTATGAACAAGAAGGTGAACTCGTTGAGTTGCCCCTAGCGTAAGATGGGAAATAATGAAAGACCACATCCCTCACAGATGAATAGAAGAAGGCAAAGCCGGATCAAGGCTGGACAGAATGGTGTGCACAAGGAAACTCGAAGGCAGAACCAGGTCCAGGCCAAAGACAACTACCCTTCTAATACAGAATGCTTGTGAACAACGAATCCTCCCGAGGCGGAAACCGGTTTTCACCCAAGGACTTGTCCAAAGTGCCACAATTGCATGGTTTTCACTAGTGGATGACCTGTTTTCTCTTTTTCTTTTTCTGATTTTTTTTTATTTTTTTTTTTTTTTTTTGATGTTTTTGTATTTTTTGATTTTTTTGTGATTTTTATGACTTTCTTGTGCCATGTTTAGGCATAAAACCTCTTAAGATGCATGGCATTCATGGGCTCCCGGAGCTCATCACCATTGGGGTGAGCCAACTTGTATGCCCCTGTGCCATACTTGGCAACTATGACATAGGGTCCTAACCAAAGGTGGTTCGAACTTCCCTTTCTTTTCTCGCTCTGCTCTGGTGTTGAACTGGTTCTCCTTCATAACTAAATCACCCACCTCAAACTGGCGAGGGATGATTCTCTTGTTGTAGTTATGGGAGATTCTGTGTTGATATACCTTCAGGTGATTAAGAGCGCGAATGCGCCTCTCATCTAGGAGCTCTAACTCAGCCAATCTTGCCACTCGATAATCTTCATCCTTATCCAAATAGTCCCGAAGAGAAATTCACAGGGATGGGAGTTCAATCTCTAAAGGGATGATAGATTCTGTCCCGAACACTAGGGAATATGGCGTCGCACCCGTAGGAGTGCGAATTGATGTTCGGTAGGCCTAGAGGGCTGGGTGGATTCAGTAGGTGCAGTTTGACCGGTTTTGCTAACCATCTTCTCCATTATCCTTACCAAAGTCTTGTTTGTTGCCTCAGCTTGTCCATTACCCTGAGGGTAATATGGCGTGGACCATTTTAATCTAATTTGGAACCGTTGGCAAAGACCTTTCACAGTTTTGTTCTTAAATGACTTCCCATTATCTGTGACAATGGTCAAGGATACCATATCGGCAAATAATGTGATTCATGATGAATTTAGAAATCTATGCTCCTGTGACATAAGTTAAAGGGACAGCCTCCACCCATTTTGTAAAGTATTTTGTAGCTGTGATGATATGTGTATGACCATCAGATGAGGTAGGAGTAAGCTTCCCTATTAGATCAAGTCCCCATTTAGAGAATGGCCACGGGGTAGTGATTGGTCACTAATGGTCATGATGGAGCATGGATGAAATTTCCATACTTTTGGCAAAGCACACATTTTCTAACATAATTACAACAATCAGTTTCCATGGTGGGCCAATAGTAACCTACTCTTAACAGTTTCTTAGCCAAGACCATTCCATTTGTATGTGCTCCGCATACTCCTTCGTGTACTTCTTTAATTGCCTGGATTGACTCCATCACATCCAGACAACGTAATAGATTCCCATCGTAGCCATGACGATAAAGTGTACCTCCTAAAAGGGTGTAATGGGCTATCTGGTGAATCAGGATTTGCTTTTCAGAATGGGAGATATTGGGAGGGAAAGTACTATCCTTAAGATAGGTGAAGATGGGTTCATACCATGGGGAATGGGGACCAACAACCTCACAAGCCAGGAAAGATTCTGGCATGTCATACGGGCTGGTGTAGATTTTCTATGAAGAATGGCATATCATTGTTCCTTGGTGGAATACGAAGCATAGATCCCACCATTGCCATGGCATCCGCCGATCTATTCTGTGCTCTTGGAATTGCTCAAAGGTGATGTGCACAAAATACTCCTTTAGAGTTTCCACTAACTTTTTGTAAGGTATGAGCTTATCATCCTTAACTTTATACTCATCATTAACCTATTTGATGATTAGTTATGAATCACCTACAACCTTAACATGTTGAATATTCCACTTGATGGCTAGCTTCATCCCTGCAATGAGTGCTTCATATTCCGCAATGTTGTTCGTGCAAGGGAAGGCCAAGTGGAAAGCCTGTGGTATAGGATCACCCGAAGGAGTAATAAGGACCACTCCTGCACCTGAACCATGAAACGTAAAAGATCCATCAAAATGTATCTGCCATATGACAGATTCTTCAATGTAGAGCAAAGATGCATCTGGCAGATCCAGACTCAAAGGTTTTGTGCTTTGCAAAGGTGCTTCCGCTAGCTGGTCGGCAAGTACTTGTCCTTTAACTGATTTTTGATGGACAAATTCTATATCAAACTCACTGAGTAGAATGATCCAATTAGCCATTCTACCTGTGAGGGCGGGTTTGGACAACAAATACTTGAGTGGGTCGACCTTGGATATGAGCTTGGTCTTAGTATTTAGCAGTAATGGTGAAGTTTTCGAAAGGTAAAAATGACGCCAAGCAAGCCTTTTCAACTGAGGATAATTAAGTTCATAGGTGATGAGGGTGTGACTTAGATAGTACACCACTTTCTCTTTATGGCTAAGGTCATATTGGGTGAGCAAAAGCACCAATAGCGTATTGCGTAGTGGAAATATAGAGCAAAAGTGGTTCTCCTGGAGTAGGAGGCATGAGGACAGGTGGATTAGCCAGGTATTGTTTAAGCAAAGCAAAGGCTTGTTGTTGCTCGGGTCCCCAAAGGAAAGTGACGTCCTTTTTAAGAAAATGGGTGAATGAGTGACATTTATCTGCAAGCTGGGAGATAAAGTGGCGAATGGCTTGAATTTTCCCTTGCAAGCTACGCAGTTGCTTGATATTCTCAGGTGGAGGCATTTCAGTGATGGCAGACACTTTAGCGGGATCTACCTCAATACCTCATCTCGACACAATGAAGCCCAATAGTTTCCGGATAACACACCGAAGACACATTTCTTTGGATTCAATCTGACTTTGTATTCACGCAGGCATTCAAAGATACGCCGCAAAATGATAGGATGATCCTCTCTTGTTTTGGACTTTCCCAGGATGTCATCTACGTAGTCTTCCATGATGTCATGAATCATATCATGAAAGATTACTATCATGGCCCACTGATAAGTTGCTCCCGCATTCTTAAGGCCAAATGGCATCACCTGATAATAGAAGGTGCCCCAAGGAGTTGTGAAAGTTGTTTTGTGTTGGTCTTCCTCAATGATCTTAATTTGATTATAACCCAAAAGCCATCCATGAGTGATAGCATTTCGTACCCTGCGGTTGAGTCAACAATCATGTCAATGTTGGGCAATGGAAAGTCATCTTTAGGGAAAGCTTTATTGATGTCCCTAAAATCATGTAGATTCGGATACCGATAGGTTTTTCTCCGACAGAACAATGTTCGATATCCATTCGTAATAATCAATGGCCCGATGAATCCTCGCTGCAAGTAACCTTTCCAACTCTTCTTTAACTAACAAGGCCACTCTTGGGTGCATCTTTCGAGCTTTCGTTTGATAGGCTTAATATCTTCGCATGCACAACCAGTTGTGCATGACTAAAGTGGATCTAAGCCGGGCATGTCTTTGTAAGACCATGCGAACACATCAATAAACTCTCAAAGAAAGCATAGTGAACGCCTTTTGTTTCTCTGGCCGAGAGTGATGCTCCCAATTTTACTATCTTGGGATCTTCGGTACCAAATATGACATCAATGGTTTCTTCAACTAACAATTTTGATAAATCCTCCATACGCGTAGGATCGGGAGGTAGGTTGAGATCTTCATCCAAGGATGTCTCAACGAGATTTTCATCCTTCGCGTGGTCACTTTGTTTGTCCTTTGATTTTCTTATTTGTTTGTCACCAAATGCCTCAAAGAGGTTTTCACCGTGTGACTTGACTTTGATTTTTGCCGAGGCTTTTCTTTAGAACTCTTCCCGCTTTTTTTAAATTTTGCTGACCACGAAGTTCAGCCTCCTCGCCGAAGTAGGCGCAGTGTCTAAGTCGATAAAGAAACCCTTCTTGTGATCTCCAATGGGAATTGTATCCCTTATGCCCATGAACTCTGCAATAGCCTCATCATTCTCGAATAAATCTAGTGGCATGTGACGTTGTTGGTCCCATTCAACAAGGGAAGGGTACACAAGGTCAAGGGTCGGTTCGGTGGGGGTTATGGTCAGGACAACATTGTTCATGAAAAGGTTCGTGGAGGCCAGATCCTCATATAGGCTACAATGGGAATCCGTATCACTGTCTAGGTACTCAAAGCTATCCTCATGCTCAGAACAAGTCGCATCTTGATCGTTGGGGTGTGCTCCATAAGGGTGAATCCCAATGCCATATCTTTCTATTTTGAAATGTGGAAGAGGGACTGGTTCTCTTTGTCCTTGTTCATTCCTCCCACATCCTAGGCCTCAGAGCCCATGGAGTACATCATTCTGCTAGATTTTTCATATTCTGGGGTTTGATAACAAGATGGTTGAGTGTCCTCAGGGACCCAAGTAGTAGGTGGATCAAGTAATTTTTCCTCAGCTAACAAGCCTCCATGTAGGAATGACCCAATAGTGTGTTCCTCTCTAGGTCTCCTGAAGCGGTAGTTGGGTCGACCTCTAGTCTTGGGTGACAAGGAGAGGTCAGAAACCAAGAGTGCTTGTTGTACATTATACTCCCCACAGCCATATTCTAGAATTTTCATCTCCCATGAATCAAATGGAGATGTGGAAGTGGATGCCCCATGAGCGTAAGAATTAAGAGAATTTGAATCTACTCGAGATTCCATGGCCTCAGAATGAAGAGGGACAACTATATCTGTGGAGGGACATGCATATGTACCCTTTCGTGCAAAGCTATTAAGAGCTCTACAATGAGCAAAGGGCTCTGAATCTCCTGGTATTATAACCGTATGTCCCTCATGCTTCAACTTGATGCATTGATGAAATGTTGATGGCACGGCCTGCATGGCATGAATCCATGGTCGGCCTAGAAGCATATTATATGGAAGTTCCAAGTCTAGGACGTGAAACTTTGTCTGATGGCAAGTGGGGCCCACCTCCATGGGTAGCGTAATGGTGCCTGCTGACTCTCTTTTCCGTTGTCGTATGCGGTGATAGTAATAATATGGGACTCAAGATCTTCCTCCGTATGTCCCAATTGTTTGACCAGCTTAAGTGCAGATGTTCAATCCCGATCCGTTGTCCACAAGCACCCGTTTGATTTTCCTGTGGGTGACAACTACCTCGATGTACAAGGGAAGATTATGTGTAGGATTCATGGTAGGGATCTCCCTATGGTTGAAAGTAAGATGCTCACTTGATGCAATATTTGCCACCGTGGCTTGAAGGTACGTAGGATCGACTTCTAAAGGCACTCCCGACCCTTGAAGAGTTTGATACAAAATGTCCTTATGCACATTGGATATCTTGAGAAGATCTAAGATCGAGATCTTAGCAGGTGTCCTCTCAAGTTGTTCTAAAAGGTTATATTTATCAGTTTGTGGGGTCAACAGAGAGGGTTCCGAATCACGAGGTGGGCACGCCTTGTTACCGCAGCACAATCCTTTCCCTTGATCCGGATGGTATTGACACAGTCAGCAGGGGAGTGAATACATCCGATAAGTGAATCGTAATGATTGTTATCTCTTTTGGTATATAAGTAATTCGTGGCTTTATAGGTTTGGGATGACTCTCCCCGATCCGGCTTTGTCTTTTCCGACTTATCATGCTTGGGGAATGGTTCCTTATAAATCCCCATTTTCTCGTTAGGTGTTTGCATGTGGCCAGGGTTATCCACCTCTATCTCCCCATTGTCAATGAGGTCTTGAATATAGTGGCGAAGTCACAAACATTTGTCTATTTTATGACCTTTAACGCGATGCATTTCACAATATTCATGCTCCTTATACCATGAAGGTTTAGGAGCGTTGTCATCAAATGGTTACGTAGTAGGATAGGTCATCATGTTGGCCGCATCCAACTATTTTAGTATGAGGGACAACGGTTCATTGAGGGAGGTGAATGTTCGTCGCTTTGGTGGTGGTTGAATTGGGCCCTTGGTTAGTTTAAAAGGTTGACTGGTTTGGACCGTTTGAACACGTTTGGAATCAGTGATTCCATCTCCCACCACGTTTTTGTTTTTGTTAAAGATCTTTGGCTTTTCAATGGGTTTGACACTTTGGTTGTCTTTAGATTGGGTTTTGAGGGTGCCTTTGGCAATGAGAGCCTTTTCTATTTGAATCCCTTTCTCGATAACCTCCTCAAAGGTGCAGACACAATGCATTTGGAGGTGGAAAGCTATATCTGGGTTGAGATTAGGGATGAAAATACTGACCAGCTGCTTCTCAGGGAAAGCGCAAGGGAAGCGACTAGCTATCCCTCTCCATCGTTGGAGGAAGCTGGCGAAGGTCTCATTTGGGTGTTGTTTTGTGCCGCACAAGTCTGCCATGGTGATGTCACTCTCTATGTTATATGAGAAATGACGCATGAATCTTTCCACCAATTCTTGGCCAGTGAAAATTGATCCTCGTGGTAAGCGTAAACCATTCCAATGCTTGACCTCCGAGACTCTTAGGAAAAAGTCTGATGAGGTAATTATCACTATAAGACACCTCTTGACATGCCATGTAGAAATCTTTAACATGATCCCTTGGGTCTCCCTTTCCTTTGTATTTTTCAAACTTTGGCATATCAAATTTCTTTGGAAAGGGTTGAAGGGTCATTGTCTTATCAAAAGGATAGGGGCATAGTTCTTCGTATTGGTATTTCCTAATACTCCCTATATTGCTTTCTTGTATGCTCGCAAGCGTTGCTTTCATAGATTGCACTTCTTGTGTGAGCAATTGTTCTCTAGTGGGAGAAGTGGGGTACATGTACACGATGATACCCCGTGTCTTCTTCTCCTTGGTTTTCTCGATGGAGTTCGTGGATCCTAAACTTAGGCCTTGACTTTTGAACATTCTTGTTTGTTTCTTTCTGTACCTGGAAAGTAAGCAAAGCTAGTTGTCGGCTTAGGTTACTGAGTTGTTGTTGGATTGTGACTTGGTTTGTGTCTTCTTCATCTAAAGGTTCTTCCTCTTCGTATTGTGGAGGTTCTTCCCTTGTCTCATGTTCTATCTTGTTTCTTCGTGGAACTTTGATGAGGGGTATTCTATGCCCTACCACTTTATCATTTTCTACGTAAGAAGTGGAAGCATGCCCGCCTGTTAAAATATCTTCCATATTGATAAGGGGGCATTCTTCCTTAGTAGTGTCATTTGTAGGTAATATTGGTTCATTCTCGGTGGGAAATTTGGCCCCTAATTCCATGACCCGTGCCAACACTCTATCTTTGTTTCTAAGGAGAAACTCATCTAGTAGAGTGGGGTCAAAATCAAAGTCTGCGTGTGGTGATTCTAATTCATTTCCACTATGATCAACCATTTCTTCTGTTTCCTTTTCTGCAGAAAATAGTGGTCCTAGATCATGTCCAATAAATGGGTTTGACCCTTGTCTGTTAGAGGTTTCCCAAGCTTGCCTGTTGTTCCTCATATGTTTGTTTCTTTAACCCTAGACGCGTCTTGGGAGCCATGTTTTCGTGATAAATTTCACTAAGGTAAGTTGTAGATTTGTTCAAAATTCAATGACTACCCCTAAGTAAAACACAAGATGTACGTGTTAAGAGTAAATTAACAGTGTGAGAATACCAATGTGATAGAGTGATAAAGTCACCAATGAAACAATCGTTTGGTACCAAAACTTAATCAAATGAAGTACTTCCTAGACTACGTTTCAAAGTAATTTGTGACGCCAGATGATTAACAAGATGTCTCCACTTATGCCAAGTTCAAAGGAATGAACAAGACGTAAGTAAATACATGAAGTTAAATGTGATCTCCCAATCAAGATATACGATGAGCAAGCTCAAGTCTGATTAAGACCTATATCTCAAAAAGTGCCAATTACAATTTGTGAATGACACAACAATATCACCAAGATATGTTAACCCACTTTGCAAGAAAGTGAAGTATTGATATCGAGGTGTTATTGATATAACATGCACAAATGGTAGTGCCTAACACCTTTTGAAATCGAGGTAATAATAAAACCGAACAAAAAAATCTCAAAGTATAGCTAGGAATAGTTAAGAATGTGTGCAACATAACCGTACAATATAGGTATTTATGTCGAGTTTACAAGAAACAAGACGTAAATATCAAAATTGTAATGATACGAGACAAACAAGCTAACTCCTCTATGGAAGTCCGCAGTGATGAACCACGCCTAACTACAATGACGATCTTGACATGGGTATCAAGATCACAATGGCTACCAAATGACGTGAAAATGCCTCCACTCACTTTAGACGTTTAACTAACCCAACCGCAAACATGGATGGGCGTAAATGGACATAAAAGTGAGAGAAACAGTCGAATGGCAACACAAAGGTAATCACACCTCTTTTGATCAACAAAGTGTCAAAAGAATATGAAGGAAATAAATCAAGAAAAATGACAAAAATGCTAGCCTCACTTCAGCAGAGTTTCACCTCGCCCTAAGGCAAGTAAAAACTAGGCGAAAGTAATACGTCACACATTTCTCAAAAAGAAGGTTCACAACTCAACACTATTTTCAAATGGTCAAAGTGGGCTCCTGGCCAAAGTATATTCTCCTAGGTGGTTCTCTCACCCTAGGTGTTACAAAGTTGCCACGAGCGAGCGTGATTTACCCAAAAAGTCACACTGACTAGTTTGGGAGTATCTCGGCTTTACTTTACCCCCTTCAAGAATAGTAGGCAACTAGTGCATCTACGTGTACTATCACTGGGGTCGCCACAATGGACAACCTGTAACTCTATCTCACAAAGGAATCACTAGTCAAGTAGGTAGTGCAGAGCACTTCCCATTTCGTCCACAAGGTTCCCTCTTGCGTGGACTACTTTGGGGTTCCTGGAACCACCCCCATTGTTGTAGCTTAAGGCGTTATGCCAAAGGGGTTATGTTCCAGTTGAGCGGAGAGGGACGTACCCTTTTCCGAAACCTGCAATATAGTGTTTTGAATATGTTGTTCTTTTTATCTTGTTTAATTAGGTGTGGTTTGCTTGAACACCTTTTGGCAACCTGTATAACAACTGTATTAGTAGTTTTTGATTTTGTTTTGGTTCCTCCTTTCTTTGACAAGCGTTTTTAGGTCCTGCACTCAAGCGTTAGTAGTTCTCCAAGAAAATCACATTATTTAAAAGAGGATTAAGAGTTGCTTTTGATTCTCAAGATCATCCAAGGATGCAAGAGAAGAGCATACACAACAAATAATCCAACTAAAAAGTAAAGAAAATCTTTTCAATCAATGAACCATACAAAATTCTTGATAAATGTTCATTCCCTTAAACCAAAAGTGAAAGATGAAGTTTCCAATTTACCAAATGTTATAAAATGAAGACTAAAGTTGCTTTTGATTCTCAAGATCACCCTAAGGTGCAAGAGAAGAGCATACACAAACTTTATCCCAACTATATAGAAATGGAAAACTTCAAATCAAAGGACCATTGAAAAATGCTTTGTAAAAGGTTCATTCCCGTTAAACCAAAATGAAAGATGAAGTTTCCAATTTACCAAATGTTATAAAATGAAGACTAAAGTTCTTTTGATTCTCAAGATCACCCTAAGGTGCAAGAGAAGAGCATACACAAACTTTATCCCAACTATATAGAAATATTTGTAAAAGGTTCATTCCCTTAAGCAAAATGAATAATCAAGTTTCCAAGTTTAATCCCAATGTTAACAAGATAGAGATCAAAGTTGTTTTTGATTCTCAAGATCACCAAAAGGTGCAAGAGAAGAGCATACACACGCTTTGGTCTAAATCGAGTAAGCATGGAAATACAACATTCATCAAAACATTAGACATGTTAGAAAATGACCAGTTTTAAAATAATAGAAAAACCTATAATTTTTGTAAGTATAAATCCCAAATTTATGTTTTCATTGCATATTTAACTTCAATACCTTTCCAACGCAAAAAAATGGAGTCATTTGAGTTCGGGAGCAAAAGTTATGGCCTTCGGAAGATGGGTTACACATATGCTCTTATGCTCATGGGTATGCACTTGACATGCACTCAAAAAATGTCAAAAAAACGTCCCTTAATCTGCAAAATGGGCAAATTTTTCCAACCAAGATTCAATTTTGACAACAACCCATCACATTAATATATGAATAGAAGACTCAACGCTATCAAACATTAACATACATGCTCAAGAATTTAAGATTTTCAAGAAATTGACAAAACTAGCATGTAGAATGATGAAAAAGTAAGCTCTAAAAATGAAAACATGATGAAATCTTGAAATTTTCTCACCAAGATTAAATTTTGACAGCAACCCACCACATTAATATGTAAATAGAAGACTCAGCACTATCAAACACTAACCTACATGCTCAAGAATTGAAAATTTTCAAGAAATTGACAAAACTAGCATGTAAAATGTTGAAAAAGTAAGCTCTAAAAATGAAAACATGATGAAATCTTGAAATTTTTCACCAAGATTAAATTTTGACAGCAACCCACCACATTAATATGTAAATAGAAGACTCAGCACTATCAAACACTAACCTACATGCTCAAGAATTGAAAATTTTCAAGAAATTGACAAAACTAGCATGTAAAATGTTGAAAAAGTAAGCTCTAAAAATGAAAACATGATGAAATCTTGAAATTTTCCCATCAATTCCAATTTTGACAGCACTTCACCTCCTTCATACCTACAAGGAATACCCAACACATGCAAACTCAACAAAACAAGTTAAAAAAACAAGTTAGATCAACATGTGTAAAAGAGGGTTAGTAACCAAAAATAAAACTTAACTACAAAAACTTGAAATTAAGTGCAAAGGACAATGGAGTAAGTCCCACCGGGCATGCCAAATGTGTGCATGTATACTTTTCTTAATGCTAAATCAAATGAAGCAAGAACTACCACCTAAAATAGTTCTACAATTTAGCTAAAACAAAGCATAAACACCATCATGATAAGAATTAAACAAGGGTTAGATGCTAGCATTCATAAATACAAACTTTGAAACTAACAATGCTAAATATCTAAACTCCTCTATTCTCTAACAACAAATAAATGAATGGACCTAAGTAAGCTCCATGGCTATCAAAATAGTTGTCCTTAATGTTCCAAGAACCTAGGAATGGGGGCTAATCAAAGTTGGGCTACAAGACCCTTTTGACACCTCCCATATGACCCAAGCACTTTAAGAAAGAGGCTTAACTCTTCAAGATGATGAACTCTCAAAAGGGCAAGGTGCAAGCTCTTAGTCTCTTTGCTATATGCTTTGCATTTGCTCTCTAAGGAGTTTAGGTGTAAGTAAAAAGGTAGGTGGAGGGCTCTTTATATAGCCCAAAGGATAAAGGATTCAACACATTCTCATGAATGTGGGATAAAGGTAAAACATGATTAGGAATGGATAAGGTTGTTTTATTAAAGGTAACCTTACTTTAGAAGGGTTTAATACATGTTTAGCAAGTCATGGGAGTTGGGGGTATTTTAATTAATCAAAGGTGATTAATTAATAGGTAGATGTAAGTTTATAGAAGCTAATTAGAGGAATATTAGTATGATTTAGGCTATTATAAGGGGATTAAATCAATTAAATATTGATTTATTAGTTAAATGGAAGGGAAAGACTAATTAATTAATAATAATTAATTAGTCTAGGTAGAAGGGGTGATTTATTAACTAAGGTCATTAATTAGGTATTTGTTGGATAGGCAACTTAATTAATTTATGAGGGAAAATGAGTGCTTTTGATGATATAAAATAGAATACCCTACTATGAAGTGTGATGTAGATGATTGAGATATTTTTCCCTTGTAATGGAGCTATAAATGCCTTGATGGATACAACCTTAGGTGGTGATAGATAATGATTAGTCTTGGTCCCTTATTATGATCACATAACTTTATATTTATATGATTCCATTGCTTGAATTTTGTAATTAACCTAGAAAATGATGAATACCTAAAATATAAGATACTCGAATGGATAGAGATGACCCAAAAGTGTAACCAAAGTACGAAGAGGATAAAGGGAACTATGAGGGATGGGGGCACTTAGCACTACCATCCTAGCTTTGTGTTGGTGTCAAAATGAAAAATGTTGAAAGTTAAAATTTAATATATATTTAGAATCAAAAAAGTAATTGTAGATTTTACACAAATGGATCCAACTCTATAATTTACAAAGGCTTATATTAAAAATAAAAAATAAGATCATAGAAAAAAATTGATTCGGACATGATGAAGGGTGATGACAGAGATGATCGAGCATAATCATGCATAGTGTCCAAGCTTGATGAGATTAATGATATAGACATGGGCCATGAATCTATTTGTGATTTGATTGACATGATCTAGGGAAATGATAGGAAACCTCTCATTTGGGCTATGAGATATGATAGAATTATCAAACAACAAAGTTTCTGATACAACCTAGTTGCAAGAATTTGTTCTAGTGTGTGAAAATTTCTACCATCCTTTATCAGAACAAATAAGGATGTAGTAGGGAAGAAAAATGAAATAAAATGAATTACATGCTAGATAAATACATTCAGATTATCAAAACAAAGGGCAATTATGAATTATTGCGGCTAGAATTACTTCTTTTCTTATTTTATCGGAATAAAATGTAAAACTAAAGTAATTGGTTAAAATACATTACTTTAAGTTATTTGAAAATGTCCTTTAATTAAGAATAAGTGGCAGACATACAAATGTTGATTTAGTCTTCAGATGCATGTCATGCAAAGATAAATTCTAGGGGAGAATACTACCAGTTGCTTCCCTTTTTCATATATTCCACATGTGTAAATTCATTGAAATCTTCTTATTTGTAATTTCCCTCTATACACTATAAATAGAGGAAGAGCCTATGGGTTAAAGAAAATCAAAATCTTGTATGTCAAAACTTGTTTTAGCAAGGATTTGTAACTAGACCATTCTTGAGTTATCATACTTTGTGATGACACCCTCGGTGTGATTGTTGTAGAGGCTTGGGATGTATTAAGGTGGTATTTTGGAGAACTTTTTCTCTACGATGTTTTCCTAATTCTTCTTTCAAAGGATTTTAGATAAACTTTGAGTTATCTAAGATATATGTTAGACATCATTTATTTCATTTTCTATTGAATGTTGTGATTCCTCTATTTATTTAATTTTTTTATGACACAAAATTTGATAACTATTGGTTTATTCAGAAAATCTTCCTTTCTTATTTCAAAATTCTATTAATTCCCCTTCTACAAATATTTCATCACAACTTCTTACTTTCTACAAAAATTTCCAGTTATGGTCCACAAGATGAGGGAATTAAAATAAAAATTCATAAATAGTTATTAGGGTTCATACTTACCAAATTGATAAGATAAGCAATGAGAGCCTCAGGTAAATGAGGGAGATTTATCTCATGAATGCCTAGGTTTTTATTTGTGCAAAAAAATCAGCCAATACTTCAACAATCCTCCTCCATTATCCCCTAATCCTATTTTATTCAATCTCAGGCTATTCAATTTTTCCCATGCTTTTCTTCGGTGTCCACAACTCATGCCTTGAACTAGTGAACTATCTCTCCTATGAAAAAAATTTCAGGTTACATACACATGCCAATCTCTTGATTCTATGAATGAGGACTTCCTTTTATCTCATTAGAGTTTCTATTTCAAATTATATTTCTTAATGTTGTCCTTCATTTATTCACATTGATTACTTGACTTATTTAGGTGTTGGATCCCTAAGCAAGACATTTATTGGACCTTGGCCCAAATTTGGCCATCTAAAGAAACTCCACATTTTATTAAATTCCCTATTGTTTCTCCCTTTATTTACACCATCTCAATTGGACTGATTGTACATGAATTAGGATTCATATATTGTCCTTGAAGTATGTAGATGGGCTCAAATTATTTCCTTTTCCTTGATTTTCTTCTCGAGTATTCATAGCCTCCTTTTTAATGGGATAATGATTCTCTTCATTGTTCACCTTGCTATCCTTTTTAAGATGTCTCACACCTCATTTATCATGCTCATCTTCTTAAGAAACTAGAATACTTGATCAAGGAATAATATGAACTATTTATCATATATGAGATAAGAACAACTCTTTATTTCTTTGTTTCATACTTATAAACACTCTATAGTACATTATGATGAAACATTTTCAAAATCACAAACTCTACAAACCTTTTAGTATCCACCTCTTAGGTTAAAAGATAGTCAGATCCTTTTTCATTTCATATATCAATTTAAGGTGACACTTTGATCCCTCACACTCTATCTATATAATTTCCTTTAATATCCTTTAAGTTAAACATTAGATTTAATTCACCCTCCAAGTTTTCTTGCCTAATATTCATGAAGTGTTTCATGATTACTTAAACCTCATCCTATAAGAAATTTCATTGTATGTTGAATACCCTAATAATGTTAAAGGCATTTTGACATACCGTGAGTGGTCATCTACATACATGACATATGGTACTTATAACTACAAAAATTCCTTATCTTTTAAACCTTTTGTGTTTTGTATCTATGTTTCTTCTCAAAAAAATTCATTTGCAAACATCTTTATTATTAGCTTGCATTCTTGCATACCATCTAGACCATTTAAAAACATGTTTTAGGTAGCTCTTCCATTTCCATATTTTGAGAATTATATCATACTATGACTAATGATAAAGACAGATGGTATTAGACCTCAAGATTCTTTAGTTGGAGATGAGCATCTTCATTAATTCAAAAAAATATCTTTGTTAAACTTGAGCATGACTATGACCTTTGTAAAAACTTTTTTACTAAAATTCCATGAACGAAATCAAGTTTTATTTTTTCGATGAGTCACCTTAAAATTTTGAATTTGAATATTTTTCATCCTTTCATACCTTCATTTTAAGATCTCTATAGTTGAGCATCCTAATGCTCACCATATTTGAAACCTAGGATTTATGAGTAGATAACTTTCATGAGTTCACTTGGGTTGACATTTATTACGTTTTAATATCTCATATGCTTTAAATGTTCTTTCAAACTCATATTTTTATAGTGTTTGACTCATAACTCAAGTAATCAATTAAATCTTGACCGATTGTCTAGAGTACCTAATTTTTTTGTCTTGGACTCATTGTTTAATGTTTCCAAATGTTCTCATACTTAGAATATACCAGGTTTCTCCTTTTGGGTTGATGAATGACACTTGATATCCTAGATTTGTCTCAAGATGACTTATTAAAAGTTATGTGATCTTAAAATTTTACAAAAAAAATCATATCTAATTAAGATCCATCACTTTAACCTAAGCTCTTTTCACACCTTTATAGAATAATTTACACATTAAGAGCTACTCTACTATCTTTAACACTTTTTGCATGAATTAGTATTTGAGGACTATTCCTTTCTTTTTGCTCTCATTACACTTACTTAAGGATCAATATAACTTATTGCAAGTCTATGGTTAATCTTCATGAAACAATCTATGAGGTGGATAAGATTAATTTTGTACATGGAAACGACATAAGCCACTTGAAACTTGATAATATTTACATACTCTTGAATAATTATCTTACAACAATACAACCCAAAAGGTATTATTGATGATGAGTCAATCTTGAGATCATGGAGAGGGATAACACATGCCTTAAAATCTATTGAATATAGTCTTTTTGTATGAATATTAAAAAAACATTCAATAACTTTAAAATCATTAGTACTTCAACATGAGACTAAACAAGCATTCCTTGAATTTGACATACCTTGGTAATAGGAGGAAGAATCACCTTAGCAACTACAAATGGAAATGTTCTTTCAAGAACGTATTTTGGAATGTTCACTCAACATCATCATGGAGAATACCTTGATTTTCATTTTGGGAGACTAATGAGGAGTAGACCCTACTTCTTTAAGCTGATATATGTCTTCTAGAAGCCTAGAGAAGGAACACCACCTTGTGAGATAACTTAAAAATACGAGATAGTCATCAAAGAGACATGATGACTCAATTTATTCCATTCTCATTCTTAAGATATTTCCAATATTATTAGATTCACTCCTTCATGTGAAAACATCATATTCTAATACCTTAATTTCTAATGCCCGATATACAAATTTTATTCATCTCATACACCTGCTTTAACTCATCTTGAGATCGAGATTCTTTATAATTTTCACTAGACTTGTATTTCTTCTTCTTGGATTTATCATCACTTCCCCACATCTTGTTTGGACTATAATCTCCCTTAAATTTCATTGATTCTTGTATCTCTTCATCATCTTCCCATGTTATTTTCCTATCATTCATTGCTTCTTCAACTCTTGAGTTTTCTTCCTTGAACTTGTATTTCCATTTTACATCCTTTTTAGAGGTTGTTTTTAAGGAATAAATGACTTTGTCTCATTTATAGGATTGGTATTCATGTTGAAAAATTTCTTAACTTCTCCTTTGAATGGAAGATACCTTATTATAATTATATTTGTTCATTGTACCAATAAAGCTTTGCAAACTTTCCAAAACCATAACATTTATCAGCACATGACACTACTCTTACCTATGACTTGGTGTGGAATCTCATTCCAATTTTGATTGAAAGCCTTGAGATCATGACATTTCCTAGCATAGTTTCCAAACTTGTTACAATTGTAGCACACTACCATGTTCATGCCTCTTGAGTCTACTTCTTTCCAAAATTGACGTGATCATTCTTCTAAGTAGTACTTGGTAATATGATTTTTTTCTTGGAAATTAAAGAAAACTATGTTCTATTATTTTCACTTATACTATATACGATGGGTGGTGATATACACCTGCTTCCTACATTCCTTAGCCCCATGTCCATAGCTATGACAAGAAAAAAAATAGCCATTGAAAGTCCTTTCATATCTGGATGCATTTTGTTTCCTAACTGACTTAGGCCTTCTTATGCTTGTCTCCTAGATCAACTTCATGCATGTTTGCACCAACCTTTTCATTCTATTTATTTCCTGTAGGAACTCCTTTGAATCCTAGCCTTGATTTATCATTTTCTACTCCTGTAATTTAGAGGATTTCATTAAGAAATTTAATAATCTTCTCCATCTTTCCATACATCTTCATTATACTATTTATATCCTCTAATTTAGCCTTCAGGGTTCAAAAAGTTTCTTCATGATTAATGCAAGCATCTTATTTGTCCTCAAGTTATTTTAACTCATTCTTAACAAATTACTCCATCTCCTTCAGTGATTTTCCATGCTCAACTTCCATGATCTGTATTTCCTTCTTAATTCCATCAATTAGATAATGAGGAATCTCCTAATTCCTTTTAGAATTGTTTAATTTAGTGTACCCATGCTTGTGTGTTCAAGATCTCCTCCAAGAATTTTGACTTGCTTCAAGATGACCATGCTCTAATATCAATTATTAGAAATTAGGACATTGAGAGTGGATTGAATCAATGTCTATTTAAACTTAGAAAAACAATTTAATTCACTTATTTTGTTATAATAAATCCAAATAATAATTCAAAAGTAGTAAATATGAGAGAATAAACAAAGAAACAATATAAAATTGGGAAACCATTCGTGGGAGAAAAACCCAATGAAATAAAAGAAATAACTTAGACAAAAATGTCTTTGTAAAGATTACACTCTTTTCATAGTGAGCATCAACTCAACATGGAGTTGTAACCCAAATTTAAATAAGCATCTACTTGATCTTAAGGAAGCTTAAAATTACATGGAATCTTCAAATCTCAAATTTAGTAAAGCACCTACGACATTATGTAAGCTTCAAATTATAGGAAGCTTCAACTCGCATTTTCTAAGCTACTACTTAGACTTCTCCAAGGTTATGATCACTCCAAATTTATTGTCTCACACAACATATTGTAACCACTAGATCATATTATTCTTCCTCTCTTATCACCTTCAATCTCATCACCTTATTAACATAAAATTGACATCATACAATGATTCCTTCGTAGTCTCATTATCTTCATGATAATCTCTTGAAACACTCTCTCAAACACTCCCAATTTCATATTTATATATTTCTACAAACTAATTCATTCAAAAGAAATAACATATGATTTTACATGTCCTTTAGATACTTCATAGTCATGGTGAAAAAATATTCATTCTCATGCTTTTTCCACTTCACACATACTAGCAATCACTCATGATCATAGGATTTGTCTTCGTCAATTCATTACTATTTGTTTCTTTATTCACATAACCACTCACCCACGACTGATATCAAATCTTCTAGAATGATTTTAACTGCTCGAATCGGGATCTCTTCTTCATGAAGATGAACCCTCTCAAAATTCTATTACTCTATATGCCAATTTCATCTCACTTTATTTAACCAATAAACCTCTTTCTTATATACACATCTCTATATTCAAATTTCATAAAAAAACATACCAAGAAACAAAATAAACTTTTATAAACTACAAAAAAATTTCACACATGAATTTTCCATTTCAATTTCAATGGTGATTACCCGAATCTCGTAAATACTTATACAAAGGAGGAATAAACCATCTTCATACAAAGCGCATCTAGTGTTATAAGTGAATCTAAGAAATTTTAGTTGTAATCTCAAAATCTACATTGCTTTTAAATAGTCTCTAACTCACAATGATGAAAAAGGAGTATCTACAACTCTCTCGAACTTCTTCCAACTTATGACATTCCATTTACACATCTAAAAATAGAATTTTAATGGTTCATGAGACACTTTTCCTTTTCTTCAATAAGAAATCATTTATATTGTAGAAAATCTTATGTGTCAGATATTTGAACCTTACAACATGATTAGAGATGCTTTATAACATGTTCATATCCTTCTTTACTTAGCATATAACCTCTAAAAATTATTTGAGAACTTATGAGTGCATTAGAAGTTTGAGTTAACATTTGATCATGAAATAGAAGATTTGAAGGAGCATTTAAAGTTCAGTTTGAAAAAAACTTATATGAATTTCCACATCAATAAGTCTTTCAATTCCATAAATTTCAATTTTAATCTCTCGAATTGATGTTCACTTGAATTCAAAACCTTATATTTGATTGATAAGAAATAGTGAGCTGATGTTTCAAATATTTATTGGTTAGGGGGAGGATTTGTGATCTTTTAGGCCATCTACCAATGTCAAGGAGCTAATATACTATTGATCTTCTTCATGATCTATGCACTTAGACAAGACACCTTCTAATTTTACATGCATAGAGAACAACTTCAAAATATGAGCAAGGTCATACCATACCGCTATCTTTTATGAATTAAATAACACATTTCATAGATGGTAACGATTAAATACAGCTTACGAGGTTTATGGAAAGCTTCACCGTAAAGGTAAGAGGTCAACCATGCATGATGCTCAAAAGAAAAGACTCACGCAGGTTTTAAAGATTTAAACCTTAGTCATGTATTTGAAGTTGTTAAACACATCATTCTTAAATTGTATGCCAACACAAGAATTGAATTCCTTCATTTGAGGTTCTTACTATGATATTAGCTTTTCTTTTTCATAAAATGTTACAATAACTTCATGATTTGACATCAAAGACACTTATCATCTAGATTATTACAAGATTTAGTCTCATTCTTAAGAATTAGATGTCTAATTTTGTAATCCTCTATCAAAACATTTGAGGTAATTGTTATCACCAAATCACAGCACCCCATGTTAATACGACGCATATACTTAAACTCACGATGTGATTGGATAACATGGGTACTATCTCCAAGTTGTGGGACTTGCTACTTGAGATAGACCTCTAGAGAAAGTTGGTTCTTGCTCTAAACTACCACCTTACAATCTACTCTAATGCAGGGGAAACTAACTATTCTAATCTAAATTTCCAAGGGACCATGGGAGAGAGAATGCATAAAATGAAATCCTACACTAAAGCGGTGATACACCGAGAAAAAGGAGGGTGTGAGAGTAGTCTCCAAATGTGTGAAATAACTGAATTAAAGTGCACACTAAAGAGGTGATGACAGTATTTCCATAATCTAGCAAAATGCATTCACAACAATATTCCAAGCATACACAATGATAATGGATCCATGCAAGAACATAATAAGAGACACAATATTCTTGTAGAAATATTAAAGGGGAAAGAAGAATGCAAGAAAACACAGGCGAGGAAGATACATCCACAAAATGATATTTTATTGCTTCATGATATCACAGTTCAATCTATTACAAGATAAGGGCACGGATCACCATGCAAGGAGTCCACTACAAGGGCCTTCAGCACATTGGATTCACAAATCCAAGTTTGATAGAGCTTTGCTATCTGAAAACTCCCCCTATTTACTGATGAGCCCAACACTCCAATTTATAGAAGAAATGAGAAGAGAAAGAGAAGGGAAAATGGAAATCCCAAAATCTATCCTTCAACCACTTGTAAGAGGAATTAAATGGAGTAAAATGATTATATATTACTTGAAAAAGGCTCCCCATACTATCCCAGGTACAGAGAAACAATGATGACCATGCCTCTTAATTGCACTCCTAACCACCAAATAAAACTTTCACATTATGAACCCAGCCCCGTTTTCTGAAAAATCTCAATCAATATCTCATAAAATATGGAATTTATTGATTTTTGCATGCATTGGCCTTGCAGCCACAATTCCAACGGTACCAATTTTGTGTGATTTTGTTGAGAAATGCAAAAGTTATGGGCTTACGAGTGCGGGCACTATTTTGGAGTCAGCGGTGTTTTTTTGTCATTTGACGGGAATGAGCATTAACTAACTTGGAGCCGAATATGTTTCTCTTAATTTAATATATCTACCCTCATTAAAAAAAAATATATAGAAAGTCCAGAAAGTCCAATTTTATGAAAATCGGAGCTCGGAGTCTAAAAAGTTATGCCGTTTGAAGTTCATACGGGTCAAGCGTTGACTTTTTTTCTTCCTTGTTGTCAAGCTGTTTGAATAAAAGGCTAATTTAGCATCCCTCGCATTCCTCGCATATTTTTTCCCGGCTGTCCCGGCCGCATTCTCCCGCATCGGCCGATTCGGGCTCCCTTGTCTCTCTTTTGCTGCCTTTTCACCTTTTGAAAGTGAGCCCGGTTCGCGTCTGCGCGTACAAACTTTATCAACACTGTCCCAGACAAAAACCTCGAAGCGCCGAAATGGACCGTCTTTCGGATTTTCGGCTGGTTCGCATGATGCATACCTTTGTCCCGGATGTCCCAAACCACGCGAAAACAAAACTTGGTGATTTTTTCCACTTTCGGCCGGTTCGGCTTTTCACGTCCCACGCGTCCCAATTGGCCAATGTTTTATTTATTTTTAATTTTTAATTCTCATCGTGTGGCCGCTGGCGATGTTTCACGGCGGTCGCGCCCGACGTCTAATCGTGAATAGGAATCAGCTGGACTAGGACTTAGCCGATTTTCTTCATTTTTGGCCCCAAGCTTGGTTTTTGCAATTTTTTCACCTTTTCTAACTCGTTGGGTTTTCTTCTTGGATGGGAGAGTTAGAAAGAAGCCTAGGGCCCCAAAAACATGATTTTGGGCCTTAAATCAATCTATTTGCTTGGGACTAAAGAATTTGATGCATGTTATCAAAATTACCTTGAGGGTGAATTTTGGATCACCAATTGTAGGATGTAATCTTATGAGAATATTCTAACCATTTGTAGCTTCCTATACAAATATTAACCACCATTTTAAGAAGTATAGACATGAAAAAACATGCATTTCTCATACTATGTGAACTTGCACTTAAACCACCACGGTAAAATATTTAGTTTGAGCCTTATTGCTCACAAAAATTCACTCATATAACTTAAAATTTTACTTTACCTTCACTAAGAATATATTCATCATGCTTAGTCTTCCCTTTGGATGGATTAAAGGAGAGTAGTCTTGTGTTTATGCTCAAAGAACATCACGATCCATTATGACTATTCTAAGTTGACTAATTTAGCATTTTAGGTATTGTTCATCAAAAGGATCTAATTGATCAAGGACATGGTTTAAATGTGTTTATTAGTTATTATGTACCCTTTTCATGGTCATATAGCTCTTGACACAATGATTTTACATCAACAAGATCGCTAGATCAAATGCTAGTTCTTGTCAAGACATTGCTTTTAAAAGTTATGATAGAGATAGAAATACCTTCTTAAATTATTCCACATAGATCCCTTAAAAATATTCATAGAAAATAAGATAATTACTCATATGACCTTCCATGTCACAAATTTAAACTTCAATCCATTCACATCAACTAGTATACAAAAACTTTCAATTGAACATCTGAGATACTCATGTAGGGTACATTCAACTAATAAGAATTGGAAAATGCCACCATTATGACCTAGAAAAAGTGTTATACACTCTTGATTGGTTCTACCAACTTGAAATAATGATTTGGATAGAAATAATCCTAGTTATTCTTATCACTTCAAGAAGGAGGTTTGGTGAGTGAAGAACATTGTTATGATAAAAAATGAATAGGAATTTTTGTTTCTTAACCATTTGTCCTTAATCTTTTTACAAACATTTATTCTTTGAGTGATCTTTAAAAATCTTCTTAAGACTTATATAAAGAAGGATTTTCAAATTTTGTTTTTGTGTTTTAAGAAGGTAGGTCACATTGTTTTCCCATCTCACTTTACCCGATTTTGGTAAAACTTGAATATCTTAAACAATTCTCCTCAATTTTTCATGAAACGTGGCACGAAGCACTAAGACACTTCCCTTTACTTGATCCATGAATTTTTTTTCATAAATTATCATGTATGGTTAGGACCCATATCATTTTCATATGTTTCACTATTAGTTCTCAAAGGCGGTTTAAGTGAAAAAATCATATTTTCCTCCGAAAGAAAAAGTATGACCTATCGATACTCGTAAATGTCCTTTACTGATGTTCTTAGGATTATACCATTCTTACCTATGATTTTCATTTCCTTCTTTGATCTCTTGCACATCATTAGGCTCTAAAACTATACATAAATTGGCTAGTTCTAATAGTAACTTCCAAAACATGACCCGATGATCATCCTAAAAGCTCTTTCACATCTTGAAGCACCATCTCAGACTTGTGGGATATCAAAAAAAAGTACACTAGTCATCTCCATACCTATAATGGGCACCAAACTCATAGACCAAACATATAGCACTCATAAATCATCCTAAAATCATCATGAAACAACTATGTGAGAACCAACCACCATTGAGAAGGCACATTAGGCACACCAATAAACCTTGGGCCCTTCATTTGATCCCCACTTCACCATTCACACATTTTCCATCAATGCAACATAATATCAATGAAAACACCAATGCATCTTGGGATCAACACCGGCCTATTTTGAATAGAAAATTGAGTTTTATATAGTGATATTAATTTTTATGTAGTTATTGATATTTTGTTGGAATTAAGATAAATTAGGTCTAAAATTCTAGAAAAACTTATTTTGGCATCCTGACACAAGTAAGAGGTTGTAATTGAGTTGACGTTGAGGAGGTGCACATGGTAGGCTATGATCATGTATGAGTCATTGCATTTAATTATGTTGAGTAGATTAGGCATAATTTAGCTATTTTAGTTTTTGGAGTTATTAGTATGTCATTTTGTTTAAACTTATGTCATCGGGGAGGTTAGGAAAAAAATGTAATTGGGTTTTGAGGTTTTAATTTTTATTTTGTTGTTTTGTCACATTTTGAAAGTTAGAGTTACTTTTAAGACAAACATTATCAACCTCTTTGCAACATGAGCACTGATGGCATCAAAATGGGATAAATTTAGAGCCAAGGGCTAATGGTGTCTACCATAAGGATAATGACTTAGGGGAAATATTTCCGAGAGGTGATGGGATCTAGCTCTTTGCTTGTGACACAATGTCATACTTACCTACATATCAACAATTTATGAGTTTTGGTGTATAACTTGAATATCATAATGATAGCGCATATGAAAGTTAATGGTAGAGGTTAGATTCTTATATTTATTTTGTTCCAAATTGATATTATAAAATTATAGTGTTTTATTTATTTTTAATTTATTTATTTTTAATTTGTTTTATGCTCTCAGATATAAATTACTCCAAATACATCATTAAATCCCTAAATGAACAATCTCATTTACTAATCATTCAAAATTACATCTATAAACCTTTCATAATTTGCAAGATTACTGAAACTTCATAGTTTATGCTCTAGTCCACACTCACAATGAAAATCACAAAATAATTTATCACAAGTTCTATGCACATCCAATCTAAATCTTCTTAATAAAAATTGAATCATCCTTAGAAGAAAATCTCACATTACATAGTTCCAAATACATACAAAAACACAATATTTCATTTCTTGAAGCTCTTCTTGATTTCCATTAGAAAAAAATCATGAATTTCAGTTCCATTTTACAATTTATAGTCATCTTCTCCATTTTTAACCAAATTCTAGTCTTTAGACCCATTGGTCATGTGTATAGACTTAGGCTTAACACTAAGTTCCTTAACTAAAAGGCAAGTCCTTGACTTCTAAACTTCCATTATGCCTTTCTAGACCCTAATATGGACCTAAGACACCTAATTACTCTTCACTTCATCCCCTTACATGCTTATAGGCTTCAATATTCTATCAAAACAACCTTAGTAAGCCAAGATGATCTCTAAGATTCCAAATTGCATTTTGGAGGGAAAACCAATTATTCAAATTTTAACAAGCTTAGACTCAAGATACCACCTCTAAATGACTCTTAACAACTTCTAGGACCTTGACACACCTAACAAACCCAAAAATTGGATGTTTCCACCCTTATACATATCTTTTAGAGGTGATGATATTTCATCATTAGGGTTAAACACTTCGACCCCATAGGATATAGGTAGTGGGAAAACACGGTTGGAGGTAGCGTTGACATGGTGGGGATGATAAGGGACCACAATAGATTATAGAAATGAGGGGTTAGGAGTAGGGTTCCAATAGAGGATATGATGACATAGGTCCATATAATGGAGGTATAGGTAGAACTGGTCCTATTACTAGAGGAAAAGGATCCAAAAATCCATTACCATGGCTTAGAGAGCACAAAATGTGATGACCATGAGGAGGATATTTAATGATGATCGGGGTTCATCTTGGTCATGAATAAAAGATAAAGGATTAGATAAAAATGTAGTGAGGATAAGGTATTGGTTCCTAATATAGGTGGGGAGCAGTTCATGGGAGCTATACCTCGGCGTGAAAACAAGGAGAAGAAGGTGCTTTAGACGGATTGAAGATGAAGAGACCATCACGGAGAGGCCCATACAACCAGGTATGTGTGATATTATGATATTTAAATGATTTTACAAAATGGTTTTGAGCCTATTGTGAGTAACATGTATCATCTTTGGTTTTATAGAGTGAATGGTATTGGAGTGGAAATCCTTGATAGAAATGTGCGACATGATATTCAAGACTTAGTGCTAAATGTTTAGGAGTTTCAATGATGGTGGATGGAAAAACACCATTTTATGGAGATTCAATGAGATCATTTTGTATTGTTGGAGAGGCATGTAGAGAATTATAGATATATAGGGAAGCATATAAAATTTGATAACCATTGAACACATAGATGGGTCTTATAGATAGTATTACAGGACATAGAAAATTCTAGTTAAGGAGTAGGAAGGTAATCTCTCGGATTCTCAAAGGGTCATGGAATGGATTACGTCATTAGAGACATAGCACCGAGGGAAAAGGGAGAGGACTCTAGAGATTGATCTAGGGAAGAGTCTGTAGCTCAACATTAATAGAGATACTATCATGACCACATAAACCTAAATCATATAGAGACCCCCACATAGGGTTAAGTTTCTTAATCCATATTCTACATGGGACATATCCAATTTTTTTATTATTTTTCCGATGTGTAAAATATATTCTATATATATATATAATTTGTTATGGTATTATGATATGAACGTTTGTTTGTTGTTGATTTTATTTTCTTATCATTTTACTTGTTTCCTCATGTATGTATGTGATAATACCATGGTAATTAGGACCAATAATAATGTAATTAGATACATAAATCTAGTGAGATGGGGATTTGTAAGATATCCCCACCCACGTGATGAAGAAAATCCAAGAGGTAGAAAAAGGACAAGAAATTCAATGCTAGGATATAAGTGTGTGATTGGGTATGTAAATCTCATCAAGTCCATAGTCCTAAACAAGAACTAAAAATAATTGTAGTGATCTAATATAGAGACCGAGGAAAATTGAAGTAAAAGTAGGTGGAGTAGAGAATAAGGCACTCCAATGGTATGAGAAACCAACACATATATGGTGAGGAATCAAGTGGAGAAAATCACCCAAGTAAGGATGTGATTTAACAAAAATAAATTAGAAACATTAATTACTAATTCCAAACTCATGTATGATAATAAAAATACAAAAATAGATTTGAATCAAGCAATAAGCTAATAAAATATACAACCCTAAGTGCAAGAGTGAGAGGAATGAACTTAGTTGATTAACACTTTGTCCGAGACTGATCGAGCAAGAAAACTACTTAAAAGGTAGTAATATGTGTTTTTATTTCTCTAAATAAATTACAAACTTGAAGGACCAGTTTGGACATGGGAAACCATGGCTGGAAAGGGCACCTAGGCACCAAGACCTCTATTTTGCTTTGTGATTGTTAAAAATGTTGGAACCTAATTTCTAGAGTTTCACACAAGTATCACAAGTGTTTTATTTTGATCTCCTATATGTCACAATAAGATCACCGAGGTACATATAACCTACAAAAAAATATTAACTTGCAACACCCACATTACCACATCAAATCCAAAAAATGGAAAGATGCATTATGTGGAGTTAGACTAACCCTAGAGGTCACTGGTAGAGTGACCTTAGAACCAAGTGTTGTACTATTTCTTAGACTCTATGTAGTTTTGTGTATGTGTGTAGAGATCGTGCCTTAGGATGCTCTTTTGCAAGTTTACTTTATATTGGGGTAGATAGATCTAGTAATGTAGATAGATGTGTGTATGAAAAAATAAATTTCCCCTTCTATGTTGTGTCTATAAAAAGTAAGTCCCTTTCCCCTTGATTAAATTCCTAATGGGTTCTTTGAAGTTCATTAGGATCTTTTTAAATGTAAGTTTAGGTGATATAAATGATACTTAGAGATATGTACTTTATTTTTCTCACATATCTATGTATTTATATGACTATGTTGTTTGAATTTTCTAATTGTAAAATGGAAGGTTGACCCATAAGATAAAAAAATTCTTAAAAGATAAAACAACCCCAAACAAAGTGAATAAGTTGGAAATATGTTGGCGGCACACAAGGTGTTGGTGTCGAAGTCATAAAATATGAATTAGTAAAATATTTATTAGCATGTAGGGTGTTAAATATCAGATAGGAAATTGAAAACAACAAAAAATAGGATAAAGACATTCATCAATTAATAGTTTCCTACTTAAGATTCATATGAGTGCTAGTATATGTTTATGGACCTAGATATGTACCAAAGTGCATAATTTTATGTCTAAATTTGGCTTCAATTTACGTTTTTGAGTGAATAATCAATAAAATAAAGTAGTTAGAAGATGTGTATCTTTTTTTATGTAGTGTTCAATGGTGATATTGTGCCCAAGAGACAAGTGAGGCATGGATAGATATAAATGGACTATGGAAACAAGGAAAGGAAAATGACCTAGGGTTTATTCATATGTGTTGTGCCATGTTGTCCACTTTGTTGTTGTTATATCTTATTGAATCACGATTCTTGTTGTGTATTAAGGACCTTGAAAAGAAGAGCGAAGAAGTACTCAAAGATGTGTGTGTCATGAAATATTTTCATAAGTATATAAAAAATGTAAACACATTAAAAGTATTAAATGGAAAGTGTTCACCTAGTTTGCGAACTATAAAGAAATATAAAAATGTCTGAAATGTTGTAAAGAGAGAATTTTTGGGTTATATCAAACCAATAATGAGTTTTTGGGTGATCTCACACCAAGAGCTATTTTTTTGGAATATCTCACTCTAAATGTGAGTTTTTTCAGAAAACTCACACCAAATGCAAGTTGTTTTGGGAAATATCATGCCAAAGAGAAATTTATGGGGAGATAGGTCTAACTTTACCCTCCTTCCACGACTCTACGTTGATTATACACCACTTTGCAAATGGTGTGGTTCATATTTTGTACTTTTGTCCCATATTAGTTCCAAGTGTAATATTTGTTGTGATAGAAAATGGAGATAAAATGCATTCTTCTTGTTGGAGGAATGTGTCTTTAGTGTGAAAACTATTATATAAAATGATGTGAACTATTGATTAAATGAGAAATTCATTTGTGTGACCCTAGACATTAATGCCCATAGGAGGACATAGGTTCCTAGGCACTCATGTCCGAGCCAAGGCGCTATTGTTTATGTTGTGATGAGGACCCAAATCATATTTTGAGCCATTATGAGACTGTATCACTACTCGATCCTATAATGTGTAGGACCTAAACTATATCTTTGAGATGTTGGATGGGGTGACTGATTCACACAATGTATGCCCCCTCATTTAGGGTGCATGTGACATCACTAGGAGAATCTGGCCCATAGAGAGGACTTGATGATGATCTTAATTTTTCCCTGTAGGGGAATTTACATGGTAAAAACTATGGTACATACAAAGAAAATGGCTAGATGCATGTGTTAGTAGTATAAAAATCAAACATGTCATACCAAATTAGTGAAACAAAAACTACTCGTATAAAAGATGGATTACGAAAAGAACATTTCAAACATGGGGAGTCACTCCCAATGTAAAAATATAACTATGGCTGAAGCGGCCAAAAGTATAAAAAGCAATTATCACAAAATACATAGGGAATAACACGCAAAATATAGAATACAAGTAGAAAATGATGGAAAGAAAAGTGTAATAGACAACCATGGTGGAAAATAGTTCATGAAAAGAAAACGTTACACATGAAGAACCCATTACCATATTATAAATATAAAAATAATGTCAAAGCATGTATGTATCAATGTAAAGTAATTTGATATTAATATTAAGAAGTAATATAGAATGAAACAATAACACTTGTAGTGTGTGAGAAAGAATATGCCCTTAGGATCCTTAGTGGGCCTAGTACGAGGTATAGTGATAAGAATCATTGCAGCATGTAAGGATCTATAAGAAGTATGCATTCAAAACTAGAAAACAAGTGAACTCGGATGTTTATATATATAGATACAATGACATAATAAGTAGTCATCTAACATGGAAACAAAGTGTATATATAAGTATAAGCAAGCAAGAATAAAATTAGCTAGTATGGTGTGTAAGAGTGAGATATAATGGTTACAATTTTAATGTGATAGGATCATCATGCCCCCTAGTGTATATGGGTGAGTATGAGATGAGGTTCATTTATAAAAGACCCCTAAAAATTAGGAATGAACCATAGAATTAGAGTGCATCATTGAGAGATTGTTTGAAATGTGCACTAGATAGATGGATCAAAAGAGCATAGAGTGTAAAGAGTGTGAATATGGTGAAGTACATTTTGGGTTTATACCCTTAGTAGTCATGTATGAACCATGGAACTAGAGTACATCATAGGGTAATGAGGATGAAAATTTCTATATCATGTGCATAGAAGAGATTAGATGTAAAGTAGAGAGCACAATGTATATGTGTAGATATTAGAAAGAAATAATAGAGATTAAATGGTTGATAAAGCATTATTCCCCACGAGTGTGTGATGAATAGAATAATTGAGTAACATCATCATTATAAGGGTGAATCCTAATAGAGGTGGAGTAGAGACCTTATAACTAATAATGCGAGGCTAATCAAAGATAGATCTTACATATGTAAATTATACATGCCCATTACATATTCTTCATTAGTGAATGGTGGATGCTGAGATAACCATGTGTATACCATTGATTGATATTTTGAGAATAGTCCAAGATGGGGTCATTTAAATAGAAATCCATCTAGGAGGCATAAGGAATGTGATATCAGTATGATTTGGATGTAGTGTACCATCAATGTAATCGAGCCAAGACTATCCAAGTATGGGTGGAGAATAATGAGAAGTACATGAAAGAAAACTGATAAATCGAATATGTGGAGCTTAGAAGCGTAGTTATGAAAACATATCTATGATAGAGGTGAGGATAGTGGGATGGAGGAAGGATATCAAAAAGTGTGAATCCTAATAGATCCAAGCCATCTTTTGTGTAAATAGTGTCAGATCGGGTGATATTGAATGGAATGTGAGGCCAATAAGAGTCATGTATGAAAAGTGTGCATGCGAAAGGAGGATATTCGACACATAGTGTTCTTGGAGAGATGAAGTAGATGGCATGGTGTCTAATGTAAAAATGGATCCTTAGTGATGAAGCATGTCAAGGAGAGGGGTAGGAGGTTTTGTTAGTTGATAATCATCAGTGATATATGTAGGAGGATTATGGAGTGACTAAAATTATGATATAGAAGTGGATAAGGTCAAGTAGTGAGTGGTTCTATGTTACAATATTTGAATGGGCCGTGGTCGATAATAATAATATATTCCTAGCCATCATGGAGGAACATAACACACTGATTGATTTACAAGATACTTCTGTATAGTGTGAAGCCATGGCCTACCAAGTAAGAAATTGTATTCGAGCTTGGTGTTGATAAAAAAATATATTAGGAATTTTTTAGAATCAATTGTGATGGGAAAGGTGATAGTGCCCATATACGGATGCATAAAAGAATCATTGTTAATGATAGAAATGGATGTGGGATTGTTGTTGGCGAGGAAAGGCAAAGCTATTGAATAAATGAGAGATTGAAAAGATTGAGATGAGAGATATTATCGAATAGTACTCATCTAATTCCTATATTATAGATATAATATTGTATATAAAGAGGATGATCATTATCATGAACAAAAAGAAAGTGGTCATAACTTGAAGGGAAAGAAATTTTTGGAGAGAAAATTCGCTCACGAATCACTGATACTAATGCAAGAGAATCATTAGGATGACATTCAAATGCAAAATTTATTGGTCATGAGGTCATGAAAGAGATTCTTAGCTGTTTAAGAGTTTGAAATTTTTGATAGTCCATTTCCCTCCAAAAACGTGGTTCAAAATTACAAAGCATGTAAAGCAGAACAATAATGGCTTCTAATAAATGTAAAAGGGAATATTAGATTTCAAGGCATGGTGTAGAGATTCCTAAGGATATATGTGAGTTAAAATAATATCAAGAATGATGTAAATATGTTTCATTATGATTTAATGGGATTGTGCATCATGTATGATTTATAAAATAAAGTGATTGTAGGCAAAAATCACACACTTGGGTACATTTCTAGGTCATAAGAACATACTTGAATTCATATGATCCCTAAGAAAGAAAAATAGTAATTGATTGATGTCTTTGGATTATTTTTTATCTTTATTTATTTCTCTTTGTTCTTACACACCCTACATCCCAGTCTAAACTTTATTATTTTATCTTGAATAACTTTGGTCACCATCTCCCGAGATAGGATTCCATCTCCTAGGTGCCCTTGTCCTTTTGGGTGCGCTTGACATATTTTTATATTACTCACCCATTTTGGGCCTCTATTATCTTCTTGGAAATCTTATTTTCTTATGGGTCATCCTTTTATTTGTCATTTAAAAAATTAAAATAAGGGGATCATATAAATATAAATCTATATGACTATAATAAAGGACCAAGATCTAAGAATCTATTGAATCACCACCTAACGTTCCATCCAAAGGCATTATACGAGCATAAAAATTCATCCATATAACACTCATTTAAGTGATACATGACTACATTTTTGCATACATGCGTAGGAGGAAAATTCGAGTTTTACTTCCACACATCTATTTATATTGATACATCTAGTTATCACCGCTATAACATGAGGCTAGCACAAGGGCTTCCTAGGGCACAATTACATCACACACACACAAGAACTACATGGAGTTTGACACCTAATGTGGTTATTAGTTATAAGTTCACTAACTTTCGTGAACAATGGGTTAATTATCTGAATCCCCATATTTCTTCTTTCCTTTTGAGATTGGATGTAGTTTGAGGGTTGTACGAGTCCTTATCTATTTTTAGGTTGCGGAGTGAATTTGGTAATCATCCGATGACATGCAAGTGACAAAATGTGAAGGTTATGAACTCTTGTGACACAACCAAAACAAGTTTCTTAGCACCTACATAGTCATGGTTCCAAGAAAAGGCATTTGGAACCTAGCGCCCTTGCCCCATCTCGAACCATAGTCCAGGAAGATTTCTGATAGAATAGAATTTATCAGGAACACTTACGATAGTCTATTTCTCCTTCTCATCATTTATAAAGTCAAGAACACTTCAAGATCAATGCAAAATCATATAACTATTTTATTCTCTCTCTCTCGTAGTTAGGGTTTCACATTCTTTATATTATTTCTTATGGAAAATATGTATTTTAGTATTTATTTATCATATGTGACTCTACAATTAAGTTTTCATAAAATCCATATTTGTTGACTCATTTGGTGAGCCCGTCCATTCAAACCATACCTTCGAGCATGTATCAAAACATCTTTTCTTCTTCTCAATTCATGGATCAATCTTATTATCCTTATTTCATCCCAACTAAGGTTTTGGAATGGTTACTTATGCTTTACTTATTTAGTGCAAGTTTGTAGACATCATTCTCCTGCATTTATTACTATGACTTATTCAAATATTGTTCATCGGTATATTAATTCTTACACGATGATTATGAACATACCATTATTTACAACCTTGATCCATTCAATTTTGTTGCATAGACCTCATTACTGATATGACTATTCCTCCATTGTAGCCAACTCCATATAACATTATTGGTACATAGGTTATTGGTCAATCTAATGCTTCACAACCTTTTTCCATGTCTTCAAGCATACCATAAATTTCCACTCACAAGATCTTAATATAATATCACCAAACGTGTCTACTCCAATAACCACTACCACTCATTTAATTTAGAATCCTCTCGTTCCTACATCTTGCTCACTTCCTACAAATATCTTTAATACTACTATTCAACATGATAATTCCAGCACGATGATTCGATGACGAGGTTGATATCATTGAGCTTAATGATGATAAATTGTGCAATCTAAATTGTAATCCTATCAAGATAGTGAGTCATAATTCAATGATACTTTCATTGCTTTTGTCCTTGGTGAATATCAATTCAAGAAACCCCCTCCTACTTATGTTATGGTAATATTTCTAGGGTATAAGTAGTCATTTTGCACCCACCAACAACAAGAAAACCTCATGTACACTAACCTATCACCCAACGGAGCACTTCAGGCACTCACCCAAGGTCCGTGCGAGGGAGCCGAGTCTCTCTTTTATGTGAGTTTAGTGGAAGGAATCATTCATGGTCTTGAATTAGTGATTTAAAGGACATGAAAAAGCTATAGAGCTTAGAACGACTTCTATACCCCTTCGAGTCATGACCATAAGCAAAGCGCGCCAACAAAATTAATAGAACTAGGAAGTTGTAAATCCACAATTAGACTTAGATTTCAAGTAAGGTTCATGATTATACAAGATAAAAAGCATAGTAGAAATATGTAGATAATACGGGAAGGAGATCTTAATATCATTGTCATTTGTAACCTTATCATGTTCATTCATAGCATTACTTATAAAAGATTATAGAAGGGGAGATCATAGTCATGCACTATATCTAGATCCATACATGTACACTCACAACACAAAATTTACATTCCCATTCCATTATTACATTATTATTACAATCATCTACCCATTCTATCCCATAGCTCTCACAGTAAATTTATAGAGCTCCATTACCTCACTTGTGTCTCTCCTTCTTTTCCAAGGGTGCACGTATAAATAGGCATCCGAGCTCTAACAAAGTCCTCTGCAACATCATATCTCTGGCCCAAGTGTCAAGGTATGGGTCACCCAGTGCATTCCTCTCCATGTCATGATTAGCCTTTTGGATCTTCCTATCGGAAGGTATATTCCTTCCAGGCATCCTATTCTTAGGCGGAGCCTTATCCAAATAGAACACGTTCTTCATGTGTTTCATCAAAAGGCCGAAAATGTCTAAGTCCCGAATTGTTCTTTGTGGAAATGCGTCCATGGTTCTCTAAGAACCATTTTTGAATTCTACCTTGTGTGCCTTCACTTGTGCACTCCCCCTGGCATCGTGCGTGTCTATGCGCTTTTAAGATTTGGTAGCTACATTAGGGTTCCAACATTACCCCACACTTCACTTGTTTTATGTCCTCGGGAACCTTTTCAAAGAATGCAAGATACAAAATGCAAGGCCTTGCCTTGGAAAAGAATGGAAGGAAAGAATAAAGAATTAGGGAGAGAAATAATAAGGAAAAGCTGCCTAAAGAAGAAGAAGGGAAAAATTTTGCCTTGCAGTCACCTCAGTGTATTCCAAGTGTTGACTTCATCCTACACTCTTGTGCAGAGGTCACCAAGCAATGTGCTCACCTCATCGAAGGTTAACCCTTCCCCTTATATATTTATGGTTTCACCACCATTTCTAGTTCCTTTATGATTTTCCAAGGAATCCATCTTCCTCATAATGAACTTGTAGAGATCTTTTAGCGGGTTTCGATTGAGCCGAAGGATATCAATAGCTTCAGACTTCTTTTCCACTTCAACTAGGATTTTTTCTCGCTCGGCTTTATTGCCTTTATTCTTCTCCACGAAGTCTTTTAGGTTGGCCTTGTCACATCGGCAAGAAACATACTTTTCACCTTTTCCTAGTCCGTGCAATGGTCGTATGTGACCCCAACAGTTTGTGCAGCTATTTTTACGTCGTCAAGCACCTCATTGTATTCAGCTATGAGTGTGATGACCTTCAACTTGTCCTCCTGCTCCAAGCACGCAGCTACATCCTCTATCGACTCCAAGGCCAAAGGCTGCCTTTCCATGGTGAGGATCCGAGTCAAGTCCTCTAGACATTCCAGGGAGGATCCATACTTTTGTGCGGGAGGGTTGAGGTCTGGGTGCTTCATGATGATAGCTTGGGAGATGAGCTCCACCTTCTTGGAAACTTCATGCACTTTATCCTTCTCCTCCTGAATCTCCCTCTGTAGTTGAGCGTTGATCAATTTTTCAAGGCTGAGTTCCTTTGTTAGCTTAACTACTTCTTCCTTCCTCTTCTCCAATAGGTCCTCCAAGACTTTAACCCTGTCATTTTTGTAGAAGATCCTAGCCTCAATTTCCATAGAGACTTTTTTGAGTGTGTTACACACTTTCTCATCCGATAGTTGTTACATGTTTATAATGGGGTTGTCCCCTTTCCCTCGGACAATGCTAAATCTTGCTCCTTAGTTAAAATCAAACTCAAAGGCTCACCAAGGTGGGATTCAATTGCCCATGATAGCATCTTTCTTGTGTGCGGGTATCCATCCTCGTGGATCAAAGGACTCCATGGAGGTGAGCTCCTTGGTGGGCACGAAGATTATGGAAACATGCATGTAAAACTTTGTTGGGTTAATCAACATATCCCATCATTATTCTTCCCCCTTTCATGCATTTACTTCCCATGCGCACGCCCTTGGGAATAGTTACTGAAAGAGTTAGGCCTTTTGTGCTACTGACACTCTTCTCCCTTTTCTCTTCCTTGAGTTCACCGAGCACGAGCTCTACGTTGTGCTCCAATTCCTTGTCCACTAAGGAATTAATCATATTCTCTACCTCCCTTGTCACTTTCTCATCCACCTCCTTTTGAGTGAGCTTGGACATATCTGGCTCCTTGGTACTTTCCCCCTCACTCCTTTCTTTACTCCACACGCCTTCCTCCACTGGGTGCTCTTCCTCCTTACAAAGATGAAGGCATCATTTACATCTTCTACTTCTTCTTCTCTGAATCATGGACATTAATCGGCTCCTGATCCACCTCCAACTCTCCCTCTTCATCATCATCCTTTTTTCCTATATAGGCATTTGGGTCATCTGTATCTTCAGACTCTTGTTCTTCCATCCCCTTTTCTTCTTCCTCCACTTAAAACTCTAGAGTCGGGGATGTGGTCTTCTCTTCATCCGAGGGATCCTTGGGGATGGTGGCTTCGTGACGCTCTAGGGTCTTCTCCTTGACCATCGTTCTCTTCTTCTTCTAGACATAGGTACTTGGTTCCACGGTATCTCATGTCCGCTTCTCAACGTGCTCTGTTCCTCTTTCTCTTCCCTCTCCTTGTGCTTTGGCGCAGCTTCCTTCTTCCAATAGGGTCATCTAGAATGTATATCTCATCTCCACGTACGTGCCCTTTTTGAACTTTGGCCTTATACGTAGGTAAATCCTTGCAACATTTCTCCCAGCAATAGCTAAGGTGAAAGGCCTTGCAATATGCACATCCTGTAACACATACCTTTCATTATACGTGTGCTTCTCTGGGTAGACCGATTCTTTCTCATTTCCCTGTGTTCTTTGTCAACGGTGGACAACTCAAGGTCCAATTTATTCGACTCCTTGTATCTTTACTACTCGATTTGGAAAAATTGGGTAGTAAACAAGAATGAGAGTTTGCACCATGGACTCCAACTACCATCCACCAAAATGAACCTGCCAATGCAAAAGTGCTTTGGTAGACCACGAACTCTACTTCTCCTCCAGTCCACTGACGGTCCTTCACAATGTTCCTCTCACCCATGAAACACTACGCTCTGGTTTGTAGATCTTAACGGACCGATTGTGCTTAATTTTTGGGATTTTCCTTCACACGAGTCATTTCTCAAAACCCTATCTCTTGAAAGAAAATCACTCTTCATGTTCGCAAAGTAAAATAATGAACTACCCATTACGGTATTTATAGATTTTCTCACTTTTACCTATTTAAGGCTAGGCTACCTACCACCATACGATAATGTTTAATGCAGTGTTCAAACAACACCCAACTTCAGCGCTTCTCCACGTGCCCCATCCTTGCACGAAAATTTTTTCATCTCGTGCCCGATCCTTACGTGAAAACATTTCCACCCATGCCTAATCCTTGCACAAAAATGTTTCCACCCACACCCAATCCTTGCACAAAAATGTTTCCACCCATGCCCAATCCTTGCATGAAAATATTTCCACCCATACCCAATCCTTATGTGAAACATTTTCCATCCTTCCAAGCGCGCACAAAAATCCATCTTGACAAAAGACTCTTGTAGCGGTTGTTACCATTGCAAAAGGCACCTCTTCTATCCTCATGATTCTTGCTTTCGCCTACCTCATTTTTTTTTCTTTTTCACCTTTGTACATGGATTTCCAATGTAACCTTATTTTACCACTAACCCAAATCCTCCTGTGAGAATAACTCAAAGTTTCTCTTCCGTATTTCACCCCACACTAAAATGATGCGCGGTCCTCTACGCATTCATAAGTCAAAAATTAATAAGGTTACCAGTGCCCAAGGCCCAAAATAAAACAACAACATGAAATGGAAATACAAGAAAGGAAATGCATAAAAGGAAATTCTAAACTAAGCGATAAAACTACCCTATTTACAAACACCAAGAAGCATTATTTATTGTAGGGCTTCACCTACTCCCATTAAAGTGTCCAGTTAATTTTGTTCCATCCAAGCACTTGTAAGCGCACACGCTTTGAATCAAGGATGTATGAAATTACATAAGGACCCAACCAATGCACCTTCAACTTTCTAGGATGGTGTAGAAATTTTGAATCATATAGCAATACCATCTGGCCAACCTCAAACTGTTTGTTCTTAATATGGTAGTCATTCCATTCATTTTTCTTTGCCTACTCGGTTGTTTGGCTCCATCTTGCTAGTGCGCGCCTTTCATCCAACTTTATCAATTCATCTATTCTTTCCTTTAGCACTTGCTCATCATCCAACCCTCCGTGCGCATTATACGCGAGAGATGAGAGCATGAATTCGATCGTAAGATCGCTTCCACCGGACACCAATTGAAATTGTGTGGTCTTGTTCAATATTTTATACATTGTTCGTATGCCCAAAGAACAATCGACACCTTGTCTTCCCAATCCTTCGCTACCCACGTCACATATCTTAGTCAATGTGTGAGTAAGGATTTTGTTGAATGCCTCTGCAGTCCCATTTTCTGAGGGTGATAAGGGGTAGTGTTGTGATGGGATAACATGAATTCTTCCAATATAATCCTGACGATTTCATTTAAGAATTGAGTGCCCTATCACTTGTTAAACTTAAAGGGCACCCATACAGCGATAATGTTTTCCCACAAAAATCTAGTAGTTGTGGCTGCGGTGCAATCCTTAGTGGGCATGGCCTCTACCCACCTTATCAGATAATCAATACAGGTAATGATATACCATAAGTTAGTCCTTTGCGTAGTTGGTGAGATTGGTCTAACAAAATCTATTGCCCATTTCTCAAAAGGTTTCACGTTGGTGATGGGCGCATGGGAATCTCATCCCTTCTTCTAAGTTTGCCAAGGTGTTGGTAGTGATCACATGAGCCATGCAAAACTCAATGCAATCCTAGTGAATTGTCTCCCACCATAGTCTAGTGACTAGGATCTTGCATGTGGTTACATTCCCCGCATAGTGTCCTCCAACAATCCCACCATGGGCTTCTTCTATTATGGCCACGCATTCATGTTCTAATACACACCGGCAAAAACCTCATCACGACCCATTTTATATAAATCCCCATTGATCAACATGAAGGGTGTGATGCATATGGCTAACCTTTTCCTTTCTAGTGCATTCATCCCTTCGGGTGCCACACCTTCCTTAAGAAAAACAACAATGTCTTCTAACTCCGAGGGCACGCGCTACAACCTGAATAGTTACACGTTTGGCATGGTTTCCTTGATACTTTACACGTCCTCTCCTGAATCAATCCTTGATAAATGATCCGCCCACAATTGTTCTTTCCCGGTTTACCACCACTTTGAATTCAAATTCCTGAAATAAAAGTACCCATCAGCATATGCACCCTTGTAACACTACTTTGTTTACTAGATACTTCAAGGCCATATGGTCAGTGTAGATCATTGACAATGCCTCCCGCTCGGTCATTGTATAATTATGTTCTACTTGTGTCAACTTTCTACTTGAAAAAACAAGGGATGATCGACAATCCCCTCTCCGAGGTTGAGCAAGAATGGCTCTCATTCTTTGTCTTAGAGGCATCCACATGGACATGGAAAGGTTTATCCCATGATGGGAATCGTAAAATAGATGTGGTGACAAGCCTTTCTTTTAGAGTGTTGAATGCCCTCTGCTGCGCCTCTCCACCGAAAGGTACTCTTATGTCCGAGAAATATTTCCAAAGGCACGGTGATCTGATGTATCCCGTAATGAACTTTATGTAGTACCCAGTGTGTCCAAGAAATCCATGCACGGAGATTTGGCTAGTAGGCTCCCAAATCCCACAATAACTACAACTTTCGTAGGATCCACCGATAAGCCCTCTTTACATATGATATGTTCCAAAAACATTCCAAAAGGTGTTAAAGACAAATTTCTTGATGTTGAGGAAATCCTAAACCGCCAACTTGTTTCAAACATCAATATCAAGTTATCACAATTATCCCTTAACAATCCATACACTATCCAATCATCGAAATATACTTGAAGGAACTTGTGGATAGCGTCCTTAAATTCTTGTACCACTATGCGCAAAAATACGGCGGGTGCATTCGTCAATCAAAAGGGCATGACCATGTACCACAAAGCTTCCCCACTCGATGGTAAAGGTTGTATTTTCTTGGTCTTCCGACAATCCTTACTTGGTGATATCTCGAGAATCCATCCCTAAGGGAATAGACCTCGCGCCCGATAACTCCTTCCAAAATCTCTTCATTGAAGGGGGTGGGAAAAAGGTCTATGATACAAACAAATGTTCAACTCCTATAATCCACACATATCCTAATCTACACCTCCTTCCTTATGCTTTGATCACCATTGGACTTATCCATTTTTATTCCTCCACAGCCTCAATGATACGAGATCTATCATTTTGTCTAGCTCTTCTTTAACCCTTACGTGCATGCTAGGATTCATCTTATAAGGCCTCTTCCTGATCTGTAGGCGTGCACCATCTTTCAACTTTATCCTCATTTTCACCAATGAATGATGGACACATTTAAACTCATTGTATCCGCATGGGAATAAATCCTCGAATTCATGTAAGAGATCGATGATCTTTGATACTTCCTTATCTAACCGGTAGTCCTCAATGATAGCTTCCTTAGGCTCCTTCTTGAGCTGATGTTAACTTTCTTGGTTTTGAGCGGTTTATGATACTGCGTACACACATGCATCTACACTATCAACTACCTTACGCATCCCAACCGAATGGTCGACAATTAGGCTCTCCATATCCTCTCCATCGATAGCGTATACCATCTTTCCTTTCTCCTTTTCAGCACACACGTGCTTGGTTGTATGTCTTCTTGTTCCTCCTCTTTGAACCGCGCTTCCGAGGATAGGTCCACCAAGTAAGTCTACTAATCTATCTTCTACCATGGCGCAATCCCCTAGAGTGAGGTGCTTGATAGTATAAAGTGCCTCATCAACCGTTTGCATGGTACTTTGGTACTCAAATGTGTGATCCAGGTCAGCCACTAATTCCTGCCAATTTCTTATTTGGCGGCGAGTTTCAGAATGGATGTACCAAGCATGTGCACAACCTTGTAGTGTTTAATATAGCTTGTGCACCCAAAGGGAAGGTGGTAAAGCTTCCGCACCTTCTCCCCAAACCCTCTCACATGCCTGGATGTGGGAAGAGGCAAGTTCATTGCTATTGTAACCCTTGATAGCGGTGGGTAGATTGCTCTTCGAGAATCAGATAGTGAGCGCAATTCTTACTTCACACCATTCCAAAAAAATTAACTATGCGTGGCCCACCACCTCATTCTTTGTTCCTATCAAAACATAACCCACCATACCTTGTCACTCATCCTCCCTCCATTGAGCTTCCATTTCTCTCAAAAATACCTCGGGGTATTCATCCCCAGAATACTTGGTTATTGTCTTTCCTCCCAAGTGCCGAACTATATGCGTCATGGTTGCCTTGCTTATTGATCCTTTCGGATGTCACCCAATCAACTCATAAGTCCGTATGTACCCAATTATCATGTCATCTTGGTAGTATCACCGATAGATTGAGCATCATCAAAGCTGGATGATTCCTTTTGTAGGATGGATGGCCTCTGGATCTCTTATAGAGCACACATATATTCTTTCCAGAATTTCTCCCGAGGGGTTCAAAAGTATAGGGTGTGGACTTTCCATCGGCAAGTGGTATAATCACCCTCTCTTCATTGTTTTTGATACTTATGTACCCCTTGTTAAACCAAAGATCGTATTATTCTTATAACACCATGGGTACCCAAGTAAAGGCTAGGAAATTATCTACCATGGAAAGCACCAAGAATTCAAAATCCCCTATGAACTTCGTCCCTTGAATGGTAATGGCCGCATCCTTCAAGACACCTATGGACATTGCCTTTGTCTTATTTTCCATATACAACACATTTGAAGATGGCTGTAATGTAGGTCTTCCCATTTGATGCCAGGCATCTAGAGTGAGAACATTAACCTCCCACTGTGTCAATGAGGATGTTGCTAAGTAGCCATCCATCCACTAATGCATTCAAGGTGATCTCTTTGTCATAATCAAGGCTATGAGGTGGGAGGTTTGCATGCAGATCTGCCTTTCGTGCTCTTCCCGGTGCGTGGTACCTTTTATCTCAACCATGCTCCTAGTAGGGAGAATGATATTCTCCTACCTCAATAGTTTACACATCTCCTTCACCTCATCAAGGCATCCTTTGGTGCTTCTACTAGTATTCTTTGCTCATCTTTTCTAGTTTTCTCTTTTAAGCATTGGATCTCCCCTTGTAAGCTTCAAATTACGTCCATGGTTTCTTGGTAGAATTCTTCTCGACAAGTGATTTGGATACTTCCATGTATTACTTCCTCCCTTGAAACAAGGGGTCTCTGCCTAGGCACTTCCCTTGCGCGCGTGGACTCGCCTTTTTGTTACCATAAAAGGATCTAGTTGATTCATGCATTACTTGTAGGAGCCACTACATGTTAGCCTTCTTAATACTCACCATGGTAGTGCCCTTATCCTTCCAAGATCTAGCACACTCTTATGTTCGTATAACTCTGGGCACTCTTCATAGTTACGTTTTTTGTCACACGGGAGCATTGTAGAAGGTCTAAAAATTCACTCTTATAATGGTCTGTGGCTCCACAATTAAAGCATGTTCCATGTGGGAACTCACTTCTTCCCCCGCGGTTACCATGACCACGAAATCCTCCACAAAACCCTCTTCCACATGCACCTCCATCTCCGCGCTCTTCATACCGATGTTCATCTCCTTTGGAACTGCTGGCAATGCCATTCGACACACACCAAGATCAATTGCCTCATGAATCTAGTCAATCAATCTACAATCCTTAGTGTCATGTGTGGTTGAGGTACATATCTTGCAATAACAAGATATGTTTTTGTAGATCGCGTGCTATATAATAGGGGCACCTACTTACATCATGGTCCCCGTGACATATTTCACAATTTACCGCTATGGCGCGTACCACCTTCCGAGTACATATCCCACCATTATCCTTTATGTGCCCTTCTACATGTTACAATCTATGCACCACATCCCTCCATGAGTCTCTGGAACTGTGTTGGCAAATAATTTCTCCAATTGCTTAGCCATGGAAGCAATTTGAGCCTCCAGAAATGGGCTAACACCAGTGTCAACACTACCAACTGCCTTAGCATGCAAAGCAGCTTCCAACGCTTCACACAGGTCCATGAATGTTTTATGAGATAAATCCCTCCTAAAGGGTGTGATCAACCCTTTGACAAACCACTGAGCATGTTGTGAAGGGTGGATATCATAAGATAGTTTAGATAAAAGAGTTTTAAAGTGCACATCATATTCCACATGCTCTCTGCCATTCCTGCTAGATTTCTTTGAGAGAGTTGATGCTCTTTTGTTCAAACTTAGGTATGTGGAATTCTGCCAAGAATGCATTTCTCAGCATGGTATAATCCACAATAGTTTGATGAGGGTCATACTTTCTATACCAACTATGCACGCGTCCTTGCAAGGTCATCATAAATTGACTGGCCTTTCGATCCTAGGTCATGATCCCCTTTGCATGCCATAGCAGCTCACACTTATGCACATGCTCTGCGGCATCTTCTATCCCACTATAATCTAGTAAGTGTAGAGACATCTCAAAAAAGACTTGAGGAGGTGGCTAAGGCCCTTGTCCTCCCGATCCAATCCCTTGGTTTCCTCCAGTGTTTCCTCCTCGCTAGACCCACTAGATCCTGAGCCACCAGCTCCACCACTTCCACCTCTAGATCCTCCTGTGTTAGGTACAGGCTAGTGTTTTTCATGCCGAATGCTCCTGTCATTCCACTAAATTACATGCCGACAGTTTGTGAACTAGTGCCACTCCCAGTCATATTTCCTCATGACTTCTTATTGTGCTTCCAAAATCTACCGTATATGTGCCTTGTCCAAACATTCCACCAAATATTAGTATAGTGTGTGAAGCCATAAAAGTCCCAAATGAGAAGTTGTATCTTCTTGGTGCCGATCGTTTGCTTCTACGATATCAAATAGATCCCCGTGCTTTTCCCTCATTCATAAAAACCAAGCACCAAGGTTTGGTCACTAGGTGGGGTAGATGTGCACTTACGAATCTTCTTTCTCTACGCGACGGAATCTCATCAGAAGCCACAAGGTTTTCTCTCTCACGCTTACCAAGATGGGGTATCATAGACTGTTCTAGTTCCACATCGTCCATGTGAACTCTCAGCTCCTTTCCACCATGGTCTAGCTCCATAATCCACATGTAATCTTACACTATCTATCGATCTCCCTTTCATGCATTTCATTATACTTGAGCCATCTCTCCTCTCTTTCCTTTTCATTCGTTATATCAGCCATCTTTCCCGACCGGATTCCTCGCCAAGTTCTTAGATTGGTTTAGCCGCCATAGGAAATGCATCTAAACCCATGGTTACCATTAAGATCTTGATTTCCAGGGGATAACATGTAGAAATGATCCTCTGGGATCCCAGAGAAACTCAAACTCAGTAACTTCTAGACAACAAGTACATGGAAATTGCATATCCCAGAGTGTAGCTAGTCAATACTCCCTTCCACTAATGATCTATAGCACGAGTCCACATTAAATTAGCATGTTGTAAGTTAACTAGTATGTTTCTTAGGTCTAAGGGTATGATTTATAATACGCCCGACGTGGATGCATATTTAAGAGCCACTCAAATAAATCTACTTGGGAAATAGCATAAGAAGGTTTCATACAACTCATGATAAAGAGTGTCTTTCACCAATCTTCGTGTGTCAAACCCAGGCCCAAAGTATTGAATATCCGAGTGAATTCGTCCTCCATGATTTTAAGCCAATTTTCAACACCTTCAAGTGTTAAGCCCTCTACCATCAATTTTCGTACAGATCATGATGTATTCCATGTTCCACTACAACTTCAAAAAGAGGTCCTAGCAATGGAACCAATATGTAGTCATTTTTGCACCCACCAAGAACAAGGGAACCTCATGTGTGTGGCGCCTATCACCAAGTGGTCCTTGGGCGGTCACCTGAGGCATGTGAGAGGGAACCGAGTATCTCTTTTATGTGAGTTCGGTGGAAGGTATCATTCATGGTCTTGAATTAGTGATTTAAAGGACATGAAAAAGCTATAGATCTCAGAATGACTTCTATACCCCTTAAGTCATAACCATAAGCAAAACGCGCAAAGATAATTAATAGAACTAGGAAGTTGTAAATCCATAATTAGACTTAACATTCAAGTAAGGTTCATGATTATACAAGATAAAAATCATAGTAGAAACATGTAGATAATACAGAAGGAGATGTTAATATCATTGTCATCGTAACCTTATCATGTTCATTCATAGCATTACTTATAAAATATTACGAAGATGTTGAGGGAGACCGTAGTCATCAGGCCATATCCGGATCCATACATGTACACTCACAACAAAAAAATTTACATTCCCCATTCCCTCATTACATTCTTCCTATAATCATCTACCCATTCTATCCCATAGTTCTCATAATGAAATCTATAGATCTTCACTACCTCACTTGTGTCTCTCCTTCTTTGTAAGGAACGTGTATAAATAGGCATCACTGGGCTCTAACAAACTCCTTTCAAACCTCAAATCGGCCCCAAGTTTCAAGGTGTGGGTCACCCTAGGCGCATTCCTCTCCATGTCTTGATTAGCCTTTTGGATATTCCTATTGAGAAGGTATATTCCTTCTAGGACACCCTGTTTAGGCTAGAACCTAATCCAAATAGAACATGTTCTTCATGTGTTCTAGTTTCTAAAAGGCCGAAAATGGCTAAGTCTCGAATTGTGCTTTGCAAAGCACGTGTCATCTTTGGTTATCCAAGAACGCTTTTTGATTCTACCTTGCATGCTCCTCAGCTATGCACACCTACATGCCTTTTAAGATTTGGTAGCTACATTAGGGTTCTAATAGTCTATCCATATATTATACATCATATCACCTTCCTCATCTTCCCATGAGAATTGTGCATCAACACTTCCTCCTTTCGCATGCAACTTGTTCATTAATAATTCATATTTCCAACACATTTCATTAGATCCTACTTTCTTGGATACTATTTGCACATATGATGGCTTAAATCAACTAAGATTCCCAACGATGCTCTCCTCCTCCACTTCGATTATCCTCACCTTTATCATGGATATGTTCACATCATTTCTACTTATGGCCTCCACGTCTTTCATTTATCATTATTTGTTTCACACCCTTCTTAAAATTATCCAATTACACTTGGGTAGTCATTTCTTGACTATATTGGTGGCACTTTAGATCCTAATAATATTGATATCACATTTCCCATGGGTTTTGACCATGTTTTTATTTGCAATGATTCATTTCTTTCCTTTACACAAAATCTTACTTGCTTGTATGCAATGGTTTTCCACTACCATATTTCATCAACGAAAAGAATACACAATGGGAATGTATGACTTACATTGCAATATATCTTTATCTGATTAACCCCATACTATTTCATACCAAGACTCTAAGACTTCTCCATTTGGCTTCAACCATAAAATGATGATCTCTTACACATATGTTACTTGATTATTTTCTACATAATACACTTAGGGTACATCATGCTTACTTCCCCCTATTAATATTATCATGTGTCTTGCAATTAAACCATTATTCTCCATGCTTCACATATAGTCTTTCTCATTCCTATTACACAAGTTGATACACACAAATTGTACCTCTATTTCCTTATGACACACTTTAGTTCCATTGTTCATACTTGATGATGAAGGTTTTAATGTGAAATGAACCTCACATTAATCACCACATTCACACTCTTTACACACTCTCTGCTTAATTTATCTATCTATCAAACACACATTTTATAAAAATTTGTTGATGAAACACTCTTGTTCTATGGTTCATTCTTGACTATCGAGGAGTATTTTATAAATGAACCTCATCTCATACATATTAAGCCGACATATGATCGGGAACACCTGATCCTATAACATATACATTACATATCATTCCATTTCAAACATTCATAACATATTACATAGCTAGTTTTCACACACCCTTTCTTTCTTATACTAGTTTCATGTACAATTATTTTCACATACTAGATAGATACTTAGTATGTCATGATCTTTCTATATATACACATTCTTGTTCACTTGTTCTCTATTTGTGAATGCACACTTTATATATATCCTTACACATAAAAATCATGCTTGATATTGTACCTTTTTCCAATCCCACCAAGGCTCATGGGGGCATCTAATTTCTCACACATTATAGGTGCTATTGTGTCATTTTATATTACTTTTTTCTTATAAGCACACTATTTTATATCGGATCATGTATCGTTTGTTATACTTTTTATTTTTAATAACATGCTAATCGGTGCTTATGTGTCACATTTTCTTTGTAGGACTATTTTTCACCAGTGTTGTCTGATGCTTTGCTTTATGCTATTTTCCATTGTTTAACATTGGATTCCATTGTTTGGAACATTTTCTTTGTGTCTGTTTTATCATGCTTGTATACTTTTCACCACTTAGCTCTAATTGTCTTGTGAAATTTTGAGGGATGTCCTATGTTTGAAACCAACTTTTTCACAAGTCTACATTATCCATACTATTTCTTTTTACATTTCCTCTATAAGAGGTTTATTGCTTTTTCTACTAACAAATGTATCTAGCCACTTTGTTTTCATGTGCCTTAGTTTCTACCATACACATTCCTCCTCGTGGTAGGGTATTCATTTCATATTAGTTTTAGGTTTTCTCCTTTTGACCTCATGCTCATATAAGTATCACATGTGCCCCAAACTAGGGGATACATTGGGTGAATTATTCACACATAGAGCATCTTATAGCTTCAAGTATAGGCTTTGACAATACATGAACAAAATAGTCTATAGTTTATGAATGAAAAAGATTCTAACTTGGGTCTTCGTCAAAACACAGGCATTAGCACCTAGATATAGAAACTAGTTCTGGTGATCCTTACCATTATTGGGTGCCTATGAATAAGTGGAAGTTATAGTTACTTTCTTGGATTCAAATAGTTTTTAGTAGTTCATGAACATTTTTCATAGTATAGGCATAGTGCTCCAAAATAAAAATGCATTATTTTCTCATTTTTCTACTTTGATCGAACATGGAACAACACAAAACTAAAAATGGATCATACCATCTGCATTGGTGTATAAATTCAAGAAGTAGTCATGGAAGGAGAGTAACACTAGACCTATCTCCCTAACACTCTTTTTCCATGATGTGAGATTGCCAAAAAATTCAAAACTAGTGTCATATCACTGAAAATATCATTCTTTAGATGAGATCACCCAAAAACACGATCTCGGTATGAGATATCCCAAAAACTCACTCTTTTATATTGTAGTTAAGAAATTTTATATCATTTTCATTCTTCACATGATCAGTGCACACTTTCATTTTACTACTATTTTACATTTACATAATTTTTGCATAATTTTATAGATTTTTCATACGACATGATTTTAACTTCTCTTTTTATCTTATTTTATAGGCTTGTCCTTAGTAAAAACAATATGTATCCCTACATTAAGCAAAACTATCGTATAACACAATACAAAAATATGATTCACCCCTAGGTCACTTCCTTTTCTTAGCTTCCATTCTTCATTTTTATCACTTCATGCTTTCATTTGTCTCTTCGACATGGTATCGCCATCATACTCTACATGGTTATTAGGTATGAATGTCTTATCTACTTTATGTTCTCAATTATTTACTTAACAACATAAGGTGGGGGAAATGTAAACACAAAATCATGCACTTGGGTATATTTATAGGTCCTAAAAAATACTTGCATTGATATGACCCTAAGTGAGAGATATAGTAATTTAGTATTGTATTTTGTCTCATTTCTGTCTTTCCTACTTTTGCTTTAGTCTTTCACACCCTAGAAACTAGTCTAAAATTTATTTCTTTATCTTGCATGACTCTATACACCAATGCACATGCAAGAACTAATGCATAGGTGTTGTAAACCTTGTAGGCACCCACTAACCTCTTTCTATATTAATACTCCCTTTTGGGCATATTTTATATTTTTGGGCATCTTATTTTCTTATGGATCAGCCTTTTAGTTGTCAATTACGAAATTCAAATAAGGGGATCATATAAATACAAAGCCATGTGACCATAATAAAGGAGCAAGATCTAGGCATCTATTATCACCACTAAAGGTTACATCCAAAGAAATTCTAATAACATTAAAGGCATCCATATAACACTCATAATAGGGATAAGGGAATGCATTTTTGCATACACACATAAGAGGGAAGTTCATTTTGTCACCTATAGATATATTTACATTGGTACATCTAGCTATCACACCCACTATCATGTGCACTTGGACAAGGGATACCTAGGGCATGATTCTATCACACATGTATAAGAACTACATGGAGTTTAATATGATGTGCAACACTCAATGGTAAGTTCACTCTTTTGGGTGACCACTAGAATAAGTCCAGATGCCCATATTACATATTTGTTTTGGAATTTGATGTAATTTGAGGGTTTTGTAGTTCATTATCTCATTGTAGGTGACAAGTTAATTTGACAATCATCTAGTGACATAAAAACAACAAAAGGTGAAGTTTAATGACTACCTTATGACATAACTAAAACTAGTTTCGAATATATTTTGCACTCATGAACCTAGTAGAGGTATTTGATGCCTTGGTGCCATCACCTAAGTTAAAGACACCCTAGTCCAAGTAGATCTAGTAGTTAAATAAGTTATCAAACATACTTGTGACAATATTCTCTTCCTTTTAATAAGTTTTCTATTAAAAAAATCAAGATCAATTTGAAAAAAAACCAAGTCTTCTATTCTCTCTCTTTTACTTAGGATTTAACATTTCATTAGCTTATTTTATGTGTGAAATCAATGTAGTGTAGTATTTACTTTTCATGCATGATTTTTGCAATTAGGATTTCCTAAATTCCATATTTGTAAAATGAGTTAGTTTTGTTTCAAATATAAAGGGAATGAGATAAAAGAGAAAATATTTCATATGAATGAGTTAGTTGGCCTCCAAGGAGGTATGGAGGAAAAATTGGATAATTCCTTGAAGAATAAGAACTAAGTAGTGTAAGAAACATTTTTTTATATGAAAAATAGTTTAAGTATATAGAAACTCTCTATGATATGAAATACTATCTCTCTTATGAAGATTATGAATATCTTGATTTTCTTGAACTCCATGGATAATTTTATGGAGTTTTGAATGGTGTACATTATATTTATTGAATTAATGCCATTACTTTGAACTCTTAACACCGTAAACTATGATTTTGTGAAGAAATCATTTGTTGTTAATTGTGATATTTTAAGGTGACGTATTATAATGATTATCTTGAGAATGAGGGAGCATGAAATCAGAATGAATGATTTTGAAAAGTATTAAGTTTTTTGAGCTTGAGTATTATGAGACATTCCCTTGCATGTTTGGAAATCATGCGCAAACTGTGATTGTGACTATGAATGGGGATTTTTCTCTTTGGAATGAGTTCCATGTTATAAATATTTAACAAGTGAGAGGAGTACATAGTTCATAAGGTTTTTAACCAAGCCATGTATGTAAGTTCTATTTTTATACAATGTATCTTAATGGTTAAATTTTGAAGTTATTTCTCCTAAGCTATGAATAGAGCACCTAAAGGATAGAGTATGAGAAATGTAACTAAATATCATGAATTATTAACTCTCAAACATTACTTGTAAAAAAATCATTAGGTACAAACAGATGCGTAGTGAAATTTTAGAGTATTGAATTTATTTTACAAAGTTATTTAATTTTTAACCTTACGGTATATACGGGCTGAAGTTAGTTTTAGAGAGAAAACAATTGAAGCATAATCACATCACCCCTGAATGGCTACAACTCAATAGGTTGAAACTCTCAATGTGATTGCATAACATGGAGCTTTTCCCAAAATGGGGGAATTTTAAATCGGGAAAGCTCTTTGAATGAAGGTCGGTTCCTATTCCTACGATCACATGCACACTTTTAATTTTTAGAGTATCTAATCTAATTTTCCAAGGAGATAGGGTTAAGAATATGCAAGAAATTAAAACTAATCTAATGAGGTGATGCACCAAAAAATGTTGAATAACTTTATTTTCACTAAACACAAACCTTTAAAATGTAATGACCTTACACAGATAACCACGATTGAAATGAGAGATTAGAGAGGTGCAATGAACATAAAGAGAGGGTTTAAAATCATCCATGGACATGTATTATTGCCCTATAAATTTGATACAATACACTACAATGGCCAAGAGGCAAGATTTACATTACAATTTTGATGGGAGGTTTTAACTCCAAAATCCACTTACTGAGAACAAGAGAATAAGGGAGGGTGCAAAGTGAGATTATCCAACCTTTTGAAAAATTCCCATCTTAGAATATATAGGAAGAAAGAGAGAAGGGGAGAGATAATTCGAAATCTAGCTTCAACCACCCAAAAATTCATTGAATTTTCTGCAATAATAATGGGTGCCACTATAAAACCCATACCTCCATGTACTATTCCTTGTTGGGAAAGAAGGAAGCCCATACCTTCATTATTGTGGTAGGTGAGAAACACAGGACACCCTAAAAAGGGAGAATTGTATTTTCAGTTTTAAGAGCATAGTCCTTCTCGAACTAAAATAACCAGTTGTAGTTGAGTAGAGGAACCTGTGATATTTCCAAAACATTCTTTCTTGTGAAAATCCAAGATCCAATCAACATTTATGGCCATCTAAAGGTTAGGGTGTCATTCTTCAAAAATGGCGAATTGCTAACTCTATCTATTTTGATATCCGAAATGCATGTAACCTTTGAAAACCCTGAAATTTAGAATTTTGGACATTTTAGTTTTGGAGATTTACTTGTGATTTTTTTGTTTTGGGGTTCCAAACTTTTGAAACTTTGAACCCGAAACTCTTAAAGTTTGAAATTTTAGAGTTTTGGCATTTAGAACCCTTTTCACTATTTTCCAACTTTAGTGACTAGAAATCTGAAATCCTGAAACCCAAAAGTCTAAAATTTTAGACTTTTAGAGTTTTGGGTTTTGGAAACCTTTTCCTTTTTGAGTCCTTGAAATCCACCTTAGCCTACTCTAAAAGCTCCACCTCCGAATTTCAAAAAAATTCGTATCTTGGACTTCTTATTTTCTCAAAAACTCTTTACAAATTTCTTGGGCTGCTTCAACCTTTTGGACCAACTTCGAAATGCAAGATCTCTTGATGGATAAACTCCTCCATTTTTTTTGCATGAAAGATCATGTTTTTCTAACTTTTCTCGAGGGAAAAAATTGGATAACAATTTGGTGACTCATGGGATCACCCATTTGCTAGGTGGAAAGATCAAATTCCTTTGAAGTATACATTAGGCATCAAGTTACAAATGATATCTTGATAATTATCATATACTTGAAAATTGAACCGACTAACACTTCCTAATATTGAACTGTTCTCGCTCCCCTACAATCTCAATTTTTCATAAGAAAATCTTGAAGATGAGATTTGTGAGAGTAGAAAATTGTCTTGGCCTATAGTTTTGCATGTCCATGAAATGTATTTGTTACAACATTCAACTTTGGAGGCACACTCAACCGCTAATAATTACAACTGGGAGCAATAAAAACTATCTCGAAGAAACTTAGGAAATTGAAACCTAAACTACAACAAGACAATGTGCATACACACTTAGAGGAATTAAAATCTAAAATAATATTTAAAGGGTGAAATTTTTTTTTCGATGTAATGTATAAGATAGATTCCGTTAACTGAATTAGAAGCTCTGTCCCTCAAGGTATACAATTGGAAGGAATTGCTACTTTTACATCCCATGACCATATAGGGTCACTCTAAATGGCATCAAACTTGGAATGCCTCCACATTTTTCGAATGCATCCCTTTAGAACTAAGTGCCCTTCCTAAAAGGTCCTTGCTCTTGCTTTCTTATCAAACCATATTTTGACCAAGGATTGATATATTTCCATGTTTTGCATTGCATGTTCCCTAATTTCTTCCAATTCCACCAACTTTGCATACCTATCCTCCATTGGTTTGAACTCAAACAATTCCAACTGCCTCATGAACTCCAATGCGGTTAGCTCAAATGATATAGGCAACACTACCTCTTTTCCATTAACCAACTTGTAGGGAGAATTCCCTGTTGACCTCTTTGGTGTTATCTTGTCAGCCCATAATGCTGATTTTAGCATTGTATGCCATGTCCTCTGGTTTTCATCTAGAGTCCTCCTGATGATTCTTAGTAGGTTCTTGTTTGTGGACTTTGCATGCCATTACCCTATGGGTAATAATTTGAAGAGGTTCTCAAGTAGATCCCATTCATGAAATCACATTCTAGTGATCTTGGAACCTAGGAACACCAATTCATTATCTGATATGATATTTTTGGTATAATGAACCTAGTCACTATCACCTCATAAAAGTCAAGTATGTTAGACTTGTTTGCTTCTTTGAATGCTACGTCCTCGGTCCAATCATCGGTGAAATAGTTTGTTGTCATGAGAATCCACTTGTTTCCTTAGATTGAATTTGATTGATGAATCCAATGAATTCCAATCCACATTGCATGAATAGATGGTGAACTAAAATTGGGTGCGATGGAAGAGTTGCTAGTCTTTCTTTGCCTCCGAAGAATGCACATTTTTTAAACTTATTGATCCAAGTATAGCGATCGGTGAATATTTTGGAAAATAGTAACATGCCTTAATTATTTTGAGAGTTATTTCCATGGGGAAAAATGACCTCCGACTTCTCCATCATGAAATTATTATAACACCTTCTCAATTTGACCTATTCCAATGCATCTTAGTAAAACACCATTGATATCCATTTTAAACAAAACACCCTCAAGAAGAACATCTATGGAATGGATTATAATGAAGTATCTCTCTTTGCTTTTCTCATTTCATGAGGGCATAGGACTATGTGGAGGAAGTGTATCATGTTATGAGTCCAACAAGGAGTGGGTACATTATCATTTTCCTACTTTTTCCCATCTTATAGTACTACCAAGATAGCTTCATTTTCATCACCTACTTCAATATGTTAGCTCTAGGCCAATTGTTCACATAATCCCTTTCCATGAACCAACTTAGTGACCTTAATTTCAATGTCATATTCCATGACATGAGTGATCCATCCTACATGTTTCTCATTCAGATATTTGTTCAGAGAAAGTCCTTGACTCCCACATGAGAGACCAACAACTAAATTTTTTTGTTTGAGACTAGGTGCTTGAATTTTTTAAGCTCTTGAAAACTACAAGGACATGATTTTCAATGAAAGAGTACCTAGTTTCATATTCCTCCAAAACTTGACTAAAGAAGGGAATTGGATGTTCAAATCCCTCTTTGTTTTGCTACACTAGGATTGAAAAAATTGTGTCCCCACCACCAAAGGCATAGGGAATTAAGTCCTTAGAGAAGTCTAGATTGATAAGAGTTGGAGCTGTGATATGGCCTTTTTAATAGCCTCAAAAAAAAATTTACCCTCAATTTTCCACTTAAAGGCCATCCTCTTCTTCAAACATCGTTGTTATTGGTTTGGCCCATAAGAGTAGGAAATTTGGCACAAATATGTGGACAAAATTGATCCTTCCTAAGAAGCTTTGAAGATCCTTCTTATGGCTTAGCAAGGGTAATTCTCAAATTGCTTCAACTCTTTCTGGGTCAATCATCAATCCTTCCTTTGACACAATATGGCCTAGGAGCTTTCCTTCATGAGCCAGGAATATGAATTTTTGGGATTCAATGATACCCCAAATCTCCTACATCTTTGAAATACATGTCTCAGATGAAAGAGGTGATTTTTGCATTTTTGGAGAACATAGTGATATCATCAAGATATATCAGTACTATTTTGTTGATCAACCCCTTGAATGCCATGTCCATTTCCCTCTAGAAGGTGGCTCCGACATTAGACAATCCAAATGACATTTTCTTGTAGGCATAGGTGCCCCACTTAGTGGTGAAAGTCATTTTGAACTGATCATCTTCTTTCACCATTATCTGATTATACCCTAAGTAGCCATCTAAGAGAGAGAATCTTTCCAAACCAGCTACTACTTGTAGGATTTGTTCCATTAAAGGGAGTGGGTAGTGGTCTTTGAGAGATGATCTATTTAGGTCTAAAATTCCATGTGCAACCTGATTTATCCATTCTTCTTCCTAACCAAAACCAAGTTGGAAATGTAACTTAAGTTCTTGATTGGAAATATAATGCTTTCCTTTATTATCTTATTTAGCTCTTTCTTAATAAGAGTCTCAATGTGTGGGTTGGTGGTCTTTATTTTTTTCATGATGGGCTTAGCATCCATATATAGTTCTATTGTATGTTGTGCCAACTTCAGATTGAATCCTCGCAGGTCCTCATAGCTCCATGTGATGACATCTAGAAACTCTTGGAAAAGTTGTATGAACTCATATCTTTCCTGTTTAGTGGCCACTTTTCCAATTTGAAGTGTTTTCCTTCCCCAACTCGAATAGGTTTTAATCCTCTCCTTTGACCTTAATATTGGATTTCTCTTTATGAAACTAGTCAAGTAGGATTGAATATTGAATCCAATGTTACAAAACATTAGGAATCTTTTGGTCTCTTGATCCTCATACTACTACTCTAATCTATCCTACTTATTGCTCTAATTTATCTTCTTGCAATAAATTAGTGATATATTGCCTCATTCTTGCAATAAATTAACAACTTGTGGTCATTGTTTTCAAAAAAACTTTCCATCTTGTGATTTATGATTTGTATATCTTGATGTTGTTAACCACATCAAAAGTTTCTCAACTATTGTAAGCCTATCTCGAATATTCATTCTTCTTCCTGGGTATGGAATCAATGTTGAATGCTTTAAATTATTCAATTAGGTCACATACCCTATTTTTTTAGCTCTTGAGTAGGTCATTCTTAGCATCATGTTTCCCCATGAATTTATTGATGATTAGCTTGCTATCAAAAATACTTGCAAATTCTTTATGCCTCTTTTCTAGTAACCCAATGAAGTCCATGAATCAAAGCCTCATTTTCAGTTGTGTTGTTTGAACAAGCAAATTGGAAACAAAAAGATGAATAATACGTGATGTTCTGTGGTGAAACTAACATTGCACCACCTCTAGCACCTTGTTTTCTTCTTGAGCCATCAAATATTAGTTGCCAAACTTCATTTTCATCCTTATTTTCTATGTTGGGTAATGTTTGAAATTGGTGAATTTTCTTCATGTACACAATATACACCTAGTTCATATTCTTCCATCTCCTTGTATTGATGAAATGTATGCCTCTTTTTTATTAATTCATCTAGATTTAAATGTCAAATTTCCTCGACCTTAGTGATAGTTTCTAGATCATTTGAATAGTCTTCTTGATCAAAGCTTGAGCAATTTGCATTGATAAGACTTGGCACATGGGCTCAATGTGAAAGTTTGTAATTGGTCAGATATTTAATGGTCTCCTTAGCTCCATATCTTATTCTGAAAAGAATGTGTGACCAATCCACAGATAGATATCCACCAATTTTTGTGGTGAAGTCCCTTGATAGACATAGTGCAAAGAGTGGTGGTAATTCAATAAAAGATACATCTACATAGTTGTGACCATTGGGCATGCATGCGATGTAAGAATAAATCTTTTGATGATCTCAACTATTCCCACTGCTATTCCATCAAGTTCTACCACTCCTTTCAGCACTGGCTCATACTTTAGACCCAATTGATCTATTATTTTCTTTGACATTACTGAGATACTTGCACTTGAATCAATCATGTAGTTGTGTACTAAGTGGTTCTCGACAATCAATGACACATAGAATGGTGGAGGCTTCAAATTATTTTCTTGGTTGACCTCCATCTTGTTGCATTACATTGGTGAGAACTTTCTCCTATCTTAGGTTTGATCCATTTGAGGTAGACCAATTGGCCATTATAGCTTGCAAAAAATCTTGTTGTCCAAGGATTTTTAGTGACTCCCACATGGAAATGTTCACATGTGAGCTTTCCAAAATTCCTTCCTTGTAAAAATTTGAGCTCCGAGTCAAAAGTTATGGCCATTTAAAGGTCGTGGGTGTCATTATGCAAGAATGGAAAGCTGATGTCTCTGTCTTTTTAGAGTTTGAAATGCATGTACGCAACCTCCAAAAACACAAAATTTTAACTTTTAGACATTTTGGTTTCGGAGATTGAGGTGTGTTTTTGTGTTTTGGAGTTCAAACTTAAGAAACTTTGAACCGTGAAACTCTAAAATTCCAAAATTTTGGACTTTCGGAGTTTCAGGTTTTAGAAACCTTTTTCCTTTTTGAGTCCCCAAAATTTGTGTTAGCCTACCTCTGAAAAGCTCAACCTCTAATTTTTGAAAATTCATATTTAAGACTTCTTCTTTCCAAAAAACTTTGCAACTTTCTCGGGCTTGCTTCAACCTTTTAGAACAACTCCGAACTGCAAGCTCTCTTGATTGATCAGCTCCTGCATTTTTGTTTGAGTGTAAGCTATTGTTTGTCCAACTTTTCACGAGGGAAAAATTGGAAAACAAAAACTAATTTTAAAACCCTAAACGTTGAATTCAAGTATACAAATGTGAAATAATGACTTAAACCTTGTCCTAAAAATATATTAAAAATGGAATTTTTAAATTTGATCGGGGGCACCTCTTGATATTTTGATGAAAGTTTAGAGAAGGTTAATGAGTAAAGTCTTAAAGGCTAATTGTGAAGGAAATTTACAAAGGAAGTAGGCTTTAAAGTAAGGATTCAAGCCTGAAAATTTGGGGAAGAAATAAATTTTAAAATGGGTTTCCAATTACGTCTGTCATTTTGTAGTCGGGGGGATGAAATGTAACTTTCTCTTTGTCACTCGGATGTGGAGAAATGGGTAGCACCCTCAAGAGGATTTTACCTATCCTCACTACTTTATGGTTGTGCCTTTCAACCTAGGTGAGAGGACCCTTTTTTGGCTCTGCTTTGTTTGTTGGAGGAGATGGAGATATCCTTCCTTGTGAAGTTATTAATAAGACCTTGAAGAAAATATGATCAATGCAACAAAACCTAACTCTCACGAGTTGTCACTCTAGATAATGGAGATATTTTCTAAGCAAGGTTTAGGCCACTAAAGACAATGAAACATGATTGTTTTATGCATGTTTTGGTAGTAAAAATTATGCATTTGTATACACACATGACAAAAAAGGGTAGTATGGGTATGATTGGTTGTTTTTAAATGAATTTTGGTGGGAGGTGAGGTAGAAATGAACTTGATTCACCAGATTCTTGAGAAATTTTACAAAAATGGAGCTTGAACAACAAAATGCTTTGGGATAGCTAGGATGTTCCTTTAACTAGAATATGTGCTTCAATGGAGGCCCAAGATCAACACTTTTCACACAAACTTCAAGGATCCAAAATGAAGGCTCAAATTGGAAAACTTAACTAAACATTATCAACTCTGTTTCATCATGCCTAAGATACCCTCAAAGGCTAACAAACAATCTTATAGTCATGCTAGGAGTCACATTGATTTTAAATTTGTTTATTTCACTATCAAATGAAATATCTTCTTGATAAATGAAATTGAAAATGCCACCAAACTATCACAAGGATAAGATCTTGTGTGATTCACAAAGATTTCAATGTAAGATTGCAACGGGAACAAAAAAACTACTTGTAGACATTTAGGAATAAAAAACACAAATTTTTCCTAAAAATAACGTAGATTAACTCAAGTTTGATTAAATTTATCAGTAGGGGAAAGTTTCTAGAACAATCTCAGAGCTTGTCAATGGTTGTACACTCACAACCACCTTGACATGATCAAATTTAACACAAAGGAGATAAACAGGTTTCTTAGATGGTTTCTTAGAAGGATGGGTTCTATCAAGCTTTTCTCTTTAGAAAAATTAGTTCCCGACCTCTAACACTCCAACCATTTGCATGATAAATTCATGTAATTTATAACATTTTACAACAAGAGTTTTTCCCCAAAAATCCAAACATTGAGTGCACCAGTGCTTGCCATGATCCCGATCGTGATTCCTAGAATAAGATATGTATAAAAAAAATTAGGTGCTTGGGGGTGGATCTCTTGAACATCTCAAGCATTCAACTCTTTCTTCCTCTAGTAGATCACTCTTCCCTTTACTCGCCAACCACTTCCACCCCTAATATGTCAAATTGGTTCTTTGCATGCTCAAGAAGGAAAAATGGAAGATCAGATCGATCCCAGAGGTTAGATCTCATCTTAATGGTAAAAGAGAAGTCCCCAGATCTTCCTCACCAAACTTAGATATCAAATTAACTCCCCTTCCCTATTTTTTGGCATGCAATAAATATCAAGAAATCATGAAGACTCAAATCTCTAAAAGTTCCTCTTCATTGTGGAGTCCAAAAATGATAAAAAAAAGAGATATAGATGAAAATGGAAAAAATGACTATCATTGATTTCTATTTTGAATTTGGACCGTCCACGTGGGAGATCCACTTTAAAATGGGCCTGGGTTCCTTTTTTCCTTTTACAACTTTTTGGAAAAATGTAAAATTTTCACATTTTTCTCCACACCTCCACCCTTGAGAAATGAGCTTGACACGTGTCCTAAGGTGGGTCCCAAAGGAACCATGACCAAATTTCTGCTATTTCACCTCTTTTTTGGAAAAGGGAAAATTTTCCAAGTTTTCCCTGCAGCTCCGCCCTTCCGCTTCTAGTTTCTGATGTGGGTCCCAGTGGAACCACATTTCATTTTTCACTTTTAACTCTTTTTCCACAAAAGGAAAATTTTCAAATTTTCCCCTTAAAGTCCACACCTTTGCCATTTAGAGACAATTTTTGACTTTCCTTTATCGGGCTTGCAGGCCATTTTGATGATTTAATCCTTTTGATGACAAGAGGAAAAAATCCAAGTTGCCTTCGATGGTCCACTTCCCCACCCCTTTGACTTTTCAAACTACCACACATCAATGGCACATCTTGAGATGGTCCCCAAAAGTTGAGACCTTGAATGAGCGTGGGCTCACCACGTGTCTTATCTTGGAAAAAAAATTTGAAGGCTTAAAGCTCAGTGGAAGGTGCCATGTGTTTGAAGGTCCGAGGAAATCTCCTTTGGCCCATTGAAAAAAGTGTAAGCAAAAAAAGTGAGCGAGGCCTCCAAGTGTCCTCCTGGCGCTTCTTTAAAATAAAATTCAAGGGCTGGTCCTCAAACATGCGGTCCTCCACATGTCCCAGGCCTCTCAAAACCTTTTGAAAAAAGACTAAGTATGGGAAGAGACCCAGCGGAAGCCTCCATGTGTCTTCATGGCACAATTTCAAGAACCTTATAAGGCTTAAAAATGATTTAGCAGGGGCACGCACTGCATTTTAGAATTTTACTCCATTTTTCCAAAAAGGAAATATATCCACCTGTCCCGAAGGCCCGCATCTCAAAAACCTTTAACCTTTACCATGTCCTTTCTAGGGTCAAAAGTCTTTTACCTACTACTTAAATTTTTCTTTAATCAAGAAGCTCCTCCAGCGGGGCCATAGGGTGGGTTCAAATTTTTGCCAAAGTACCTAAAAAAAAAATCTCAAAAACAAACTTGAAACCTACCGTTCTAATTAAGAAGAACACAAGCACCAAAAGAACCAATCAAATTTGAGCGGAGCTATGGGAACAAATTTTCCTTTTGCCAAAAAAGTCAAAAAGTGAAAGTTAAAACATTTTAGAAGTACCCCACCATCCCCACACCAACCAAAAGAGGCCACATTTCCTGTTGATGTAAGGATGTAAATTTGATTGGGAGAAATGCCCATCAAACCGTAAAATGTGAAAAATGACCATTTGAGCCCGGAGATGAAATTTTCTCCAAGGACGGAGAATTTAGAAATGTTACAAGGCTCAAATACATTCCTCGAGCTACATCCATTCATTTTTCTTCAAGTATTTAGGGAAAAATGACAAGGACAATCAAATCCTAACTGTGAAAAATGGAAAGAATGGGACAACCTGAGTTTTTACACCCAAATATAGACCTTTTAGATGAACAGAGAAATGAGGAAACAATTTTGGATCTATACGTGATCCTGGTCTAGGAAAGAACTGATTATGGAAACAAAAGGAAGGTGGAGACTTTTAGGCACAATACATGGGAAGATAAAATGTGACAGAGACCGTAAATTGATAGATTTTAATGGAAAAATGGGGTGAGACTATTTTGAGCACCAACATCGGCTCCGACTCGGGGATGGGCACTCCTGCAGAGTGCCACAAGAAAAAAGGTAGACCAAGTGCCAAAAATATCCATTGGGAAAAGGATTCAGCTTGCAAAGCACAAAACTAGAACCATCCCCAAAAATGAACAGAGAAACTAGCAAAAATAGGCCACCAAGGACCAAAACAGAAAAAACACAAAAGACAGAAAACAAACCAACAAACTATACACTATACAGATGATGCTCACCTTGATTCTGGGGAATCAATCCAAGAAATGTTTCAAATGCCTACCATTAATAGGAATTTGAGAAATTCCCCATCCAAGTCCTTCAGGAAGAAGGTATGTTCACCAATCCTAATATCAATGGAGTAAGGGCCCATCCATAATGCATCAAATTTTCCATGCTTGCCCTTATCTTCATGCCTGTTATCCCATAACAACACAAGATCTCCAACATTGAAAGCTCTTGGGAGTGACCTTCTTGTCAAATAACTTCTTCATTTTTCTCTTGAACTTTACATGCCTTTGGTGGATGCCCTCCTTTCTTCATCAAGTTCAACAATCTGGTTAATGTGGGCATCATATGGACTTACTTCTTGATCTTCCAGTTGTTGAATGAACTGATATGAGGATAATTGCATATGTAGGGGAAAGTAGGGCTGAGTTCCATACACCAACTCAAATGGACTCTTTCCAGTGGCTCTTTTAATAGTAGTAATTCAGTCTAGTCAGAGATAACAAACTTCAACTACTCACCCCATTTTCTCTTGTTCAGCTCCAAGGTTCTTCTGATAATCTTCAAATTTTTATTACTGGACTCAGCTTGTCCATTTCCTTGGGGATTATAATTAGAAGCATATGTCAAATTGATCCCATATTCTTTACACATTTCCACCAAGGGTTTAGCTCTGAAGCTCATGGCATTATCAGCAACAATTTTGACTGGCACCCCAAACCTACGAGATGATATGGTTCAACATGAAGTCCATGACAATTTGGTGTGTTCTCTCTTGGTGGGGATTGCCTCCACCCACTTGGTGAAGTAATCAGTGGCTACAAGAATCCACTTATGGCCAACACTTGAAGGGTCTGAAATCTCACCAATGAAATCCATTCCCCATTGCTTGAATGGGGCTTCAATTGATACAAGATGTAAAGGAAGGGAGCTAAAGCTTTTAGTCTTCTAGAGAAGCGTTGACAACTCTCACATCTTCTAACCAAAAGAGTTTCATCCTTGAAGAGAGTTGGCCACCAATAACCAGCCCTCAGGATCTTGTGTGTTGTGACTTTTCCAAAAATTCCCCCACAAACTCCTCCATGGAGATCAACAATTATCTTGGGGCTTCATCTTCAGTAATGCACCTTAAGAGGACTCCCTCAGGGTTCTTCCAAGCTAACCCATAATCAGTAATGACATATTTTTGGGAAGCCAACTTAAGGGCCCTTTTCTAGTTCTTACTCAAATACTTAGGGTAGTATAAATGTCTGAGATAAAAATCACATCCTTGTACCACTCAGAACTCATCAATTTTTCAAAACATCTACCCTTCCTTCTTCTACCTCATTCACCTCAATAGTTTGCAAGTTTCTCTCAGCCATAAGCTTAGCCAAGCCCAAACCTCTCACCAACTTTGTGGTTTGGATATCCATGTCATATTCTTGCAACTTGTTCACCCATCTGCATCTTTTGCTTGAGACTTCCATCTCTGATAAGATGTCTTTGACCATGGTGTGGGGAACATAAGCAACAATTTTAGAACTCAAAATGTAAGGCCTGAAAACCTTTGTTGCTTTTACCAAGGAAAATGCTTGTTTCTCCATAATAGTGTATTTCAGCTCAGCCCCCTACAATGCCTTACTAAAAAAGGCAATTGGCCTCTCAGCCCCTTCATCATCTTTCTGCAACAAGACAGATGCAATAGTGTTCTCTGAAGAAAAAGAAAATAGTTGGAAAGGCTTCTTATAATCTGGAGCTACTAAAACAGGGGCATGCTTTAATGCCTCCTTGATCCCATTGAAAGCTTGAATGGCATCCTCCTCCCATTTGATAACCTGGTCCTTCTTTAGCATGGAAGTAATTGGAATGGTCAACTCAACAAAGTTTGATATGAATCTTTTGATGAAGTTTATCTTCCCAAAGAAGGACTGAATTCCTTTCTTGGTTCTTGGAATTGGGACCTTGTTGATGGCCTCTACCCTTTCTGGATCAATCATTACCCCTCTTGTGACACAATGTGACCAAGCAATTTTTCCTTCTATACTCCAAATGGCACTTCTTTGGATTGAGTGAAATGCCATATTCTCTACATCTTATCAACATTTTTCCAAGTGCAGCAAGTGATCACCTCTCTTTCTGGAGAACACAGTCACATCATCTTGGTAAACAACAATAAAATCATTGATGTAACTAAGCAAAAAAGCAACATCCATTTCTCTTTGAAAGGTTCTCCAACATTCATCAGAACAAAGGGCATCTGACATATACATAAGTCCCCAAGGAGTGGTAAAGTTGTTTTAATTCTTTGATTCCTTCACCACAACTTGGTTATAACCAGAGAAACCATCTAGGGTAGAAAGTAGCTCAGAACTAGTCACTAGCATGCAACATGTTTTCCATGTTTGGTAAAGGATAATTATCCTTCATTGATGCTCTGTTCAAATTTCTGAAATCCACACACAACTTGATGTCACCATTCTTCTTTCTGATTGGTACTAGGTTTGCAACCCAAGAAGAATACCTTGTGGGCTGAATAATCCCTCCATCCCTTAGTTTCTTAGTTCCTCTTGCATTTTAAGAGATAGGAGTGGATTGATTGGCCTTTGTTTCTTCTGAATGGTTTTGCATTAGATTCCAAGGGAATCTCATGTTGAAATAGATCCTCTCTATATGCCTTTAATTTAGAATAAGTCCAAGCCATGCAATCTTGATATTTTTTTAGCAATTGGACATAAGATTATTTTTTTCCTCCTTGCTAAGATTGCTTCCCAACCAAATCTTCCTTGGTTTCTCCTTTGTGCCAAGGTCATGCTCCTCAACATCCCTTGAGGCTGCTATGCATCTGTTAATAATGTGATCAACATTATCAAAGTTGGATTCAAGAGAAACCAACCCTCTAGGAATGGTATTAGTCTTTAGTTGGATGATGCCTTTGCCAAACAAGGTTTCTTTACCCTCTTACCACACACCATTGGCTCCAATCAATATTTTGATCAGAAAAACTCCCTTTTTTGCAAAAATCTTTTGACTTGAGCATCATCATCAAAAACTTGCCAATGCTTAATGTTGTTAGGGACAGATGGCCTTGTCAATACTTCAACATCATATTCACAATATGGGGACATTGCACAATTATCAAACCGAGATCCCAATACTACAAGTTTTTCTACCAAATCATTGAACTTCCTATCATGATGCACAATGTTGAATGAATCAAACATCTCAATGAAATCCCAAACTACATGCTTGTATTGTTTCATTCTTGATTTTTTTGTGGCATAAAGTTTTTGACTTGCTTTACAATTAATTTTGAATCTCCTTTGACAATGATGTCTTTAACACCATATTTCCAAGAAATCCTCAGACCTAACAATAGTGCCTCATACTCAGCAATGTTATTAGTGCACTCAAAGTTGAGTTTGAAAGAAAAGACAAACTCTTCCTAGGCCTGGAGAGATCAGAACAACACCAACACCATTTCCAAACTTGGAGCAAGCTCCATCAAACAATAAAGTCCAAGGAGAGCCTTCCTATTCAAGACACTTGCATTCTTCAATCTTGTGCTCTTTTCCATCAACAAATCCTACAAAGTTATCAGCATCAACACTTGTGTACAATACTTCATAAGATGCATTGTTGGGATCTTCAATAAGGTGCAACATCTTCTTTTCTCCATACAACCTGACAAGGCTTCCCTCAATTGGGATGGTAGCATAGGACATGTCCATTTGAACACTCCCACCAACACTTGTAACCCATTTTCTAGATAACAACATACCCCACTTGGTTGGGCAATCAACAATAACAACATCAAGCATCAAGGTTTTTACTGGGTAAGCTGCAAGTTGCACCACCAGACCTTTCACACATCCCACCACTTGGCACTTCTCTAGAGTCCATAGTAGTACACTTCCCATATGTTGTTGTTACTTTGATATCAACTCATTCATGACTTCTAGAGGCATAACATTACATGATGCCCCGAGTCAAACATATAGTTGTGTAACAATCTATCTTTAATGATCAGAGTGGTGAAGAATGGATCCACATTTAGTTGAGACTCCACCAAGGATGTCCCCAAATAAACCTCAGGTGGTTCACCTAGTTCCTCCAACACTGGTGGTGTCTCTAACTCTTCAATGATTGGTGGAGTCTCCACAATGTTTATATTTCTACCTAGGGTAGTCTTCTCCTCTTTCAGCCCCAAATACTCAAAAGCCCTTTTTTGTGCTCAGGAATCCTAAGCAACTCAACAATTGGAACTGAGATCTTGATCTGACTCAAGACTTGGGCAATATCATAAGGGATAGACTTTGGCAAGGAAACATTGGAAGGAAGGTTGACACACTCATTAGATGGCACATGATTTTTGACAGCTTGGGCATGAGGAGGGGTATGATTTTTGTTTGGGACAACAAGGCCCTTGGCAGATGCATCTTTCTTAGGAGCCTCTTTAGGAATATTTGAAAGCAATGGAGTTTTTGGCTTGGCTGAGGCCCATACCTTTGACAACCCTACTTCTTGTGTTGTATTCCTTTTCTTGAGCCACAACAACATTCATCAATAACTTCTGTCCTCCTCAGATGGGATTCCTCCATCATACTTCTTTATCATTAAAGCTCTTAAATATTCAAAGTCATTATTGGGAAATTCAAAAGCTTGTACAGTATCTACTTCTAAAATATGAGAGGGAGGAAGAAATAGGTACCGGTGGATGCAATCCCAAAAATCAGTAGTAGTTCTAGCACTTATTACCTTAGTTGAAGTTGCCCCTTGTTGTGAGCTCATGGCAAACCCATCATGAAAACATCATCATCATTATCATCATCAGCTTCTTCTTCTTCTTCTTTGATCTTCCTCACATGGAGCATGGGGCATGAAACATCTGTCACACCAATCAATGACATTATGTCTCCTCCATAACAACAACTCTGGTAGCCAAAGGATCAGGTACCATTCTATTTTCCCTGGCTTGGGACTATTTATTTCCAAATCCAACAGGTCCCTTGCCTCTATCATCAGATCTTTGATCATTTCTATGATGATTTGTAAACCTGTCTTGGCCTTGTTGCTTGTGTTGACCTTGTGAACTCTTGCCCAATTCCTTTTTCTACCTAGGCTAATTTGTATGATATTTCTTTTGAGCCCCTACCAAAGTTTTCACAACTTCCTCCAAATCAAGCAAGCCTTACTTGTTTGAGGATTTTTCCAGGTTAATTAGTTTTACACCCTCCTTTTTGGAGGCTTTCCAATTGCCTTGATGTTATTCTCAATTTGCAGAGCCATGGTGAAGGCCTGCCTCAAATTAGTAGGGTTTTGTCCCTCAAGTAGTAAGCAAACCTTTTTATCAAATGCATCTGAATATTTGATCAAACATGATTCATCACATGGCCTTAAGCTAACAGGAAATCTCCTCAAGGTCTTGTTAAACCTTGTGTTGAAATCATGTACTGACTCATTAGGATTCTTCTTGATGTTTTCAAATTCTGATAGAAGAAACCTAGGGTCAGTTCTATCACCATACTATAATCTAAATGCATTGTTCATCTTTGTCCAAGAATCAATGGAATTATCTAGAAAAAGCTTTATACCAGTCCCTTGCATCCTCTTCCAAAGTATGGATAAACAATTTGATATATACATCTTCATGTTCAATCTCAAAGTCTTCCATCATATTGATAAAAGATTTAAATGTTGATCACCTAGTTATAGCGTTGTTTCCTTGGAACTTTGGTAATCTATTTCTTACATCTGGGAACTACATTTGGATAACCAACCATCCCTATAAAATTTATAGGACCAAAGGTGTTTACAACAAAAGGAGGTCTGGGTGGGGGTTGGGCCATGTTGTTTTGAGGAGGTGACCTGGAGGGGAGACAAATTGATAAGGGGAAGAGGGTCTTTGAAACACAGGAGTATAAATTTCAAAATGGATATCCCCTAAAGGCCTTGTTTCTTAGAAAACCCTATCAACTTTTGAAAAGATAGGGAGTAGAATGAGAAGAAAACTTTTCAAAATCAAATGAAGGCCCCTCTCCAGATGGAGAATTTAATTCCACAAAAGAGGCTACCTGATTCAGAATCACTTGAATGGCAATCTTCAATGATAGGATCACTTTCATCAATGGAGATCCTTCTTTTCTTGTTTTTGATCTCCAACAACTCTCCAGGATTTTCTTCCTTCTGACTTTGTTTTTCCTAGCTCTGGAAATAATGTCCTAGTAGGATCTCTAGCAAAGAAAGATCTTCTTCCTTCCATCTTTGCAAATATTAGTAACAAATCTCACTTGATAGAGGTTAAGACACTAGTACTCATCAAGAATCAGATCAACAAGGAGTCACCACTAAGGATTTCCACCTTAGTTGTGAAAATGCACTAAAATATGATATGTCAAATGTCTGTCAATACTAGAAACTAGAAATGGGATGATCTGACTTTTCTTTACCTAGATTTATCAATGAAAGCTAGTGCACTAGGTGTAGAAATGGAAATATTACACATAACACTTGTAACTTTAAAACTTCTTATAGGCCTCGAACACAAGATGATGTTTGAAATAATGTATTAGCACTTAGAGCATATAAGAAATGTTTACCAAGGGTCTGAATATGAACTATAATCACTATGTCCCCATAAGCAATGGTGCTAGTACGAATCGATAAGGTGTTGGTACCCAAATTAATTCTCCCAAAAGTGAGCAACATCACAGGTTTGGAAGGAAGCTTAGAGACAAATAGAGCATGTAGTGTGTCATTTTTGTAGCGGGGATGAAATGCAGCTTGCTCTTTGTCACTCAGATGTGGAGAAATGGGTAGCACCCTCAAGAGGATTTGACCTATCCTCACTACTTTATGGTTGTGCCTTTCAACCAAGGTGAGAGGACCCTTTTTGTAGCCTGTTGTTTGTGGAGGAGATGGAGATATCCTTCCTTTTGAAATTATTAAGAAGACCTTGAAGAAAATATGATCAATGCAACAAAACCTAACTCTCATGAGTTGTCACTCTAGATAATGGAGATATTTTCTAAGCAAGGTTTAGGCCACTAAAGACAATGAAAACTGATTGTTTCTACATGTTTTGGTAGTAAAAATTATGCATTTGTATACACATATGAAAGGGGTAGTATGGGTATGATTGGTTGTTTTTAAATGAATTTTTGGTGGGAGGTGGTGAGGTATAAATGAACTTTGATTCACTAGATCTTGAGAAATTTTACAAAAATGGAGAGCTTGAACAACAAAATGCTTAGGATAGCTAGGATGTTCCTTTAACTAGAATATGTGCTTCAATGGAGGCCCAAATCAACACTTTTCACACAAACTTCAAGGATCCAAAATGAAGGCTCAAATTGGAAAACTTAACTAAACATTATCAAAACCTTGTTTCATCATGCCTAAGATACCCTCAAAGGCTAACAAACAATCTTATAGTCATGCTAGGAGTCACAATGATTTTAAATTTGTTTATTTCACTATCAAATGAAAGCTCTTTGATAAATGAAATTGCAAATGCCACCAAACTATCACAAGGATAAGATCTTGTGTGATTCACAAAGATTTCAATGTAAGATTGCAATAGGAACAAGAAAACTACTTGCAGACATTCAGAATGAAGCAAAACACAAATTTTCCCAAAAAAATAACACAGATTAACTCAATTTTGATTAAATTTATCACGAAGGGAAAGTTTCTAGAACAATCTCAGAGCTTGTCAATGGTTGTACACTCAACCACCTTGACATGATCAAATTTAACACAAAGGAGATAAACAGGTTTCTTCAGATGGTTTCTCAGAAGGATGGGTTCTATAAGCTTTTCTCTTAGAAAAATCAGTCCTAACCTCTAACACTCCAACCATTTGCATGATAAATTCATGTAATTTATAACATTTTTACAATAGATTTTTCCCCCAAAAATCCAAAACATTGAGTGTACCAGTGCTCGCCATGATCCCGATCATGATTCCCAAAGAATCAGATCTGTAAAAAGTTGTTAGGTGCTCAGGGGGTAGATCTCTTCGAACATCTCACGCATTCAACTCCTTTTTGGTAGATCACTCTTCCCTTTACTCACCAACCACTTCCACCCCTAATCTATCAAATCTAGTTCTTTGTGTGCCCGGAAGAAAAATGGAAGATCAGATCGAGCCCAAAGGTCAGATCTCATCTTAATGGTAAAAGACATCCCCAGATCTTCCTCACCAAACTTAGATATCAAATTAACTCCCTTCCCGATAGTTTGCATATTTAATGGCATGCAACCTTAAAAATATCAAGAAATCATGAAGACTCGCATCTCCAAGAGCTCTAGAGTGAAAATGGTAGAAAAATTAGATATAGATGCACAATTTCGTTGTTGATTTCTATTTTGAATTTGGACTGTCCATGTGGGAGATCCACTTTAAAATGGGCACTGTGGGTTCCTTTTTCCTTTTACAACTTTTTGGAAAAATGTAAAATTTTCACATTTTGCTCCACACCTCCCCTTGAGAAATGAGCCTGACACATGTCCTAAGGTGGGTCCCAAAGGAACCATGGCCAAATTATACTATTTCACCTCCTTTTTGGAAAAGGGAAAATTTTCCAAGTTTTCCCCGTCAGCTCCACCCTTCCGCTTCTAGTCTTTGATGTGGGTCCTAGTGGAACCACGCTTCCTTTTTCACTTTTAACTCCTTTTTCCACAAAAGGAAAATTTTCCAAATTTCCCGAAAGTCCACACCTCCATCATTGACTGGAGCAAATTTTGACTTATTCTCTATTAGGCTGTGGGCCATTTTGATGATTTAATCCTTTTGATGACAAGAGGAAAAAAATCCAAGTTACCTCTCGATGGTCCGCTTCCCACCCCTTTGAATTTTCAAACTACCACACATCACAATGGTGCATCTTGAGATGGTCCCAAAAGTTGATACCTTGAATGAGCACGGGATCACCACGTGTCCTAGTGTAAAAAATTTTTTTGAAGGCTTAAAGCTCAGTGGAAGGCCGCCATGTGTCGGGAGTCGAGGAAATCTCCTTTGGTTGAAAAGTCCAAGAAAAAAGCAAAGTGAGCGAGAGGCCTCCAAGTGTCCTCCTGGCACTTCTTTAAAATAAAATTCAAGGGTCGGTCCTCAAACATGTGGTCCCTCCACGTGTCCCAGGCCTCTCAAAACCTTTTGAAAAAGACTAAGTATGGGAAGACCTGGTAACGGAAGCCTCCACGTGTCTTCATGGCACAATTTCAAGAACCTTATAAGGCTTAAAAATGATTTGGCAGGGGTGCACTTCCATTTTAGAATTTTACTCCATTTTTCCAAAAGGGAAAAATATCCAACCTACTCCTCGAAGGCCCACATCTCCACCTTTAACGTTGCCATTTCCATCAACTGGAGATGTCAAAGTAAGACTTTTTTCCTACCACTTAAATTTTTCTTTAATAAAATCCTTGCTAAGTCCTGGGGGAGTTTAAAATTTTTTGCCAAAGTAGCCAAAAATAACAAGCTCAAAAAATCTTCAAATGAGTGCCCCATCAATTAGAAAAGCCTTAAGAACCAAAAGAACCAATTAGATTTGAGTAGAGCTACGGGATTGAAAAAAAGTAAAAAATTTTAAAACATTTATCTTGTCATCCCTAACTAACAAAAAGAGGCCATGTTTCCTATTGATGCAAGGATGTAAATTTGACCAAGGAGAAATGCCCGTCAAATCATAAAATGTGGAAAAAAATGACCATTTGAGCCGGAGATGAAATTTTCTCCAAGGATAGAGAATTTAGAAATGTTACAAGGCTCAAATACATTCCTCGAGCTACATCCATTCATTTTCTTCAAGTATTTAGGGAAAAAATGACAAGGAAAAAAATCTGACTGTGAAAAATGGAAAGAACGGACAAGATCGAGTTTTTACACCCAAATACAAACCTTTTTAGATGAATAGAGAAATGAGGAAACAATTTTGGATCTATATGTGATCCTCGGTCTAGGAAAGGACTGATTACAGAAACAAAAGGAAGGTGGAGACTTTTCAGGCACAATACGGGAAGATAAAATGTGACAGAGACCGTAAATTGATAGATTTTGTTGGCAAAATGGGGTGAGACTATTTTGAGCACCCAATTTTTGACAAGATAGGGAAAAGGTGATTTATTTGGTATTTTATATCAAGTTGATAGTTGATCTAACCTTATTTGAAGTTTGAATCATGACACATGCATTGCAAGAGGTTTTAATAGGCTAAGATTTAAAATTTTAGTAATTTGAAACTAAGAACAAAAAATAAGCTAGAGAAGGGAATGTTTGGAAATGTATGTGATAACAAAGTTTCCATGATAGAGACCATCTTGGTAGTTAAAATGATATTAAATGCAAGGTATGAGTTTATAGAAAAAAGTATGGTATTTACGTAAGCCACTTAAGGTAAATTATTGTAGTGATTATCTCAAGAATGAGGAACATAAAATGATAATGCATGGTTTTGAAATATATTGAGTTGTTTGAGGTGTACTATTATGTGACATTCTCTTGCATGTTTGGAAATTATGTGTAAATTAGGACTTTGACGTTGATTGATTATTGTTTCTCTTTGGAATGAGTTATATGCTAGAAATTTTTGACAAGTGAGAGGAATAAATAGTTCATAAGGTGTTAAACCAAGCCATGTATGTAAATTTTATTTGATACAATGTATTCTAAAGGTTAACTTTGGAAGTTATTTCTCCAAAACAATGAATTGAGAACCTACATATAGCGTCACGGGAAAAGTAAGTCGTTGTGATGAATTATTGACTCCTTGAACATTACTAGTAACATAAAAAAATCATTAGGTAGAAAAAGATCCATAGTGAAAGTTAAGAGTAATTAAAATTAAGCTTTAGGAAGTTATTTAAATTTTCACAAGATCTAGTATACACATTGTTACGATTAAGGTTTAGAGAGAAAATGAAGTTTGAAACTATAAAACCTTGAATAAAAGTCTAAAAATGGGAAATAATGACCTAAAGCTTTTCCTCAAAATAGATTAAAAAGGATTTTTTTAATTTCATTGGGCTCCTCTTGATATTTTGATGACAATTTAGAGATGGTTAATGTGTGCAGTCTTAAGGGTTTATTATGAACGCAACTTTGTAAAGGAAGTAAAATTTAAAGTTATAATCCAAGATTAAAAATTTGGGTGCAGAAAGAACCCATAAATGGGTTCCCAATTATTTCTTGTTTGTTTCTTGAAACTTCTTGCAAGGAAATATATGAAGGAAAGTTCTTGATGAAAGAGCGAGTATACTTAGAAAAATATAAAAGAGAAAAGATGGGATTATGGGTAGAGAAAAGAGATTTTCCTCTAAATTATATACCTCACCATATTAACCCTAAAGGGTATTTGAATGTGTTTTTAATTCTTTATAGATACTTATAAATAATTCTAATCATGGAGGTAGTAATAGCATGGTCTTAAGGGAACCTAGAGGACAATATTGACAAGAGAGGGAAAATGTGATGTATTTGTTATTTTATATCAAGTTGATAGTTGGATCTAACCTTATTTGAAGTATAAATCAATGTACATGCATTGGAAGAGGTTTTAGTAGGTTAAGATTCATAAGTTACTTCATTTAGAGATAAGAAAAATAAATCCACTAAATGAAAGTTGGGAAATGTATGTGATAATGAAGTTTCCATGATAAGAGGTCATCTTAGTAGTTAAAATAAAATAAAATGTTGTGTATGAGGTTTTAGAACAAAGTATCGTGTTTTTGAAAACTACATAGGGTGAGTTTTTTACAAAATTTTCAAACTATAGCTATGTTTAGGATTGGTAAAGATCATCATTTTGTAGAGTTTGAGGTGAATTTTTTTTTGAACCTTATTTATTGATTGAATCCATGAAGAACACATTTTTCTCTACATCATTTGGTATCAAAGCTTGAGGTTTTTATTTATGCATCTTATTGATAAAGATTGAATGATGATGTTGTGGCTAACAATGAATTGTATGAGTGTTTGTAGGGAATGAAGTGACATGTAAAGAGAAGATTGAGAATAAGTGAAGTGTCAAATTCAAATAGAGTGTGAAAACACAATGATAAAATGTTGAAATCCTAGGTGATGTGTAGATTGAAGCACAAGGTGAGAGAAATTTCTGGAGAAGAAGAAATAAATAAATGGATAGAGAATAATAAGTAAGAGAGTTAGTGAAAATTATTAGCCACAATAAGAAACAAATAGATATAGAAAAATAAATAAATAAATAAGAATACAAAAAGAGAGAATATGTAAGAAAAATCAAGAAGAGGATGGAAAAATAACTAAAAAATTGAGAGAGATATATAGAGAGGTTAAGAGAAATGATAATGAAATAAAGTAATGGCATTGAGTTTGTAATGAAGAAGAAGTTGAATCATCCTTTAAAGATTCTTCTAAGAAAAAAATAGAGAATATAGTTGAGGAAGAGGGTCAAAAGTGAAGAAAATAAGTTGAGAAAAGAGGAAAAAAAGAGAAAGAGGTTGTCAAAAGGATGAATAAGGAGAAGATCCATGAGAATATCTTGAAACTAGTTTAAATTATTGATAAATAGTGCCTAAGTGGATGAAAAATCCAATAGGGTAAAAAAGATAAAAATCCAAAGCAAAATATTGAGAAGAAAAGTGAATAAAAAGCAATAAAGAGACATAATTTAGACTTCTTGAAGACACAAGCCATGCATAATAAACGAAGAATGATTTACAAAAGAAAGGAAATTAGTATGTTATAGAAAATGAATATAAATTGATGAAGGAATATGGTGAACTCTTGGGGAAAAATTATATTTCAAAGATCAAAGAAGAAATACAAACAAAATATGGAGACAAGGTAATCAAATTTTATGATTTATTTGTTGATATTGATACTTCATTGAGTGAATTCCTTTAAATTGTACAAGAAGACTATGTTTTAGCATTTGAGAATGATGTGTTATTTTAGATTTCTGCAGCTAGGAAGTTTCTTGCATTTTCAAAAGCCCATTCGAAGCCAAATATTCATCGAGAAGAGAGGACTTAACCAAATCACAAAGAAAGATGAGAGGCTCATGAGACCTAACAAGTGTTAAGGGCGCTATTTTAGAAGTCAAAGGAGGGGAAAAGTCTTAAAATCTTGTAGTAATGACACATGGAGTCGACAAAGAGTAAAATAGCAACCTGCGTGGATCTTTGTCAAGTGTCCGCCTAATGCTTTCCCAGAGCCATAAAGAAAAATAGAGTCCTAAGGATGCAAGGGCCTTTCATGTGGATCTTGCAAAAAAGGACTCCATTTTTAAAGCATGCCATAAAAATATAACAAGCCATCCACACGTATATGTGATTTTGGGTCTTATCTATAAGATTTAATGTTTAAGACCTTTTCATAAGATCGGGGTTGAAGGGTCATCTTACTTGTCATTTTGGTAATAAGTTAATGCATAGCCTCGTGTGAAGAGCATGCCACCCTATAAAGACTCGAGTTACTCATCTGCATCCAAAGGGTCATTTCATTACAAAATAAGCATCGTCATTTGAATCAAGAGGCCGAGAACCAATGCACAAAGGGTCGAAATATCTAGTTATGTGATAAATAGCGAAAGATTTTTTTTTTTCTCAAAAGGAGAGTCCATCTCAAGGGAGTCGGTTGCAAGATAATTAAAAAAGCGTGGCTATCTTTATTTTGAAGTAGGAAAAATAATGGAAAAGTGTGAGAAGGATTTTAAGAAATTTGTTTCTATCACTTCATATCATTTATCATAATTGAGGGGCAATTGGAAAGGAGTTTGAAAGTTCTCTTTTCCATCTTACTTCCCTATATATGTAAGAGAAGTTTGATGAGAGAAAAAAGGATCATATAATTAGTTAGATACTAAGAGAGTTAATCTTTTCTTCTCTGTCGCAAGTATCTCTTTTGTAAAAGACAAAGTCTTGGAACACTCTATCCTTCTACTTGGGTTTTGTAATAGAAATATTTCCTCTTTTATAAATTTAATATTGTGTATAACTATTGGAGTGATTATATATATGCCTTGTGGTGTTTTTTGTTCATCATTCGCATAAATTTATTGTCTCTGATCGCCTTTATTTTCATGTAGAAAATGTGCATCTCTCAATGTTATTACTATTTTTAAAGTTGTGCTTAAGTAGTTTGAGTTAGTTTTACAGTGTGACCATTTTTGACTATGGTGCATCTCATCTACCCTTATTTATTTATTCACCATTTCCCTTCTCATGTAGTTACGGTCTCAATTGATCTCTTAGCAGGATTGTTGGCGCATCACCTTAGCTTGTTTGATGTTTTTGTTTAAATTCTTCTCACCCCTATCTCCCCTAGTAGAGAAGATACAACTTCTTTAAAATATAGAGGTCTCCTTAGGGCGCATGTCCCACTAACCTAAGGATTCCCATGACTCTAACGACTCTATCCGCTAAGGATGGTCATCAATAGTTTTCCTGGCATGCCGGTGGGACAAATCAAAGTGATATTTTATTATGGCATCAACTTAGTCGATTCTCAATAGAAATCAAGTTTCAATGAAGATAGTTGTGGAGCACATCTAGAAACTCCATAGAGTCCATGAATAAATCATTACAAAATCTCGTAGACCTCCCTCTCATCCATTTTCATTCATTTTTCTTTCCACACCTCCCATTTCTCTTCATCCTATGAGGTCATGCAATCATGAATTCATTACCACCAAGGGATCATCCCTTGTCCATCTCTAAGCCACCCATTCCACCCTTTCCCTTTCTTCAACTAGATATACCACTCACACTAGAAAGCAATGGCTCTAAATCCAAAAGAAGAGGATCATATGGTGAGAAGTGATACGAGCTCAGGAAGTTCATGTCACTAGCTAAGCAGAAAAGAGGTTTGCAAAGGTTGTCGCTGTTTTTCCTCCCACAAAGCATCTCCCTATAAAAATTATTATCAACGGGATTCATTCTACAAAATGAAGCCACATATGATGGAGAATTTGTAGACTCAAAAACCATCATATCAAATCATAAATCTTTGACAGAGGAGGAAGAAGATAAGCTTGAGTGCTTATCAAATTTAGGGGAATGGCTTGATGAAGAAGGGCTTGTGGAAATAAAAATCTTCACCACTTCATCGACTCCACAACAAAGGCATCCTTCCACTCACAACAACTCCCCTTGGACTAATCCTAGGACTCTAGAAGAAAGTATTATTGAGAGATTTTTTTCTTTCAATCGAAGAGCCTAGATTCACCGGTGAAGCTGCTAAAAATGGAGAAGGAGAAGATAGGGATGACACCCATCAGAAGAAGCCTACAAGGAAGCCCTATTCCAAAAGATATGATCCAGAACCACGGGAAGGAATAGAGAATCAAACCGAATCACCCGAAGAATGGTCCTCCTCAAGACCAAGGAAAACTTTCATACCTGTCATGCTCACTTCAGGGCATGAGGATAATTTTCAAGACCCCAAGGGTCAGCTACAACACCTCCAACCAAAATATGAACAAGAGGAGGTATTCATATTTTTATTGATACCACGGGTGGAAGAGTGAAGGTAATTTTTCACTCTTACTATAGGCCATATCAATAGCCAAATTGATTGCATGGCCACATTTTATAAGAAAAGGAAGTTATTTTTCCTTTCCTATTTCAGGTTTCATTTAGCATGTATCAATCTAGTTAGATTAGGAGTAGGAGTAGATTTGCTTTCAGCATAATAAGTGCTTATGCACACTCTGCATGACTCATTTGAGACATGTATGTTTTTTATTTTGTATAGGCCCATACTTATCTTACTCTATTAAGAAGGCACCAAATCTTATGAAGACTTCGGCTTGATGAAGAACCCATAATTAGCTGAGGTGGTTACAAGTTTCACTTCTTAGAGCAAATTAAGAGTAACTAAAATCAGCCAAAGGATTCCAATGGCAATCTTTTCAATTTTGTACTCTTAGAAAAAATTAAAATTTACCGAGAGTAGGAAGGTGCAAGAGTCAAATGAAAACTATGAATGCTAAATAGAAAGATGAAAGAGACATGGGCTCCGATTCGATGTAGCTTCAAAGCGCAATACCAAACCAAATTGATAGTGGGAGATCTAGTTTGTTTTCATTTATGAGCTAATTTTCCCAGTGAGTTGCTAGGACTGTTATTTTATATTTCTGTAGCTAGGAAGTTTCTTGCATTTTCAAAAGCCCATTTGAATCCAAATCTTCACTAAGTGGAGAGGACTTGACCAAATCACAGAAGAAAGATGAGAGGCTCGTGGACATTGCCAAGTGTCAAAACTACTATTTTAGAAGTCAAAGGAGGGGATAAAGTCTCAAACTCCCGTAAGACTAACATGTGGAGTCAAAAAAGAGTAAAATAACAAGCTCGTGGATGTTACCAAGTGTCCACCCTAGCCCTTTCCTAGGAGCCAAAAAAAGTAGAGTCATAAGGATTCGTGGGTCTTCACATGGATCTTGCAACAAATGGAACTCCAATTTCAAAGTAGGCCATTAATTTATGGCAAGTCATCTACTACATATAAGTGATTTTGGGTCTGATCTTTAAGATTTAATACTCAAGACCTTTTCAAAATATTGAGGTTGAAGGGTTTCTAACTTGTCATATTGGTAACTAGTTAATACATAGCCTCGTGTGAAGAGTGCCAGCCTATAAAGACTCGATTTACTCATCCGCATCTAAAGGGTCATTTCATTATAAAATCCGTGCCTTTTAAATCAAGAGGCCGAGAACAAATGCACAAAGGGTTGAAATATTTGGTTATGTGATAAAATCCAAAAGGGTTTTTTTCTCAAAAGGTGATTCAATATCAAGGGATTCATTTGCAAGGATAATAAAAGATGAATTAAAGAGGCATGGCTCACTTTATTTTGAAGGGGGAAAAATAATGGAAATGTGTGAGAAGGATTTGAAGAAATTTGTTTCTGTGACTTCATATCATTTATCATAATTGAGGGCAATTAGAAAGGAGTTTGAAAGTTATCTCTTACATCCTCCTTCCCCTATATATTGTAAGTGACGTTTGATGAGAAAAAAAGGGATCAAATAATTAGTTAGATACTATGAGAGTTAATCTTTTGTTCTCTATGGTAAGTCTCTCTTTGTAAAAGACAAAGGTCTTGGAAATATAGCCTTCTTCCCTGGGATTTTTAATATAAATATTACCTATTTTCTAAATGTAATATTATACATAACTATCGAGTGATATATATGACTTGTGGTCTTTTATTCATCATTCCAAATAGATTTATTATCTCGATCACCTTTATTTTAAATTAGAAAGCTGTGCATCTCTCAATTTGTCTACTATTTTCAAAGTTGTGCTTAAGTAGTTTGAGGTAGTGTTATGTGTGAGCATTTTTGACCCGTGGTGCATCTCATTAATCCTTATTAGTTATTCATTGTTTCCCTTCTCATGCAAATTTAGTCTCAATTTATCTCTTAGAAAAGGGTTTTTCGATGCATTACATTAGCTTGTTTGATGTTTTTATTCAAATTCTTCTCACCCCTATCTCCCCTGCAGAGAAGAAAAAATTTATTTAAAATATGGAGGTCTCCTTAGGTGCACACCCTACTAACCTAAGTATTCGCATGACTCTAACGGACTCTATTCACTAAGGATGGTCATCAACATGATGAACATGATGTAAATAAAAGATGGGATGGAATTTTTGTCGATGATGTAGATGATCTATTGTAAATCTTGTTAGATGAAATGGATGGAAAAGATAAAAAAGAGTGTAGGAGTAGCTAAGAGTGTAGTGGTTTCTTGGGCACAAGATGATCAAATGAGAAAAAATAATAAGAAGGTACACGTATAGAGTAGTCCTGGTTTGTTGAGGAACATATATGAGATATAAAATAAACAAGAACGTGATTATTTTTGATACACTAGTGATGAATAGAAGTTGATATGAGCTATACAAATATGGAGAAGGTACTAAAAGATGAAGACCAATATGTTTATGTTATTTTACATTTTTATATTCATGTACAAAGAGTGCAAGCTTGAATTTTATGGAAGTAAAGATGGAACCCAAAATGCAAAAATTCAAAGTAAAGGAAAATGCAAGGATAAGGACTACTATATGGGACACAATTGGTTATGACGAAACTAAGGACAATGCGAGTGAATAAAGAAGACTAAAGATAAGAAAAGAATATGAAGAATCAATTATGAAAGAAAATTATATGAATAATTTTATCTACCTTGGGAGTATGATGGAGGAGAATCATCTAGAAGAGACTCAAATAAAAATTTCTTGGTCATGAGTTCAATTTGAGTGTGTTGGAGAGGTTTGAGGTCATGAGAGAGATTCTTAGGTGTTTAATAGTTTGAAATTTCAAATTGTCCATTTCCCTTGAAAAATGTGGTTTAAAATTATCAAACATGTAAAAAGGAAATAAATGGCTTTTAATGAATGTAAAATGGGATATTAGAGGTCTATACATGGGGTAGTGATTCCTATAGATTCATTTGAGTTAATAGAATATCAAGAATGATGTAAATGTTATTCATTATGATGATTGGGCTTATGATTCATGAGTGAGTCATGAAGGAAAGTTAGTTAGGATTCAAATATGATAGGATTGAGATAAAAGAGAAAGGATTTCAAATGAGTGCGTTGGTTAATCTATAATGGGAGGTATGGAGGGAAGAAAAGGAGTATTCCTCAAAGAATGATGACTCGAGAAGTGAATAAACAATATATTTATATGAAAATAGTTTACGTATATAAAAATCTCTTTGACATGAAATATTGTCTCTATTATGAATGATTATGAATACTGTGAGTTTCTTGAACTCCATGGATAAGTTTATGGAAGTTTAAATGGTGTATACTTTATTTTTACATGAAATCCATTACTTAAACTCTCAACACTCAGTAAAATGTGATCTTGAAAAATAATCATTTGGTAGTTAATTGGTGATGTCTTGTAGTTGATTATCTTGAGAATGATGGAGCATGAAAGGTGAATGCATGGTTGTGAAAGATATGGAGTGGTTTGAGGTCGAATGTTGTGTGACATTCCCTTTCATGTTGAAATTATGTGCAAACTATGATTGAATTGTTAATCGTGATTTTTTCCTTTGCAATGAGTTACATGTTAGAAATTGTTGAAAAGTTAGATGAGTATAGAGTTCATAAAGTTGATATAATGTATCCTAAAAGTTAACTTTGAAGTTCTTTATCATAAAGTATTAATTGAGTACCTACAAGAAAAAGTGTGAGAAATGTAAGTGATTGTCATGAATTATTGACTCCTCAAACATTATTGGTAATACAAAACACAAGGATTAGGTAGAAAATCACCCCTAGTGAAATTTTAGAGCCTTGAAAACTAAGTTTAAGGAAGTTATTTAATTTTGCACATTACTAGGAATAGAGTAACATATTTAGCGTTTAGAGAGAAAACTAAGTTTGAAACAAGATAACCTCAAATCCTATTCTAAAAATGGGAACAAATGACCTACACTTTTCCTTAAACATTTTAAAAAGTAATTTCAAATTTCATTGATGCCTCTTGAGATTTTGATGACAATTTAGAGAAGGGTAATTTATACAATCTGAAGGGCTAATTATGAAGGCCACTTTACAAAGGAATTAGGCTTTAAAGTTATGATCCAAGAATAAAACTTTGGGGAAAAAGGAACCCTAAAATGGGATCCCAAATATATCTCGTTTGTGTCTTGAAACTTCTTGAAAGGAGAGATATGAAGGAAAGGGCTTGATAGTGAGCTAGTAGGCTTAGAGAAAGATAAAAGACAAAAAAGGGATTGTGAGTAGAGAAATAAGAGTTTTCATCTAAATTCTTGACCTCACTATATTAACCCTAAAGGTTATTTGATTGTGTTTTAACTTCTTGATGGAGACTTATAAATCATTCTAACCATAGATGTAGTAGAATAACACGGTCTTAAGGGAACCTAGACAACAATATTGAAAAGATAGGAAAAAGATGATGTGTTGTGTGTTTTATATCAAGTTGATTGTTGGATCTAACCTTATTTGAAATGTGAATTAGGAAACATGCATTAGAATGTGTTTTAATAGGCTAAGAGTAAGAATTTGCTTCATTTAGAGATAAGAACAAAGAAATCTAGAGAAGGGAAATTTGGGAAAGTTAGGTGATAATGAAGTTTCCATAAGAAGAAGTCATTCTAGTAGTTTAAATGAAATTAAATGCATGGAATGCGGCTTATAGAATAGAGTATAGTGTTTTTGAAATCCATTTTAAGGGGATTGTTTCAATTTTTACAATAAAGAGCCATCATTAATATTTGGAATGATCCTCATTTTTAAGATTTTATGGTGAATTTTTTTTTAAACCTTCTTTATTGATTGAAAGAATGAAGAATCCATTTTTCTCTACATCATATATACATGATCCTGAGGAGTATTGGGAGAAATGCGATCATTTTCCATGAAAGAGGTGATTTTATCCTTCCTCTAAAGATGAGCTTGTAAAAAGGCATTGATGGAGATACTCATGATGAGAGGAACCTAAAGTATTGAAGCCAGATAAAAAGAAAGATCCAATAGTATTCAAATGCGGGTTCATCAAATTATTTAACAAAAATAGTGTATAAATATTAAATCCTAATTCCGTAGTAACATATGATAAACATACGATAAAATACATATTTGACAAAAGCAATAAGCTAATAAAATATATAACCCTAAGTATGAGAGTGAGAGGAATGTACTTATCTTATTAACACTATGTCTAAAATTTATTTAAGCAAGGAAAATACTAAACATGATGTGATTTGTCTTGTTATTTATTTGAATAAGTTAAAGACTACCGGGATCTTGATGGAAACAAGGGTGGATGACTAGACATGCATTCCTAGGTGGCGATGACCTTAATTGGGCGTCTATGACTATGAAAAGTGGTTAGAAATTTATTTCTAGAATATTTCACAAGTATTGCAAGTGTTCGATTTTTATCTTGGGTATGTCACAATAACATTTCGAGGTACCGTAATGTTTAAAAAGTAATCTTCCTCAGTAAAATCCACAATACAACATCAAATACAAAAAAAGAAAGATGTAATATGGGAGTTTTTATTGATCCCGGTGGTCACTTGACATAGTGAGATTACAACCGAAAGTGTTGCACTACATCTAAAGGAATCCACGTAGTTCTTGTGTGTGTGTAAACATCATCGATGTGATGCCCTTGTGTAAGTGCACTTGATATAGGGATAGCTATATGTAGCAATAAATAGATGTCTATATGACATAAAGAAACTTCACCTTATTACATGCTATGTATGTATATAAGATGTAGTCACTTTATCCTTGATTGAATTCCTAATGGATGTTTTGAAGTGCTTTAGGATTATTTTGAATGCAAGCCTAGGCTGATAGAAATAATGCTTGGAGGTCGGTCCTTTATTTTGGTCACATAGCTATGTATTTATATCATTACCTTATTGGAATTTCATAACTAAAAATACAGTTTGACCCATAATAAAATAAGATTCCCTAAATATAAAAGAATCACAAAAATAAAAAGTTGTAAAGAGGATGTGGGCACCCAAAGGAGACAAGGGAACCTGAGTGCTAGCATCATGGTAGGAGACAGTGGTGTCGAATTCATAAAATTTGAACAAGTAAAATTCCAACTATGATCTAGGGTGTGAAAACCAAATATGTAAGAGAAATCAAATATAAAAGGCCAAAGATAGTTGACAATTACTAGTTTTCTTTTTAAGGAATCATATGAATTCTAGAATGTGTATATGGACCTAGAAATGTACCCAAATGCATAATCCCGTGTCTATATGATGTAATAAGATATTTGAGATAATGTGATAATCAAAAAGGGGATATATAACCTCCAAAGAGAAGGAAAAAGGTGTTGTGTAAAACCCATATCAAGGCCAAGAGCCCAAGTTAAATTGAGGGATAAATATAAATAAGGAAAATAAGATGTAATAAAGGTATTAAATATAACTATCAACAAAGGAAAAAATATCGCGCAGCATCTCAATGATGACGTTTTCAACTTGATTTAGAATATGACTTATAACACAAGTCATGAGGTCATTGATGTCATGTTGTGTAATGAATTTTTTATGATACCCAGACTCCACATCGAATACGTTATCATCTACCAAATATTCTAGACAGTGATAATATCACATTGAACAATATTCATAGTGGGACGAGGATCATAGTGAGGTGGTGGTCTAGTAGTAGGTTGTGGTCTAGCTAGTCTAGGTGAAGTGGTTTGTCTTGAGAGGAATCATCTCCACACTTTAGATTATGGGAAAACATATTAAGAACTATACACTTACTACACACAACTTGACATTTTGTGTCAAGCATCACGTAATACCCATGATGGGAGAAACACAAGGGAGATGAAGTAGAAGGCTATGTAGCCTTTTTGGTTTGGTCACATTTGATCTCAGCTTTAAGCTTCTTCATGTGGCATTGATAAGATATATAATCATAAATCTCATACCTTGATGTTTTGTTCCATGTGCAATATGCCTTGGGCATAGAGGACTGAGGAGCCATAAGGGAAATAGGTAGGGAGAGAGGTCTCATAGGCTATAGAGGGCTAGTGAAAATAATTGAAGAGGGCACTAATGTAATTGGTGAAGATGGAACTGATGGAGCAATGCATTTTACATTCATCTATGAACATTACATAGGATAGTAACGCATGAGAAAATTAAATTTATAGTCAAAACTAGTGACCCGATCATCTATTTCTGTAATGGAAAATGGGTTTTCTAGGTTGATTGAAGCATAAGGAGGTTTATCTAGTAGAAGCAAGTATAAGGTTCCAAAACCGGTTGGGAAAGTGTAGAAGTTGTGTTCAAAGGTTCCTCTTGTATTAGTATGATGTTTATGTCATGATAAGTTTTTTTTTTTGAAGGGTTTCTTAGTAACACAAGAATTTTCAATGATGAAACTTGGAAAAGCTACAAACAATATGATAATCTAAAATGTAAAATTCATTATAATATTATGTGAAATCATCTATTTCACAAGAATTTTTTTATGTTTTTCAGTTAAACCACATTCCAATGGGGGTTGCGGTGTGCGTGAGATGATTTTGGAAACCATAGGCTCCTTCTTGCAAGGACACAAGGAAGGAGGAGGTGAGGATACGAAGCTTTAGAATATTGGAAATATTCAAACATTCTAAATGTGACCTCATCAGGATCATCTCCATCTAACTCTAAGATATTCGGGAATCATGTGCACGAAAAAAATATGGACGACCTACATTTCCACGAGGATTATATATGGGACAAGATAAAACGTTGGCATTCTCGGAAGGAAACATGAGATAATTCATTGAATATTGGGAGTTTTTATCTCCCCTTTTGTTGAATTATATTATAGTTCTAAGGGTTAGTGTCCCCTTGAATCTTATAAATATCTCCTTGGTGACATTACTTCACACAATGATAAGTGGAAGAAGTAGTGGTGTGCAAACGATGAGTCTAAGGCCACCCTAGGAGAATATTATAAGATAGAGGAAAATTGAAGCCCATGACTTTGACACAGCATAATCCTAAGGGGAAAAGTGGTGGGTAGCCAAATATACCCCATATGAGGCATATGTCGGTGGTCGTATCCTTGATAAGTGGTTTGTGTGCATTGTAGGTTATTAATATAATAACGGGAGTCTTAATGAAGTCTAAAGAGGATAAATACATGCCTTCTCCTTCATCAATGAGAGCACACTTGACCATAGTATGAATTATTTGAATTGAGATGAAAAGGAGAAGATCATCTACATGAATAAAGATACCATCCGGGATGATAAAGAGATAGTAAAAAAATCATGAAGAAGCATCCGTAGTAAAGTCAAGATACAAGTATAGCTCCTCAAATTACTAATAGGTGATTTCCTATAAGACATGAAATGCATAAATCTACCATGAAGTGGGAAGAAAGGGAATGTTCATATCAAATAGTATAAACACTAGAAACTCATGATTTTGATGCAACGTACGCATGAGATTTAAGAAGGAAACTTGGCAAGGAATTTGGTCTAGTAATTCAAGGGATGCCATATGTCATGATGGGAATCTTCAGAAAATATTTAGAATGAGTATGGGCCATTAAGGATACCTTGGAAACAAAGTTTTTATATTTCTTATGCCATAAAACCTATAAGTTTAATTTGAAAAGGTCTCGATGGTGTCTGTGGCTAGAGAAACATATTTAAGCACCATAAAATCTATTAAATAATTTCCATAGGGGTTAATGGTGTCTATATTAGGCATATTTTTGTCTTGAGGAGATTGGTTTTGAGGTACAAAGGATACATGACCCTATGAGTACAAGTTGTGAATGATAGATGGTATTTTTTCCTACATAATCTATGACACATTTTACATAATTAGTTCAACTATATTTTTAGGAGGATAACACATGTCAACTACATTGATCGTATAATTTTCTTACTTCATATAAATTTCATCGATATTATGAATAGGCATAGGATTAGAGAAGGTCTGTAGCTTTGAATTATCTTGGTTGATGGCTTTATGATGATCCTTCTATTTATTTGCATCATGTATTTTGATCACTTTTGTTAAATTCTCTCGAGTGATGGAATCATAGTCAAATTTTGTACCTAGTAAGAATCTAATGGTATCCTTTCGTAGTGTATGGAAATTTTCATGGGAGTGACCCCAATTAGCATACCACTAAAAATAATTATTTTCATTAGGAAGATTAGGAATAGGTCAAAAATATCCAAAATCACGGTAAATGACCTAAGTTAGAGACTTTTCAACTCTTCCTTACTCTTTGAAATTGTTGATGATAGTTAGGCTAGATGTTGTTATTATTCGGTTTTTTTCAATGTTAAAAAAACCCTATTTTAAAAAGTGACAATAGAAAGAGTATTCAATACTTCGTATTCTCTCACATTCTTGTTCTTATAATGTTAAAGGATCTAGATTTTTTGTTTGGTTATGTATTTGGAGGATATTTCTCAATTTCCCGTATGAGATAATCTTTCTTTTTAGTCTATTTAAATGCCTCTTTTAGGAAGTAGGATAAAAGGACCTCACCTTGTATTTAAGGTGAGGTTCAACATCTCATAAGAATTTTTGGAAGAGGATATAAGCCTCAGGCGTAATATATTCATATTTTGTGGAAAGAGTCTTCCAACGGTTGATGAAATAATTCACCGATTCCTTTTAAATTGTAGGAAATTTATGAAATCATTGATATTTGTTTGAGTAGATCATAATATCGAAATTCCATTGCTAGGAACTATAACTAAACTTTAGAATTAAGAGGTAGATTATGGTATCAATCCAAATAATATCTACGTAGATTCTTAGCTAGGAATTTTTGTAGCGCATGAATTGGTTATGATCAACTCCTTGTAAATACAAAAATTCCTTCATATGAAGAGTGGGATCGGTAGACTTGTCATAAGAGATAGAAGGAACAAGGCCGCCAATATCCATGTTCGCAATATAAGGTGATAAAGGATATTATTGGACTACTATTAGTTTTAGGGATGATAGGGGGTTGGGTGATGGGCACCTTATTAGGATTATTTGGAAAATGAGGGGTGTGGTGCCCCAAGATCCTAAGTGTACGAAGATTGACTAATTGATCTATGTTGGCTAGTAATAGGAGGAATTGAGCCATAGTAGCAAATTGATGTTTGATCATTATTTATATCGATAATATGGAAAATTAGATTGGTATGGTAAAAATTAAAGGTATTTTAAGAAGAACATACTTTAGTAGTGTGCCCATTTTCTTCCATATGATCAAATTTCTTAGAAACAAATTCAAGAAGATATTTTCCAAATATTTCCTTTAATTAATGTTATCACCGAATCACCGCACCCTTGGAGATATACTTGAACTCACGGTGTGATTGGATAACATGGGTACTATCTCCAAGTTGTGGGACTTGCTACTTGAGATAGACCTCCAGAGAAAGTTGGTTCTTGCTCCTAAACTACCTGCCACAATCTACTCTAATGTGCAGGATAAGCTAACTATTCTAATCTAAATTTCCAAGGGACCAGGGAGAGAGAATACATAAAATGAAATCCTACACTAAAGTGGTGATACACCAGAAAAGGAGGGTGTGAGAGTAATCTCCAAATGTGTGAAATACAGAGGCAAAGTGCACACTAGAAGAGGTGATGACAGTTCACCATAATCTAGCAAAATGCATTCACAACAATATTCCAAGCATACACAATGTTAATGAATCCCTACAAGAACATAATAAATAGACACAATATTCTTATAGAAAGATTAAAGGGGCAAGAAGAATGCAAGAAAACACAGCATGGGAAGATACATCCACAAACTGGTATTTTATTGCTTCATGATATGCACAGTTCAATCTATTACAAGATAAGGGCCTGGATCACCATGCAAGGAGTCCACTACAAGGGCCTACAACACACTAGCTTCACAAAGAAATTTTGGCAGAGCTTTGCTACCCAAAAACTCTCCTTTACAATGAGCCCAACACTCCAATTTATAGAAAAATGAGAAGGAGAAGAGAAGGGAAAATGGAAATCCCGAAATCTGTCCTTCAACCACCTATAAGAGGCATTAAATTGAGTGAAATGATTGTATATTACTTGCAAAAGGCTCCCCATACTGTCCCATGTGCTGCAGCAGAGAAAGAATGATGACCATGCCTCTTAATTGCACTCCCAACTACCAAATAAAACACTGTTCTGAACCCGGCCACGTTTTCTTAAAAAACTCAATCAATTTCTGATAAAATCCAGAATTTCTTGATTTTTGTACATCGGGCTTAGAACCACAATTCCAACGGTACCAATTTTGTGTGATTTCGTTGAGAAATGCAAAAGTTATGGCCTTCTCGAAAAGTGCGGGCGGCTATTTTGGGCATTATGCTGCGTTTTCTATCATTTTGAGGAATGAGCATTCATGACTGGAGCCAAATATGTTTCTTTTATTTAAATATATCTACCCTCATTAAAATTAATGTTTCTTTGTGGCGTAGAGGACGTCGTGCTTTGTTCCAGAAAGTCCAATTTTGTGAAAATCGGAGCTCGTAGTCAAAAAGTTATGGCCGTTTGAAGTTTCACGGCCAAACGCGTTGACTTTTCTTCTCGCCTCGGCCACTTCAGCTTTCCACGCCCCGCCGTCCCTCTGTCCCACTTGGCACAATGCTGAAATTTCCCATTTCACCCGGTTTGGCAATTCACATAAGATTTTTGTCCCGCATGTCCCGGTTGTTTGGGACAAATTTTCCGATTCGCCTTGCCGGTTCGCGCCCTTTGTCCCAATGTATAGGAGACTTTAAGTTCTCATTTCAGCTGATCCGGCCGGTTCACGTACTTCGCGTCACTAAGGCCCAACTCTTAGGAGGCTGCCTTGACTCATTTCACCAATTCTTAGCTAAGGTTCGCGTACTAATTGCCCAGATGTCCCAGACTGCCTGTTTCAACAGTTAGTCAATTTTTTCAACTTTTCGGCCAGTTCGGATTTCCGTGTCCCACGCGTCCCTTTGTCCCACTTGTCCCAAATGCTGCGCACCGCCTGGCGGCCTTTCGGCCGGTTCGCGTCTACAGATGTCCCTCATGTCCCGACTATTGCAAGGACTAGGACTTAGCCATTTTTCATGATTTTTTCTGGCCCGAGCTTGTTTTTGCAATTTTTTCACATTTCCTCAGAACTTGCTCTCTTCTTCTTGGATAGGGGAGTTAGAAAAAATACGAGGGGACCCTAGAAACATGACTTTTTGTCCGGACTCAATATAATTGCTTGGGACAAAAGAATTTGATGCATGTTATCAAAATTACCTTGAGGGGTGAATTTTGGATAACAATTAATTTTTGTGGTAAAAATATAAGATAAATACTTCTAAATCTTAGGAAGATGATAAAAATTGTCATAATTCTAGTTTTATTATTCTTTACCTTTAGGTGGGACATAGCGGTGGGTATAAGGATTCTTTATAGGTGATACTATGACACAACAGTCCATGTAAAAGGGAAAGTTAGGTTCAAGATAATCCGATTAGGAGATGACTTCACAATAGAAACAGAGGACCCTATGCCCAAATATTACATGATGGAATGATGATATGGATGAGAAAAATTCTGAAAATTAAGGATATAGATACAATTTTCATGTAAAAAAGTGTACATAACAACCATTGAAGTCTAGGAGTAGATATTGAAAGATTGATAGGATCAATCATGTAAATAGGTCCACACATGGGTTGATGACATTTTGAGATGAGAGCATGGAACAAATAGGAACACCCCGGGAGATGGTGTATGTGATGACAATTTTTTGAGATTTTGTGCATTTTTTCATGCTTGTATGAGGAAAAAATTTGGAGATTGGTAATTTAAGTGATATGTGCTTGATGGGTAATTTTCCATGTTTTTAGGATTAAAGTTTGGTTCACAATAAATGTATTGTGGTCCAAGAATGTGTCTAAATAACATACACTCCTAAATCATCCATTATACTAGGTATTCAGGAAATAAGTAAGAAACAAACATGAAGCAACAAACAATAGATATATTGAAAGGGGATACAACAATACACTAGGGTTACATATCGAGACAATAGTAATCCATACACTAGTCCCAACCTAGGATTTTCAAGGTCCACAAATGAGATAGAGGAGAGTATTGTACTAAGATATTTGTAATTGGATGAGGAGGGGTATATATATTTAATAGATAAGGAAGCATTCGAATGTAAATGAAATGAAATCAAAGAAAAGATAAGGATATGATAATGCATAAGAGCACTATGCTAACTAGTATAAAAATACATGTAACACTAAGATAACATAACATAATGAGGGAATGAGATGAAATAATCTATAAAAATGAAAAAGATAGTTATACCTCTCACCTTGTACCTATAGGGTGGTCACTTATGCATTTTTATCTCTAGAGAAGCAACACACCAAGACAAAATTTCTATTAATTAGAAAAGGGCACCACTCTTCATATCCTAGACTAACTATAGATGACCCAACAAGTGAAAGGAAAATAACCAATAAGAAGAGTGTCTAATATAATAAAAAAGAGAAAAAGCTGAGCCAAGAGCCTAGTGAGTAAATGTGAAGATGGCGTTCCTAAGGTTTGTGGTTCCATACTTAAGAATTTCAAGATGTGATGTGTATATATAGGATGTCATCGCCAATGGGTGATGACGTCAACAAAGAAAAACATAACAATAAAACCATCTCCGACAAGAGATGGCATCATCTAGGGATGGTAAAATGAGAAACTAGTGCATCATGAAAAGTGGAATAAATGTTTTGAAGATCATGAATGTGGATGAATTAAAGTGCCAAATGACGAGATACAAGAAGAATTTGGGAATGTAATGTGTGTGAGAACTAAGGAAACTAGGATAACTAGTGTGGATGACTAAGGCCAATACCAAATAGTGACACTCTCTTTGTGTACTCTCTTTAACCCATAATGGTTATGTAAATAACCATTCCCCATTGCCAAAAGGCCCATTAAAGAACCCGCTCAAGAAGTAGATGAATTACTAACCTTTATCTACATAAGGAAATTGTTAGTAATAGGTATGAAAGAGGAAAAGTTAAAAATTAGGTGTATACATAATTTTTATTGTAACTTTTACGTATATTTTATTGATATTATAAGTGAGGGAGAATTTAACAAAATGAAATTTTTTATTAGCATGCATATGGTTTAGATACTCCTTTTAGTTTTACAAATTATCTTTCAAAGATTAATATAACTCATTGAGACATAACATTTGTAGATTGACCTTGTGAAGAAACAAGAAGGGTTTAAACCCTTGGTAACCTATTTTGGAGACAAAGTAAATATTTCTATAGCATACAAGGTTTTAGGAAAAAATATTAGTCATGCTACTCCGTGTTATAATAAATTAAACAAATAAAAAAACTTGTAGAATGAGAGAATGATTGTTTTCCAAGTCTACTCCTTATACTCTCGGTTGTCTTGAAACACAAATCGCGTGACTAAAAAAATCACTTCCTTTAACAAGCTCATAATTTTCACCATCCTCTAAAAAATAAAAGTACAATAATTGAGATATTAATTCAATCAAATCCACAAATACTAAGGTCTAGTTGAATTCACTCTATTGGAACATAAAAGTAGAAAATGTAAAGGGTAAAAAGTTAGACAAAAATTATTTGGTAATTATATATTTCTGAGTATGATTTGATGAAAATACATTATGAATAAATAGAACCATAATATCTTGCAAAGGGACTTGCATGATCTTGGGTGTGAGGGAGACTAAGAGTCCCCAAAAGAGCCCTTTTATCCTTTTTAAGTACAATTTGTTTGCAATATTATTTACAAAATTTAATATTTTATAAATCCTTCATAAATACTAGTTTGATCTTGAAGTTAAGTTCCACCATCCTAAGATGTGGATTAACCATATTCATAATCTATCAACCAAGTGTCGAAGCTCATCTAAGGAGAACTAGAATTTATCATACGAGTGCTAGAGTTCCTTGGAGGAGTACTAGAGTCTATTGGCCAAGATCCGAGTTCATCTAAGGAGCGTTGAAGTGTATCACATAAGCATCAAATTATATGAAAATAAATTCAATATTTAATAAGATTGAAACAATAATGCCTAAATCTTGGGAGGAATGATTAAAATAAAACTTATAGAAATACTAGAAAAACATTCATATTTTTCCCCATTATAAGCTTCTCACAAATTAGTTTTCTAATATCTTGTCAATGATTTTATAGATGTATTAAAATACTCATCTCTCCATCCATTACCCTCATCTTAATCTTGAAATATTGAAATATAACTAGAACTACTCAATCATAATATCAATACACTAATCAATGTCATTTCACTTATAAATTGGTAAGAAACAAAAATGGTCTAAAACAAAAGCCAATAAATATTTCTATAGCATGTAGGGTTTTAGGACTAAATCTCAGTCTTGTTGGACTGTGTCACAATAAATTCACCAAAATAAAACTAAACCTATAGAATGAGAAAATTATTTTTGTCTAAGTCTACTCCTTTCACTCTTAATTGTCTCGAAATGCAACTCAAGTGAATACAAAATAACTTCATTTTACATGTTCCTAATATTCATCATCCTCCAAAAACACAAAGGTATAATACTGGAAGAAATTAATACAATAAAATTCAAAAATACCAAGGTTTAGTTGACTTCACTCTATGGGAGCATAAAATTAGAAAAAGAAAGGGTACAAAATTTAGGAAAAACCTCTTTGGATAATATATATTTTTGAGTATGATTTGATGAAACTCCATGGCAAAGAAAGAGAACAACAATATATTGCAAAGGGATTTGGACGAGTTTGTGTTTGTCAGAGATTATGAGTCCCAAAAATAGCCCTTTTTTCCTTTCTACCTACATTATATTCCCAATATTTTTTACAAAAGATGACATTTTATAAATCTTGCATAAATACTAGTTCAATATTGAATTTAATTTCCACCATCCTACGATGGGGGTTAACCATCTTTGGATCCTATTAACCAATAATTCAAGTTCATCTAATGAGTGACAAATTCCATCATTCAGGGGCCAGCGTTCAAATGAGGATCACCAAAGTCTATCATCCAAGCTCGATTTCATCTTAGGAACATCAAATTTTATCTTAGGAGTTCCAAAACATATCACATAAACACCATAGTTTATCACATAAGAGGATAAGTTTATTAAATAAAAATTAAGGATTTCATCTTGGGAGGAATGATTAAAAAAATTATAAAAAGACTAGAAAAGAATATATCTTTATAACCGTTATCACCTTCTAACCCAGATTGTCTTTCTAATAGCTTCTTCATCTCTTTTTGAGAAGTAATAAGTTATTCATCTCCTCTCCATTTTATCCATATTCATGTTTAAATATTTATATAAATATCACCACTAAATCATAATATCAATACACTAATCAATGTCATTTCACAAGTTATTAAATGTTAATAAACATAAATGGTCTAAAAAAGCAAATAAAGATTTCTATAGGTTATGGGGGTTTAGGACTAAATCTCATTATTTCGGAATGTGTCACAATAAAATCACAAACATAAAACTTGATATAATTTTGCTCGATTATAACCGTGAAATAGGTATTGCACAAGAAACATGAACACAATGATTTCAATTCATTCGGGATATATTATTCACAGGTAGAGGTTACATATATAGAGTTTGATCTCCTTGATTCTAGGAGTCAACACTCATCCCACTAATCACTCAGCATCCCACAAATCTCTCCCAATACCTATTCTCACTCAACAAACCTAGAATCTCTCTAAGAGATCTCTACGAGTTGTCACCAACTCATTATTTGCACAATAATAATAATGTTCACAATATTAAAATATTGCTAACATTCACTCCCCTATTGTTAACATTATTATTTCCACACATACACTCCCCTAATGTGAACAATGTAGAGAAAAACATTCACACGTCTTCTACAGCTTGCCTGCCTCTGCATGCTCATGATCTTGGTATGCTGAACCTCTGTTCACCAAATACGAACCCCTGTTCGACAATAACGGACCTCTGTCCTAGGTACGAGCCCCTGCTCATGAACCTCTGTTCATCCTCTTCAAGAAAAACATGATGCTGCTTTTTCTTGTGCTTTTATCTTTCTACTATCACATATTTACATCAGGAGGTTATAAAAGGAAATACAATTCTGAACAGGAATGTGACATCTGTTCTTATTACAAACAATAATGGAATCAAACACACAACTGAAATACTTGGCCACCAAATCAATACCGCGGCCTCGTCGATGGTGCCTGACGAGAGGTCGCCGATTGCCCTCCTGCCTCCGTTGCCTCCAGCCTCCATCTGAAAGTTATCTAAAGAAGGAAGTCTTCAGATTCATAACCATCACCCAAAGGTTCTTCTTTATCACTGTCTTCTTCTTCATTAGCAACCATGGCATTTTCTTCTATTTTTCCATCAAGTAAATCTCGTGCTCTTTTCTTGCAGTTTATAGATACATGTCCATCTTGTTTACAATAGTAACAAGTGATATGTTTCTTTGTATCTCTGAAATTTGATCTTTGTTTAAAAGAAGATTTAAATCTCCTTTATCATATGACTTGTTTTTACCATACATTGCAGTTTCTTTTGGTGTAACATTCTTATTTTCTTCATCTATCAGTGAAGAAATTAGATCTTCTAGGCTGGGATTGATCTTGCTCAAAGTAAAAACAATGTTTGAATAGCGAGATGGCATACTATTCAACAAAACAGCTTTTGCATCATCATCCTCTACTTTAATTTTTATCCTTGACAATTGATTCAAAATAGACCGAAACTTACTTATATGTTGTACCATGTTTTCTCCTTCATCCATCTTGAGTCCAAACAACTTCTGCTTCAAGGTCACTATTGCGCTTCCGGTTTGGGATCCAAACAACTTGTTCAATGTTGTCCAAATGAAATTTGAACTTTTTGAAAGGTCTATATGATGCAAATATGCATCAGACAATCCAAGTCCAATGATTGTTGTTGCTTTACGATCTCTACTCTCCCATTTGGTTGCTTCATCAGCATCGGTTGGTTTCTTGAATGTTCCATCCGCAACTTCCCACAAATCTTTGTTAATGAGTGTCAACTGAGTTCGTACTTGCCAAGTGTGAAAATCCTTTCCATCAAATTTTTCAACATAACCCAATTTATCCATTATGACTCTCCACAATTTGACACAAATAGGTGTCGGTTTCAACCGAAAATACACCCTTTTTACAAACAATTTAAAATTTTGACACTGTTAAAATTCTTTTAATGTCTTGGCGATATCTTGACTAGATTGCCTTTGACTTACTACACTAGACAAAATGACAATAACATTTAAAAGTAATTAGATATTACTTTTTACTATGACACACATACACACTATTTATAACAAGAGACAAATGGGGAACGAAAATAAAATAATAACTCAAAAATTACTTTTTAAATAACAAATAGCCAAAGGTAATGGCATTAGACTTATTTTAGACTCTCACGAAAAAGAAAGACTATTTCATAACTACACAAAATGAAGGGATATGAATCTAAGATTTAATTAAACTAATGGCATGTGAATGAACATACGGCAGAGTTGGACATATGGCAGAGAAGGACATGCAAGACTACATAACTGTCAATAGATTTGATCATTGCTGGAATAATACCCGATCTATGAAGCCTCCCACGCAAAACCAATTCTCCTTCCTTTATCCATGCGTATCGACTGATCCATGCGGGAAAGCCTCCATTATAGTGCATGTAATCTTTGTATTAGAAAACTGTATCATTTCTCTGCACTCTCGAATATAGCAAATAATAATACAAGATAGTGTCCTCCTGTATTCGTTTGCAGATCCTCACAATAGTGATTGCCGTATTTTTATAGATCCATACCTGAAATGGAAGGCTTCAACTTCTACCACTATAAATTATAAATCCAAAACTAATTTCACATAATAACGAGGATTCAAACAGGTGATGTGTTGAGGAACATCCAATATGAAAATCATAAATAACTACCGAGTGTAGATCCGAATGACTCTCATATTTGAATGGATCTAAATGGTGATGATTGTAAAAACGAATAGCACAGACATGCAAGGAAATACGGTTAAAATCACAAAACACGGCCTACATCTGTCCATTTCAGGCACTCGTGCCTTATGTAGACGTCTCCTGGAGGATGTGCTCCTTTGTTAGAGGGTGCATACAAATCAGGGGGACGTCTTTGGAAACTTGGATTGATCTCTTGTCAGATCTGAGCCACCATACTGCAATGCAGAGAAGTCAATGCTACCTCCAGTATCCTAGGATGAACTTCACTCTGATACCAATGATATAATTTTGCTCAGATTATAACCGTGAAACAGACAGAACAGTAAACATGAACACAATGATTTCAATTCATTCGGGATATATTATTCACAGGTAGAGGTTACATATATAGAGTTTGATCTCCTTGATTCTAGGAGTCAACACTCATCCCACTAATCACTCAGCATCCCACAAATCTCTCCCAATACCTATTCTCACTCAACAAACCTAGAATCTCTCTAAGAGATCTCTACGAGTTGTCACCAACTCATTATTTGCACAATAATAATAATGTTCACAATATTAAAATATTCCTAACAAAACTAAACCTATAGAATGAGAGTTTTTTCTTCTAAGCATACTCCTTTCACTCTTAATTGTCTTAAAATACATGTCAGTGAATACAAAATTACTTCATTTCACATGTTCTTAATATTTACCATCATGAAAAAATCAAAAGGTATAATATTGGAAAAATTAATACAATGAATTGCATAAATATTGTGGTTTATTTTATTTCACTCTATGGGAGCATAAAGGTAAAAAAATAAAGGTTACAAAATTAAGGAAAAACTCTTTAGGTAATATGTCTTTCGAGTATGATTTGATGAAACTCAATAGTGATGAAAGATAAGAAAAATAGCTAACAAAGAGACTTGCATGAGTTTGGGTTTTGGGAGATTACGAGTCCCAAAATATCCCTTTTTACTTTCTACCTACATTATGTTCCTAATATTTTATACAAAAGATGACATTTTATAAAGCTTGCATAAATACTAGATCAATCTTGAAGTTAATTTCAACCAACCTAGGATGGGGATAACCATCTCTACATTCTATTAACCAAGAATTCAAGTTCATTGTAGGAGTTCCAAAGTATATCACTTAGGTGTCATAGTTTATCTCGAGGATCACCTGTGGTTTATCATCTAATTTCTAGAGTTCATCCGAGGAGCATCAAATTTAATCTTAGGAATTTGGAAGAGTCTATCACGTAAACACCATAGTCTATCACATAATTTCAATATTTTATCAAATCTAAACATTAAATCTTACATATTGGGAGGAATGATAAAAATAGACTTATAAGAAGACCGGAAAATCATTTATCTTTGTACCGATTATCACCTTCTAACCTAGACTATATTTCAAATAGATTCATCTCTTTCTAAGATGTAATTAGATATTCAACTCCCTCTCCATTACCTTCATCTTCATCTTGTAATAATTTATATATAAATATCACTACTAAATCATAATATCAATACACTAATAAATGTCATTTCACAAGTAATAAACTCGGTAAGAAATAAAAATTGTCTAAAACAAAAGACAATAAAGATTTCTATAGAATCCACATTTTAGGACTAAATCTAAGTCTTGTTGGACTATGTTACAATACATTTAAAAAAATAAATATAATACAATATAATGATAAAATTATTGTTGTCCAATTCTATCCTTTTCACTCGATTGTCTTCAAATGTATCTTAAATGACTAAAAATCACTTCCTTTAACAAGCTAATAATTTTAACCATCCTCCAAAAAAAAAAAAACACAAAGGCACAATAATTAAAGAAATTAATACAATTAAATCTAAAGATACAAATAGAATGTATAACATGAATAATGAAAGAAATTACATATGTTATTTATAGAATATCAAAAATGAATTAATATATGTTAGAAAATTGTTCCACTAGAAAGTTGTTTAAAAATCACCTAACACAAATTAGGTTTTCTAAGAAATAGAACATTTTAAATTAAATAGTATAAATTTGTAAGTTCACAATTGAATTTCATGAGATATTTTTATAAGTATTATATATAATAATTGCAAATATTTATCGGACATTTTTCAAAAGGAAAATGTTTTTATAGAAAAATTGGTGCAACCATCTTGCTTTTCCTAATAAGAAAGAGGAACATCTATCAACACTTTCAATACAAACATTGGTATCATTTGGACTAGGCATATTTCTAAGACATGTATCAAGTTAATGTATCTTTCCATGAGATAAATTTTTTTGATGTTGTTGAATATGTCATTTCCAATTTATCACCGGCTAGAAATTGATTGTTTTTATAACACTAGCACAAAGAAGTAATATTTGTATATTTGATGTAAATAATACGTGAAAAAAACTCATATACACTAGATTAAGTCCATGCCCTATTTTTTTTCAAAATTATTTTTCTCACTTTTTAGCATTACCGACATAGGTCTCATCATGAGCATTAAATTTTCCTCCACCTATATTTTAAGAGAATTTCTTTATTTCTTTATACCGGAAATGAGATAAAATTATTCAAATGAGAAGATTCTTATATAATCAAGTTCCTAAGTATAAAAAAATATATGTATAATGGTTAAAAATATTAAATTTTACCTCTAAATGATCGGGATCTTAATATTTTTCATACCATGCACTAATAATTTGTGTAAATGAGGAGGAAAGTGTGTCTAGTTTTTAGTCATTTTAGATGACAATACCTTGATTTTTCAAAGAACGTTTCCTTAACCCTCGTCCCGATTGAAATGACTAGATCTTACAACTTTGTAAGTGTAGTTTTTGTTTTTTTCATATGAATATATTCAAGGTGGAGATTTTTATCTCCCTTTCATTATCTCATTCTACGTAACATTTACACTTTTCAAATGACATATAACACATAAGATGTATTAGATGTGTTGGATGCTTTAAGAAGGGTTAGATTATAAGACCATACAAAAATGTTTATATGTGTTAGATTATATGTCAATGCCCAATATGTGTATTAGATGTGTTGGAATATGTGAGAAGGGTTTTAGAATATTTTATTCAAAGCTAATTAACAAATCAATAGAAAAGGAATTCTACATACTACAAAATAACAACATTACTTCAAGGATTTTGATTGATGAAACTATTGGAGGAACTTTTTAATATTCTTGCCTCATTTGAGTCTTTATAGAATCATCTTTTGTAAATTGACATATCTAATCAATTATATTTTCTGTATAATGTTTCTCCAAATCATTTATTAGATTTCAAAATTTGGATCGAAGGCTGAATTTTCTTCCCTTCCTTCGAGAATCAAGTTCATACACTTACCCCTATAATTATTTATGATTTGTTAGATTTTTTATTAATAGCATTTATGTGAAATCACCGCACCAATTATCTCAAACTTGTTTTCCATTTTTAGAATAACAATATCTACATTTCTTTTGTTTTATTTTGATAATTATTCAATAATTTAACATCCAAATGTGACTATACACATAAAAATCAAGGCGTGATTCCCGATGTACATAAATTCCTAAGGTGTAGTCACTAAATCATGTACTTTAGAAATTTATTTTTCTGGTATCATACTACTATTTAGAAGGTTCTTGAGTGAAGAATGTACTAAATAACCCCTATCCCTGTGGCCATCTTGTTTATTTATTTTTGTAATTTGTGACCTATTACACCCATATTCCCATCCATTTTACTAAATTTCGCATTATTTTAGCCTCTACTGGGGAACTCAGATTTGATTAGGGTGCCCATGGGTGCATTAGTTCCTCCATGGACACCCGACACTTTTGCACCTTGCCGCCATTTTTGGGCCTCTTCTAGCCATTTTACATCTTTATCTTTCTTGTGGTTGGCCTTTTGTGGGTTAATTACGAAATTAGATAAAGAGTAACCTAATGAGGGACCTATAAAGTTATGAGACCATAATGAGGGACCTAACATTATCTAAAACTATCACTCATCTAGACTTGCATTCACATTGGCATCCACATAGATCCATCATAAAAGAACAATCTAGGACATCTACATCACACATCATATGAAGAGGGATTATATGCTATACCATGCACATATTCTATTACATTTTATACATTTGGATATTTCTTGCTATTTCACAAAGTACAAATGACAAAACAACATCTAGGGCATGTCATGCAAAAATCACCAAAACTACATCCTGGGTCCGAAATGTAGTTCAAAACTTAGTTAGTCATCCCATTGTTTTAAGAATCGAGGTTAGTTCGAACCATTCATTTTATTCCTTATTTTTTAGGATTTTGATACTTCCATTTGGTCTTTTGTAGGTTATTATTCCTCTTGAAATATTTGCAGCATTAAGAATAATATAGAAAGCTAATGCATTAGATAAAAAGGTTATTAGTCATGTCTAGGACCTATGAAGACCATTTCAAGGACTTTTCCCATATTAGTGCACTTGTTCTACTTACCAAAGTGATTTTGGGTGCTCAAATCCTCTCACAAGCCCTCGAATATAGCCATATCACCCAAATCTTCCCTTCTGTGGAACCCCAGGACCTACGGACGTTCCTACTTCTGATTTATCTAGTTACTTCTATGACATTTTCTCGATAAGCATTTGCTATCGGTGAGTTCTTTCCTCTTCTTTCTTGAACATTAGGTTTTGTATTTCAATTTACATATTTTATTAGATTATTATCATATTGTTTGTTACATCTATTCACTCCATTTATTGTTTTTCATAGCTTAGATTAACTATTTATATACTACATAGTTTATTTTATTTTAGTTACTCATTTTGGTGAATCTAACTTTTACACTACCTTTCCCTAAGACCCTCTACATTTTAAAAATTTCATCTCCCTCTCACATTATGGATCAATCCTCTTATACCACCTTTGCACCAACTAAAGTGATAGGCATAGTTACTAGTATTGTTGATTTCATACATGTACGTACTCAACACCATCCTCGCTTCGTCACAACTAGGGTAGACCCATCCATTAATGTTGTTACCACTAATCGTATTCATCCTAATCCACCTATATCTCCACCCACATCTATTCCTTCACCTAATAATTATAAGGTATATGATATCATTGAGTAAAATTATAAATACGCCTGCTACAACCTCTCTTTATGACTTATTGTGTGATACACCAGTTTTTTGCAATAGATTAGAAGCTTCCCTTCACGTCATTCATATTGAAACCGATAATTATATTGTAGCCTTTGCAGAACTCATATAATCCCTTTATAGTCTACATCGTGCCATATCTTTCACTAATGGGAATATCTCAGATTTTGCTAAAAACAATCCATGTGCATCTTTGTTCATTAACGTAATTATTATCACTACTTGTATTAAACGAGTCCTCACTAATAATGCATCAGTTTTTAATCTATGTGCACATTCCTTTTTATTATAATTAGATATTATTGATAATTTCATTTCTAAAAATTATACACTCATATTCGGTTACGAATCTACCACTCACAACTACTTAGGAACTATCTCTTTACATATTCGGGTTGGACCTAAAACCATTCTCACCGAAGTTCTATGATATTAAAAGATCCTTCTAGTTTAATTTCTTATTAGGTAGGCCTTGGATTCATGTAATGCATGCATTACCATCTATTATCCACCAATGTGTCAAGTTCTTGCATGATGGCTACAAAAACACTATCACTGCTGACCCGTAACCCTTCAAATATTGTCACATAGACCCCACTACCTCTATGCCTATACCACCTTCACAACACATTCTATACAAAAGCCTTGATACATATGACATTGGTCAATCTAGCACTTCATCATCTTCCTCTACCACTCTTAGTACCCTAATTACTGAATCTCACTCAAAATATATTATTTCACCTACAATATCAACTCTTATTATTGTCCCTTCATCACCCATCGAAACACCTTCCATTATGTCAAGTACAATGTCAATTACTCTTAGTGTTCATCCTCTACTACTTTTCGTATAATGACCCCTCGCCAAAATTCTTGATAATTCCATACCACATGATGATGTTCACACTGATGACTTTGAATATTCTGATGACGAAGTTGACACTATTGAACTTATAGATGAAGAATTAAGACAAATTGACTTTACCCCTCTTAGTGTAGATGATTCTTATTTCAAGAGACCTTTATGGAAGATGGCCTAATAATATAGGTTTAAGACCCCTCTATTTACTAATGTTATGGTATTATATAAGGGATTTTTTCATAGTCACCACGCTATCTCGTCTTCTCCTCCATGACTTGCCACTCCAATGCCTCTTTTTGTTAGGATAAATTATATTATCCTATTATTTAATTATGCATAGGATTATTATTTAATTAATTTTAAATAGTTATATGGTTAATCAACCATATTTGTCAGTATTCACATTGTTATATTGTTTTAAACAATACATTTGTTTTTATGTCATTTTGCTTCCCGGATGTTATTGGAAGCTTGTTCATTCTGGTTTTTGGTTGCACCTGTGCAACTCATTCTTCTGGATGTATATGGCTGTGCAATATCTATAAATATTGCAGCCTATTCAATGTACTGTTTACTGATTGAGATCAATAAAATCTACACAGGCTTCCGTCCCTGTTTCTCAATCAACATTTGGTACCAGAGTGAAATTCTGGCCCTGTGAAGGTGTGGAAGAGAGAGCAGCAGAGAGAGAGGAGATTGGAGACGTGTTTGCAGCATTTGAGAGCCTGTGCAGCCTCGTGCAAACTCCCAGCCCCATCCCTGCCTCCCCCACATCCACTGTTCCTTCCAGGTACTTGGAAGGCAAAATTTTTTTGCACTGGTGCACTCAGCACCAGGCAAAAATTGCTACAGGTATTATTAAAAAAAAAATTTCCCAATAAGGGTTTTGTTTTACTGTATTTGGAGTTTGTTTTGCTTGTTTTGGAGGTCTGTCTGTGCACCTGCAGTGAACACACAGAGCAAAGAAAATAAAAAAAAAGAAGGAGGCGCCCTGCACAAAAAAATATACAGTGGAAGAGGAAGAATAAGCAGCCAGGGAAGGAAGAACAGCAAAATCCAGCATGTACAGTGCGTGGCATGATAAAAAACGCGGCCACAAGGTAAAAAAAATGTTTTTTTGGAGCTAAAAAACCCCATTCTCCTCTCGCCCGCGCCCTTTGCTGTCCCCCACGGCCTGCATAAGAAAAAACGTTGTTTTTGGAGCAAAAAACGCACTTTTCTCTCTTGCCCGCGCCATTCTTTATCTTCTAGCGACCTGCACAAGCAATAAACAATCAAAAACGTGGCCCAAGCAAATAACAGCAATTAAAAACGCACCCAAAGCTAAAATCCATGCCATTTCTGTCTCCCACGGCCTGTCCAAAGGCAGACATCAGCAAAAACGCCCCCAGCAATTAAAAAACGCGCCCAAGCAAGCAAACAGCGAGCAAACACAATCAAAAACGCGGCCAGGGCAATAAGAAACAGTGGCAAAGGTTAAAAACGCACCCAGGAAGAAAATACAGTGCCCAAATACAAAAAACGCGGCCTGTACTTGCATTACAGTGCGTCCAAAGGAGAAAAACGCGGCCAGGCATTCAAACACGCGGCCAAGGAAAAAATACAGCAAAAAATACTTGCAAATCAATGCGTGGAAAGGAGAAAATGCGGCCTGAGCAAGTAAATGCGGCCTGAGCAAAGAAATAAAGCCTCAGATCCGTTTTTTGGGCAAATACAACCCTAAAAATGCCCCTTCACCAGCATGCGCCACGTGGCATTCATTTTTCAAGAGGTAAGTCAATTTATTTGACAATAAATACAAATTTCTTCCTTTCATAGTCCAAGCGCCCCAAGTGGCCAAGTTGGTTAGTGCATGTGCCTTAGGAGTGAGAGGTTTGAGGATCAAATCCCACTAAAAACACTCAAAAACTCTCCTTTTGCATCTGGCGGAAATTTTGGCGGAACTGCTAAATTTAGCAGCTTTTTTGAATTTAGTTACGACTAACTAAATTTAGCGGAGAATCCCTAATTTAGGGTAAAAATTTTTTTCTCCCATTTGGTCTGTTTTCTCATTCCAGACATTTTTTGCAAAAGGAGACCCACCTAAAAATTGCATTTTCAGCTATTTTTTTGCAATTTTTAGCATTTAGGGCTCAGGAGGTCACCAGGACCCCGAAACTGAAATTTTTTTCCTGTCATTCAAATTGTATTGTATATTGTACTAATTTGCAGGTTGCCATAGTCAACTGCAAAACTTTGTAACTGCTCAGAAACTGGCAGAATTGTAATAAAAAAGTAAAATTGGTTCTGTAACACTCACGAGATCCTAGATCTCATTCGCAGCGTTCGGTATATACAGTGCCTCTGGGAAGCGCTTACGGGTAAAGCCGTCGTGACTACTACTGCACTTAACGCCTAATATAGCTACAACAACGTCATCTGGGCATCGTCCCTATAAACCGACGGGGAGTAATAAGGTCACAGTGCACACACTATGAACCATCCCATCCGTCTGTGAATGATTGCAAGACATAAATCCAGATTGAGAAATTATCCAGTATATAGCAAAGTTATGCGCGCGTATGAGGATATTTCTTTGAGCCGGTGTCAATAATCACATAGACCCCATCAGTATTGTCTTGGTACCACATATCGAATTCTTTCACGTACGTTAACGCCTCTTTCACGTACCGTCGGGTATATAGAAAGGGTGAGCTTCTTCCACGTACCGACGGGTATATCGGAAGGGCGCGTATATAGAAAGGTTCGGTATATCGGAATGACGGTATATAGATTGGGAGACCTTATACCTAGAGTGATAAGAGCCAAACCCTATCAGTGATCTCTGCAAAATGGGCACCAATGCCCCCAAATTTTTTCTTCCAGATTCACAATTGCTCAGAGGAAGCAACTATGCTGCTTGGAAGACAAAAATAAAAACACAACTTGAGTTTGAAGAAATCTGGCCTGTTGTGACTGGTACTCTAACCAGATCACCAACGGATGCAACACAACAACAACAATTTGATAGAGCAGATCAAAAAGCAAAACTCATCATTTTGTTTGGAGTATCCGACGATGTGCAAGTTCACATTCGAGATGCCACATCAGCAAAAGAAGCGTGGGATAAGCTGAGCACAATATATGAGGCCAAGAACAAGAATGTCATACTCAATTTGCAGAGTCAGTTACATACGTTGAAATTCAAACAGAATGAGAAAATTGAAGCCTTCCTAAGAAGAGTTGCAGAGTTGAGGGCTTCACTTCTAGCCCTAGGAGAAGAGGTCAAAGATGAGTCTCTCATTCCCATTGTTCTGAGAGCTCTCCCTTCTTCTTACCAAATTTTTGTCACAACTCTAAACTTGTCAGATACGACAATTAGTTTTGACAAGTTAGTAAACCTACTGCAACAAGAGGAAGCAATGTACAACAAGGATGATGAAGAGGAGCAGGCACTGTCTTCACATCAAAAATGGAAAGGAAAAGGTAAAGGTAAACCTAAATCCTATCAGAAGTCCCCACATCAGAATCAGTATCATGGGGACAATCAACAGAAGAAGCGATGTCCCATTTGCAAAAGAGGACATGACTTGCAAGAATGTTGGTTTAACACATATAAGAAAGGTTCATCAAGCAATTCTGGACCTCAACAACAACAAACTTACAAGGGACATTCAAACAACTATCACGGGCAGAAAAAGGGGAACTGGAAAAGAAGACCCCACCAGCAAGGTAATATTGCTGAGCAACAAGATCAGTCAGACAATGAAGACTTCTTGTTCATTTCTCGATCAAGTGAACCATCCATGTCATCTAGTGATGTCTGGTATGTTGATTCGGGAGCCACTCGACACATGACCGGCCACAGAGATTGGTTTATTTCAATGAGGGACATGCCATCGAAAAATCATGTTTCGTTGGGAGATGATTCTTCATATACAGTTCAGGGGATTGGAAACATTTCTCTACCCCTTGGTTCACGCAAATGCAAACTATTAGATGTTCTATATGTCCCTGGGTTGACAAAGAATCTTCTTTCGGTCAGTCAACTCCTAGATCACAACCTGAAAATTGACTTTGATAGTCAATCCGGCAAGAAAATGTGTCTGATTCGAGATAAATCCAGAGGCTCGAAAATAATTGCAAAAGCCTCAAATGTGGGACGAATGTTTCAACTTGATTTCATTCACAAAAATGATCAAGCACTCGTGGCTAAAAACTCCACCTCAGCTCAGTTGTGGCATCGGAGATTTGGTCATGTAAGTTTCAAATATCTCGACACACTTCGCCGGTGTAATATGGTACATGGGCTACCATCTCTTCAGAAGGATACAGACAAATGTCCTCACTGCTTAGCAGGGAAACAACACAGAGTTTCATTCCAAACAAGTACGTTTCGAGCTCATGGTAAACTTGACCTGGTTCATACCGATCCGTGCGGTCCAATGCAACCAAGTCATTCAGTGGTTCCAGATTTCATGCTCTATGTTGACGACTATTCACGCAAAATGTGGATTTTCTGTCTTCGCAAGAAAAGTGAAGCCTTTGAAACGCTCAAAAGTTCAAAGTGGCGGTTGAGAAAGAAACTCGGTCGTCACATCGTAACTCTCCGCTCGATCGAGGGGGAATTCACCAGTGATGAGTTCGAGACTATCTACAAACTCACGGGATTCGCCGATAAATGCCTCCTCCACACACACACCGCAGAAAAATGGTGTTGTTCGAGAGAAGAAATCGTACTATCATGGAAATGGTGCGATGCATGATCGATGATTCGAACTTGCAAAGACATTTTGGGCGTAACAAAAAAACAAAGTGTATTTGTTAAACAGAATAGCGCCACAACTGCTCTTGATGGAATTACACCACAAGAAGCATGGTCAAAGAGGAAACCATCCATTGCACACCTCGGAGTATTCGGGTGCAAAGCCAAGCATGCACATACCCAAACAGTAACGAGAAAGAAATTGGACATGAAGTCACAAAATCTCATCTTCATTGGATACAAGTGAAGAGACTCTTTGGGTACAGATCGATGGATCCTAAGACCGTAAAAGTCTACACAAGTAGAGATGTTGTTTTTTTGAGAAGAAGGAAGCAGAGACTCCTCCTCCGGACTCGCAAGATGTAGATTTTTCACCGCTTGTAAAAACTGAAGCAAATGTTCCCTCGTAAGATGAAAGTGATGATGGGGATGATGGTGTTGATTAGATAGAACCACAACCCATGGGAACACTCAACGTATGCCTAAATGGTGTACAAGTACATTACGAGATGCAAGATTGGATGCTCCACCTGGGATACATCCACCCCTCGGACCACGGACTCAAGTAAAGCAAGAGAAGAAGTTAACTTTGCTTTGATGAGTAGAGTTATTGAAATAGACGAGCCATCTACACCCAGAAGCCCTACAAATTAAAAGCTTGGAAAGATGCCATGGATTCGAATATCAATCGCTGATGAAGAATAACACTTGGCAGCTTGCCGATCTTCCACTGGGAAGAAACCCATTGGTTGCAGATGGATATTCAAAACTAAGTACAAAGCAAATGGGACGGTGGACAAGTGTAAAGCAAGACTTGTAGCAAAGGGTACGCATTTAAAGAAGGCATTGACTATGAGGAGACATTTGCTCCCACAGCCTAAGATCAAAACGATCAGATGATCTTTACTCTACCGCTTAAGTTTGGATGGAAAGTTCACCAAATGGACGTAAAAAGTGCCTTCCTGAATGGAGATTTGCAAGAAGAAGTCTACATGACTCAACCTGAGGGATATGTTGTACCTGGTCAAGAAGAAAAGGTATGCAGACTCAGAAATCTCTCGTATGGCCTAAAACAGCACCCGGGCATGGTACATCAAGATTTATGAGCATCTCGTACACATGGATTTGTCTGAATCCATACGATCCCAATCTCTACCTCAAAAAGCAAGGGGGGGAGATGGTGATTGTTGTAGTTTATGTCGATGATCTAGTCATCACTCGCAGTTCAGTGAAGATGATTGATGAAACAAAGAAAGATCTTAAGCGATCATTCGACATGACAGATCTCGGGCTTATGCACATCTCTTGGATCGGAAGTATGGCAGAAAGAGAATCACATCTTTGTTTCTCAGATGAAATATACCAAGACAACGCTTGAGAAGTTTAGGATGATGGATTGCACACCAATTGCTACACCTATGGAGAACAGATTACAGTTATCTCGTTCGATCCATCTCCTGAGGTAAGTGCCACTCTCTATCGGCAGCTGATTGGGAGTCTCATTTACCTGACCTACACTAGACAGGTATATCGCTTGCAGTGAGCTATCTATCCAGGTTCATGCAGGAACCCAAAATTTGTCATTGGAAAGCAGCAAAGCGCATTTTGAGATATCTCAAAGGATCAGTAGATCTTGGTCTAGAATACAAGAAGAATGAAAACTTCTTCGATTGGATATTCGATTCAGATCATGCGCAGTAACATTGATGATAGAAAATCCACTTCTGGATTTGTATTCTTTATGGGATCTGGACCAATATCATGGGGAAGTAAGAAACAACACTTTGTTTCTCGCTCTTCCACAGAAGCCAAGTATCGCTCGCAGAGAAGCCGTCTCGTGAAGCGATTTGGCACGCCGCATACCGGAAGGACTTGGAATACCACAGGACAAACCGACCACCATGTATGTAGACAATGAAGGTGTTCTCAAACTTGTTCGCAATCCATTTTTCATGAGAGAACAAAGCACATTGAAGTTCGAGTTCATTTCATACGCGAACATGTATTGAAGCACAACATCCAAATTTTTCGAGTTTGTCCAACAAATTAACAACGAGCAGATATTTTCACAAAGTCACTTGCACGTGACAAGTTCGAGTTGTTCAGAGCATTTCTCTCCTCATCTCTTCAGACAATGCACAATTAAGGGGGGGAATGTTAGGATAAATTATATTATCCTATTATTTAATTATGCATAGGATTATTATTTAATTAATTTTAAATAGTTATATGGTTAATCAACCATATTTGTCAGTATTCACATTGTTATATTGTTTTAAACAATACATTTGTTTTTATGTCATTTTGCTTCCCGGATGTTATTGGAAGCTTGTTCATTCTGGTTTTTGGTTGCAACTGTGCAACTCATTCTTCTGGATGTATATGGCTGTGCAATATCTATAAATATTGCAGCCTATTCAATGTAATGTTCATCGATTAAGATCAATAAAATCTACACAAAGCTTCCGTCCTGTTTCTCAATCAACACTTTTTACATGCACATTGTTTGTCAATAAGACCTTTTGAAAACATATCCTGTTGAATTTATGTGCTTATAAAATATTTTTACAAATAATATTTTTTCTAAGTTTGGCATAATGCCCAGTGTAATTTTACCACCTCTTCACTCACCACATATCTATCATGGTTATTTCCACATTTTGAAATCTAATGGATTTTTTTATATCATTTCAAAGTTTTTTTGCACATTCCCCTGTGGATCGTTTCACCGATGAGTTTGAAAATATTGGCTTTATTATATTGGTGGTACAAAAATGCTCATTTCTCCTTCCTAAAATTTCCTATTCCTTTCGGAAATGTCTCTATCCTTAGTGATTCTTCTCCTATTTACGTTCCAAATATCTCTAGTTGGAACGGTCATGGTTTCCAATAGATGGCCTTTACCAATGAATAATATGTAATGAATTTATACACACTCTGCTGTAATGGGTGCCTCTATGACCCTCCTCACTCTATAGCTTATCACATTTTTTTGACGTTGCCTCAACAAGTTTAGATAATGATAATGATGACTTTCTTGATAGCATTACATATTCATCTTTTCTAGCATGCACATGGGGGAATGGCACTACACTCCTCCGACCCCATCTTTTCATAATCATCATTTTTTACATCCTCATAAATCTATATCTTCACATTATAAATACTCATCATACATTCTAGCATCATTACATGATGACACACTTTTGTGCTTTAGTTCACACTTGATTGTTGAGGGATTACTACTACATTGAACCCCACACATTACACAATAATAATTATATACGCATTTCATTAAACATTGTGTGAATTCCATATTCATACATCATACACTATAATCATTCTTACCTTATGTGTTTTACATCATACACTATAAGGATATTTATGCATATTGCATCACATCTTATACATAGTCATATCTACATAAATCAAACACTGTGCATTTTCATGTGAGACATTTTCTATATAATGCACTAGTATTTATCACATATGATTCTAGCATTATATCATTCTTACATACTACATTATTATTCCATCTACACACACACCATTTTACATATCGCGAAGTCACACATTCTACAAATCTTGAATATGTACTCTACACATAGTGTATTTAAACATTATATTCATCACATGGTTATATTTTACAATTAGATATACTACATTATTTTTTATGCTGCACTCACTACCATATGATTCACTTTATTTCCTCGTTCCATACTCAACTGTTGAGGATTTATAAATTAAATGGAACTTACACTCATCACACATGCAACAATCCTAGGTTAGTGACATATGTTTTAGGTTAAATCATCACTTATTCTATCATTTGGAAGTGGTATACACCTTACGTTACATCTCCAGTCCCTCATTTAAACTTGTAGTGATATTCCCTTTAGGCTAAGTCATCACTCTTTCTTTCATCTTATACTAATATATGCTTAGAGATAAATCATCACTCATCCATTGATCCTATAGTGATATATGCTTGGGATAAATAATCACTTCTACGTTCATTTAATCATGATATATGATTTGGCTTTAGGGTTCATGAAAACATCATTTCTAGGTCACATCTCACCCCTACATGTACACATTCATCACAACTCGTTAGATACAACATCAGACTCAAACATTTCCCAATGATGCACTCTCGTTTATGGTTAATTATTGAATGTTGAGCACGAAAACAAAATGAATCTCATTACATACAATTATATTCACTGGGGGAATGTGGCTCCTATCATTCTATCTTGCATTTCATTCCATCAATCCACAACATATTGCATTTTTATGGGGCATATACTCTTGTTTACTAGTGTTTTACATGATCACTTTACTTTATATGTTAGATTGATTTCTTTTATTTCATTATCTATATGATCCACACATGTACGTTCACTCCTTTGTTTATTTTTCTCATAGATAGAGATCCTTTACACATAGTATGGTTTATCACCTTCTACCCTTCCTACATTGATCGCGCAGGCATCTACATTCTAATCTCACACGTGCTATTGTTTTATTTTTTAATTAGTACTTTACATCTACTTGGTTATTCACGCTTTGACATATTGGTTATTTCTCAAACATACTAATAAGTGTTCCATGTACAATAATTTATTTGTAGTGTTACATGTTTCCATGACTAATTCTCTTTTTAAACCTCGTCTTCCATTGTTTGTTTCTTGTATGCATGCCTTACCTTATATTTGGCATGCACACTTATTTGTTGTTTGCCATAATGGTATTTTATCTCTTGTGACATTGTGAGTGATGTATCATGTTTGTGACCTTATTTTTCCATCTTACTTGTCTTATGCATGTTTAAACTATTATGCTTGGTAGTTTTTATATTGTATGTGTACTTTACACTTGATTTCTACATGCATGTGTTTTCATACCGACACTTTACTTTGGCTAGAACTCCTTGTTTTTATGCACCTTAGATTCTACCAAGTCCATTCCCTTCCCCCTCCATGGAAGATTTACAGAGTACTTCTCGTTGGTCCTTTTTAGGGCCACATTATCCTATTACCAATTCACATGCACCCCCAAAGAGGGGGAATCATTTGGGTTTTTTCGACATACAATGTAATGTATTTACATTAGTTTTTTTAGTGAACTTTCCACCCTTGGCATTATTGGTTACATATAACAAGTTGGTTAGAACAAGTCTAAGAACCCCTTACACAACAAATTCTAGTGGACATGGTGTCCTTAGAATTTATGGGAAGAATTTATAGGCTTGGAGGTTATAGTGGGTGTGCCTCTCTACACTAATTTGTCCAATGGCATCAAATTTTCCAAAAACTAGGATATTACATCTTAATCTCTACTCACAATTCAAAGAAGCCACCGAGCTTGGAGGACATAGAGAATTTCCCCCTACACTTATTTGGCCTATGACCTAAGATCGCCCCAAAACTTACAATACAGATATCTTTCTACACTTTATATCTCGACATGGATCAAAGTTAGCATTTCCCATTAGCATTTTTCATTTACATTTACGTATTACACATACTTTCATACTTAATCATATTTTATATAGAATTTTTACAATTACATACATACATATTTTACTACTTGATCGTTTTCTCCTCGCAGTCCTCAAGGCGGTATGAGAAACAAGTAGTAAAATTAGGGTAACAAAGATGAAAACAATTGATGGAAGCACACATGTTCTACTAATGATGAAGGTACACTACATACACGTGGTAGCTACACACATGTGTTCCACCCTAGGTTCACTCTCATCACTTTTTCTTTGCGCATTTTTGATCTATAGTTTCCACACTCCTCCATATTTTTTCCATGCCTTGATTTTTTGTAGTCTTTCGATGCATTTCTACTACACTTTCATGCACATAAGTTACACATGTCTATCTACTTTATGTTACTTTGTGATTTCCACTCACCAACATAAAGCATGAAAAAATTTAGTCCCAAAACAATGCACTTAAGAAATTTATTTATCTCGGTCTTATACTGCTATTTAGTAAGGTTCTTAAGTGAAAAATGTACTAACTAACCCTCATCATTTATCCATCTTGTTAATTTTATTTCATAATTTGAAACCTATTACACCCATATGTCCACCATTTTCTAACATTCTCGCATTATTTTAGCCTCTGGTGGGGTACCTAGATTTGTACTGTGGTGCCCATGGACATCGTAGCACCACCGGGGTACCTTTGCCCTTTTGCACTTACCTAGCACTTTTTGAAAGGAACAAGTTTGGAGAAGAAAATTAATCTTTGTATTTATCATAATAAAACTCTTTGTATATTCTTTGTGTTTGATTCAATCGACAATATACTAATATATAGGAATTGAATTCCTATATTTACAAAGATTATATCTCACCATATAATGTACCCAGACAATATTCCAAACCTCTAATTATTTGTAATATATTTTTTCTAACAATATACATATGACAACTAACAAACTCTTAGTCACTAAGAACATAGTAACCGTGCACTAATTACAAACATGTGGAACACTAACTTAGTTTCCTAACATTCCCCTCGTTAGTGTGAACTTGGGGAAAACCCCGCATTTTTACTTGCACCTACTCGTGATCTAGTCATTTTCACATGATGATAAAAATCTCAAGGATGGTTTTGCAAATGGTTTTCCAAAACCAAGAATGGCAGGTTTGCAATAGGTTTACCATAAACCATATAGTGATGATTTTGCATATGGTTTAGCATCAAACAAGAATTGTGGTTTTGATATTGGTTTACCTTAAAACAAAATGAAGGTTTTCAAGTGGTTTACCTATAACCACATAATTATGTGCCAAGTAATATTATCTACCCTCACAATATCTCAATGTAGGGAATAACATAGGAAATTATGCTGAATTTTGTTGCTCATACACACAAACCGAAAATTCAAATTGAACATTGGATCATGTTCCTCCCTTCAATGTGAAATTTCCACTTATTCAACCAGGAACACTACAAATTGAAGCACACTAAAATCATATATTCACACTATATATATGCCACCACACACTGTTATGTGGCCTTGTCATTAGTAACTCGACAAGAGGTCACCGATTGATCTCCAACCTCCATTTTCTAGTGTTATGTTTCTAGCTCAGAGGAATGTGAACATGAGATTCAATTGTACATACCTCATTCAGATGTTAGATACCATCGAAAATGTGTTCGTAATGCAATTTTTGTTTTTAACAATATTTTGACTACTTTTTAATAGTGAGTCACAAATAACATTTGATTTTGACTTTACTATAGAATGACAAACATTACTTGACACTTAACGAAAACCTTAGCCTTTGACTTTGGTGGGAAAACTATTGACACAAATAAAATACAAACATAATACTTGGACAATATTTTAAAATAATATATTTATTTATTTTTCAATCTTTTAATAATGTGAAACATTAAAAGAATATCCTAAACCAATCTTATAAAATCATACCTTAAATCACCTAAATAAACACTTTTATTGTTAAAAAAATGGTGGCATATATTAAAGAGATTGATCTTGTCTATCACCTAAACAAAGACTTGTTAATAAAAAGACAAAAGACTTCAAATTTAATAAATCCTAGAATTACTTTGACCTCATAATGACATCCCAACATACAATATAACCTACTACCTCATGACTTGCATGAGGGACTCAACCTTATGGTTTTATATTTTCTATGAAGATCATTCTTAAAGTGAATACCAAAACTAAAATAAACATTGACACCTTATGGTTTTTGACACATTGAAGGAAAGACTTACTACAACACCTATTCTATGGTTTCCATCATGGAATCTACCTTTTCATGTAAATTTGGATACCCTCGGCATAGCCATTAGCACAATATTAGCTCATCTTGGAGAAGGAATTGTAGATCATCATATTTGATTCACTAGAAAGAAGTGACTCTGGAAAAACAAAATTATACTAATATGCAGTAATGAGGCTTTGTCCATGATCTACACTCCACATAAGTTAAAATAGTACTTGTTGGAAATACCCTTTGTTTTCCATACATATCACATGCCATTGAAATACTTGGTAAACAAGCCCATTTTACAAGGGTGCATATGTCGATGGGTTTTCTATTTCAAGAATTTGAATTTACAAATGTGGTGAAGCTAGATAAATGTAATTCTAGTCCAGATCATTTTTTAAGGATTCAATCGGGAGAGGACATGAAGAGTATTGAGGATACAATGTCAAATGTGTAGTTGTTTAGGTAAATTGTGCACCCTCGAATGAGAGGATATTGTTGTCTTTTTATACATAGGTGTGGCGCTAGAGGGAACGAAGGCCTTAGAGAAGAAATAACTTGCCATTAGCTCCACACCTTATATTTTGATAAGTGGGAACTTATACAAGCTATGTCCTAATGAAGTTTTGTGATGGTGTGTAATTGAGCATGAGTGGATGAAAATTATGGAAGAGTCTTATGACGGTATGTGAGGTGGACATTATGTAGGAGATGCCACCATGCGCATGATTTTACTAGTCGGCTTATCGTGGGAAACCTTATACAAGGATTATAAAGAATTTTGTAAGGTGTGCGATCATTGTCACTAACTTGGAAAACCTATTAAGAGAGATGAAATGACTTTTAGACCCATTACTAGTATAAAACCTTTAGAGAAGTGGGCAAGTGTTTTTTCGGGTCCTATTTTCCCGGCCACACATAGGACTAGATCACGTTATATAATTAATTGTACCATATATCTTACAATGTGGGTAGAAGTGGAACCTATAAAATATTGCACAAGTAGCTAAAGTAGGAGGGTTTTTATGGGAAAATATTATTACCATGTATGGATGCACTTTAAGTTTGACAATTGATAGGGTAATCAATTTCTAAATGAAACCATTCGAATACTATTAGATGAATTCATGGTTCAAATCATAAGATAACACCTTAACATCCTCAAGAAAATTGAACTACTTAGACCTTCAAGAAGATATTGAGCCAAACATTGACAAAATGTTGTAATGTTGGAAGGAAAGACGGGAATGATAAATTCCCGATGTACTTTTGGCATACAAAATAACCTACAAAGGGTTGAATAAAGAAACATCCTTTTAGTTGGTGAATAGTGTAGAAGCATTTATCCTCTCGGAGTTCATGTTACCTTATTTGCGTATTGCATGCGTGGAGGTCAAGTGATGAGAAAGCATTGGAAGATCGTATTAAAAATTGGACGTAGCTCGATGAAAGGTGTGTCATAGTAATATGGAGTTAGAAGAAAGAAAATCTAGGTGAATGCATGGCATGATCAACACATCAAGGATAAGAAGCTTGCATGTTTGGAAAATGGTACTTCGTATGATTAAAAAAATTGTGCCACCAAGGAAAGCATAAGGTGCATTGGTTGGGACCATTTGTAATCACTTATATACTTAACTCTAGAGCTTAATAGTTAGAGGCAATGGATGAAACACAGTTTCTGGTTACTTTTAATGGAGTAGGTCAAGACCTACTATAAATAAGACTTCTTGGTGTTTGTCATAATGTATTATTTCAAATTAGAGTAGGTTTCCCTTAATTCAATTCTTTTATATGTGTTTCCTTCATCGTTGCTATGGTTTTTCAGTTTAGTTCACTTTTTTTGTAATAAGCATGTTTGCACGCCAGAAGCTGATTACAATTTAAGTATTTTTATGCCCATAGGACCGTGCATACCCTTAGTGTGGGGTGGTTGATATACAATATTCATTAGCGAATTGAAATATAGTTTATTTTCATCTGAAAATTGGTATGCATATAAAAATATGTGTCCAAAGTGCTTTCTAGAAGGGTGTAGATAACAATAAATTAATCCTAAATGAGACCACAGATGGAGAAATGGATGCACAGTATAATGTGAGGTAGGCTCCAATAGTGGAAACTACTTGGAATAAGGCACAATGGTTAAGTAATTTAGCACATGTGGGTGTGCAAAAGGAGTTATGTTGCCAAGAAGTAGAAGGCACACCATAAGATTATGACTATGGTGTGGAAGTGATCAACACAGAAACATTGATGAATGATGCATTAATTCTTGATTGGTAGAAGGTGGAAGTTAAATAAGTGTGATAACTTTTAAATATCTACATAAGGAAGGTTGTGAGGTCATTTCTACCTTTGAGACTATGAATTCTAGAGACATATGTTTACAAGTGAGATAGCTAAGCTGGTTGTGAAGAGTAGAGAGAGTTCGAATAGGTTGGGTGGGTTCGATCTATGCACGAAGAACTATTACGCTCCATTTTTTAAATTTTTGTGCAAGGAGAAGGCATGTGGGAGAGGAGATTGATGACTAGGGTTTGATTTTGAGCTAGCGAACAAGGGACAAAGTTGAAGAGATCGAGGGAGGTAGGAATATATACCCTTTTGATTGAAATGACACCCAAGAGATCATTGAGAGCATCCATTAAGGAATAGAAGAAAAAGGAGGTTGAATATGAGGTAGAGGACACTCCTAAGAGTTGTTTACTAGTAATGCAATACTCAGAGGGAGTGATCATGTTTCATGATTAGGATTCCCATGTCTTTCAAGTAAAGTGTGTGATTAAAACAATAGGATGAATGATAACAAAGTAGAATTGGGTGCATTGTTGAATAAAAAGACAAATAAATAGACAACGGATGACATCCCCTTATACAATGATGTTGGGGAGAAGCTCATAAGATATGTAGGGGTTTTATAGTTGTATGAACTACCTTATTTTTGAAATCCAAAGAAGTTATATCAATGGCTAATGAGTAGAGTCCATGAGAACATTTTCTATTTTTTTGGGCGATGAATGAGGATCACCATGCACATGATTGACTCTTTGATGGTTTTGAAGAGCATAGAAATAGAGGAGAGTAGTGACCTAATTGATAGAGAAAATTTATTACAACTAAAAAATAGTTGGGTTATACAAAAGGTAGGTGAAAATAGATATTTACAACCTAAGGAAGTATTTAGTCATCTACGCAACCTATTACACTTATTGAAAATATTGAACGACTAGAGAGATGTTCATAGTTGAAAACTTTGTGGCTATATGTTGCAAATAAAATATCACAAGGGGAAACCTACAAATTTTTGGATACATTTCTAAAATGAGCATTGAAGAGGTGTGTAAAGGTGAGAAAATTAGCTTTGGTGCTATTCAGTTGTCCCTTGTGTTTGTGGAAATTGGAGTGCCCGATGGGCCGAAGAACAAAATATGGGAGTACCCTGTAGAAAATAAATATCTCACGTAAAGATTCAAAAATTATCTATGTGAAAGAACCCCATTTGGACCATTTAGAGTAAGGGTAGAGATGAGGTATGCACGGCTTTGTGCCACATTCGAGGAAGAGTGGAGGATACCTAAGGAGTTGCCCTGCAGGTGGTAGGAAAGTTGGTTCATTTTTCACTCTATCAGAATTTATGCCTCACGCACTTTGTGATGAAGGATGGGACATCGAGTGCTTGGTGAAAAATACCCTATGATTTCACCATGCTATTCTTTCAAGTAGTTATTCATAGACTCTTATATGCATTAACTGGTTTATATACAATGCCGATAATGTCTTCTTAGATTGAGAGATACATTTCAAATGAAATAACTATGAATATTATGAGATTGTAAATATGTGATAGTGGGGCAACATTGGTATACCTTCAGCTTAAGCCTAGGCTGGAGAATGGAAAGTATGTAGAAAATGAGTTCAAACTACCAAAGGTTTCCTAAACGGAAGCACACACAAGCAACAAGCAGATGAAAGGACGATTTTTCCCATTCAGAAGAAGAAGAAGAAGAATAAAATCTTGAGTATAGTGGTGGGTTGGACCATAGGGGTGTAAGACAACCTACGAATAGAGAAATAAAAGAGCATGAGATAACGCCCTATCACAGGAGTAGGATGATGAAGTGTTTGAGACAAGCACAATGGAAATCATTATGGAGTAGACAATCGAAGAGCCACAAGTACAAGAGGTTGTTCAAGGGGACAAGGGCTCTGGCATAGGGTCATCACACCCATTAAGGAGGTCGCCAAGGATTTCACCTTAGAAGGAAGTTTCAAAGAATAAGAAAAGGCATAAGTTAAAGCTTAAGGAGGGAGAAGAGGCCGAGTCTAGAGAAAGTGTTCCATGTATTGCATTATAGACTTAAGACAAAGAGGATCCTCGAGAGGAAGAAAATAAAAATGATGAGGAGGGGCGTAAGGAAATAATAGTAGATAATCACAAGCCATCTAAAGACAACCATATTGAATAGGAAGGTCAAGGACCAACTCGGATTTAGTTACCCGCATTCATAACGGAAAAAGAACAAGGAAGGAGAAATTTTTTTATGACTATGTGACTCCTACATTTTGATATTTGGATGAAACAAGTACGATCATATGTGTGTGATTCCATAGCACCGTGAAGCCCACAAAATAATATGGTTAGGAGTGATGGATGCGATATGGAAAAAACACGTAGAAGAAAATAGTTGTCATGGTCCATGTAGAATCATATGGGAAAGCCTGAATTTGATATATGTAAAGAATCATGTGTTTCTCTCAAGATGAAGAAAACACTCCACATATGACGTGTAAATGTTAAGAAAACCTTTATGTCGATGAACAAGTAAACAATGCCTTGGTAAAGGTATTTGCTAATGTTACACACACAGGGAATATAGAAAAATCAGGAAACCATTAGGGTGCCTGATGGATGAAAAAAGATAAGGATACAAATATAAAACGCCTCACACTAGAGAAAGAAAAGGCCCAATAAAATACATAGGCATTGATCAATATGGATGAGGAGGTTAGTGATTATATTCTTAATGTAAGGCAACATATGGAGTCTAGAGTTCAAGAAAAATTTCCTTCAATGATACACTATATACACACAATTGTAAAAATCATCATAGATGAAGGGCCCGTGTGTATCAATGCTCAAAAATATTTTGTAGAGGAATAAGCAAAGGAGAAAGCCCCAATTGTTAGAAAAATTATTAGTTATGAGTCGTCTACAAGCCTTGATAGATGAAGTGAAGAAATTAGATCACGCATGAACATGTGCACGACACCTGATGCAATTGTTAGGATGAGGAGAATTGTAGAAGATAATTAAGTCCTCAAATCCATGAAGGACGAGACACTTGGGAAAGTATAGTGACTTGCTTTGGTGGAAGACAAGAGAAAAGTGCTTATAAGTTCCTGTGAATCACATGAAAGTAGGTTCAAGGAGATAGGAAAACATATTGGTAGGAAGATGGACTATATGGAAGGCATAATTTCTGTTATGAAAATTTTTACAGTAGTCTTGTAAAATTAAAAAGAGAAAATAACTAAAGATGAAATGGATGCTATAGTGACAGACCTCCTAGCTAAGATAGGTAAGGCGCTAACTGACTTGAAAACATTAGAGGCAGTGGTTAAAAATGAATATCTAGAAATAATCCTACCAAGAGAGGAGTAGAGTGATGAGTGAGACTTCATTCTTTTTATCACATAATTTTTTATTCCATTATTGATTATTCATTGATTATTTGAGGATAGCATCAGTTTCCCCATTGTTTGGGATAACAATGCAAAGCTTAGTGTGGGGTAATGTTGAACACATGGAAGATATCTCAAGTATAAAAATGCATAAGTATTGGGTGCACGGAACTATTATCTCCAAATCACAACACGCTTTTGTGTACACAAGTGTGTTTTCTTTAGCTCATGGTGTGATTGGATAACATGGGTATTATATCCAAGTTGTGGGACTTGATACTTGAGATATACCTCAAGAAAATTTGGTTCTTACTCCTAAACTACCTCGCCACAATCTACTCTAACACAAGAAGAATCTATCTAATACTAATCTAAATTTCCAAGGGAATAGAGAGACAGAGAAAAAGCATGAAAAAAATTCTACACTAAAGTAGTGGTACACCTAAAGGAGGGAATGAGGATAGCATTCTAATGTGTGAAAAATAGGAGCAAAATACATAATAGAAGGGGTGATAACAATTCTCCATAGTCTAGAAAATTCATTTACAAAGCAATATTCCATACATGTAAAATAATAATGAATCCCTACAAAAGCATATGACATGACGTAATATATCTCCGTAATGAGCTTGAAAGGGCAAGAAGAATGCAAACAAACATAGTAGGGGAAGAGACATCCACAAACATGTATCTATTGCTTGATTTGTATGTACAAGTTCAATCTATTACAAAACAAGGGCCTAGATCACCATGCAAGGAGTCCACTACAAAGGCTCCGCAAAGACATTCACTTAACAAAACAATTTTGGCAGAGTTTTGATACTAAAACTATCTCCTTTACAATGAGCCCAACACTCAAATTTATAGAAATATGAGAAGAGAGAGAAAGAAGGAAAATGGAAATCCCAAATCTATCCTTCAACCACTTGCAAGAGGTAGTGAATGAAGTGAAATGATGTTATGTTGCTTGTAAAATACCCATCTACTATCCTATAACTTGCGGCAGCAGTGAGAAATGTCAGCCCATGCTTCATGAATGCATCCCAACTACCAAATAAAACACTGTTATGAACCTAGGCACGTTTTCTTAAAAATATCCATCGATTCTTGATCAAATTAAAAAAATTCTTATTTCTATGCATCGGGCTGGAACTAGGATTCCAACGGTACTCAATTTTTTTGTTTTCATTTAAAAATGCAAAGGTTATGGCGTTCGACGACTACGGGAACTATTTTGGGTCTTGTAGTCATTTCTGTCATTTAACGGGACTGAGCATTTACTTTACTAGAGATGAATATGTTTATTTTATTTTTTATATCTACCCTCATTAAAATTTTGTATAGAGGACATTGTATATTCCGTAAAGTTAAATTTTGAGAAAATTGGAGCTTGGGGTCAAACGTTATGGCCATTTGAAGTTCGTGGTCTGGTTTGCACTCTTTTCCTTACATGCGGCTATATCGTGTATTTTGGGTCCTTGTGTCCCAGCTTGTCGAAAAAAATCTTTGCTCCACCCACAAGTCTCCTATCTATTGGTAGTTTAAAAATGAGTCCTCGGTGAACTCATGTCCCACATGTCCCACCATTTGGGTCGGGTCAGGGCCATTGACCACTACTTCACCCTGGATCCCTTTGTGATTGGCTATTTCGACATTTCGGGTCCCAAATGTCCCATGCGTACATGTGTGACTCCCGGGCCCAAAAACCCAAATTTTCCGCAATACACTAGATGAAGCCATCGCTTTGGATTTTTTTATTTTTTCTAACTCCTTCAATTTTTTTCCTTGTATGCGGGGTTAGAAAAGAGCCAAAGGGAGCTCTAAAACCTGAATTTTTCCCTCAATATATTTCTACTTGCCCATCCTGAAGAAACCATGTGATTTATCCAATTTACCTCGAGGGGTGAATTTGGGATAACAGGAAGAAGGTGCACTTGAAGGATCAAAAGTATGACAAAATAGGGCATGCGCGTAACAATTTAAATTTGGGACTTATCCATTTCACCCATTTCACAGTAAAGGCTATTTTTGACATGGAGTTTAGAGCACACAAGGTATGGAGACTTGTAGATAATTCCAAGGCTATTTTTTGAGTTGTAGTAGTTTGAGTGCCATGTAGAGTCGCATTTTAATAAAAGGATCCATACTATAAGTTAACTCTAGAAGATTTATTATTAACACTTGCATTCTTTTGTATCCCTTTCAAAAGGTAAATGCTTATTATTAGCATGTAGCCAATTTTTGAAGGCGCATGGGTGATGAACGGAAATTCCCTACCCTTATATATATGTATTGATTTACACAACTTAGACACCCCATTTGTTTATTGTAGAGTTATGTTATTGGTTTTGTCTGCATTTATGAATCATGATGATACTATTATAATGTAACCGTAATGTATGAATATTTTATGTTTTACATTACTTAATATAATGGATCATAATGGCTGGATATTGATGTTAAACATGACTAAATTAGGTTCTTGCATGGTAAATAACATTATAGTCATCGCTTAGTCAATGTTTCATATGGTTTAGGTATAGATCTAGTTTATGCATAGTGAATTATTTACTATATGTTATGATTCTATATATATATATATATATATATATATATATATATATATATATATATATATATATATATATATATATATATATATATATATGCATAATCATGATACCATTCTAGAAAAAAAAAAATCTAAAGAAGGACTCCGGTACCTTTTCACACTACCGGTGAGCGTCAGCTTAGGGTGATGGATTTTTCAAAGCGCACTTGGGTTATTTGCATTGAATTCTAGGCCACATCAATCTCTTGATTCTTGAAACATCTCTGTCCATACCAAACTATATCCTCAAATTCAATATTAGTGCAACTAATTATTGAATTTGAGGTGCTACGTTAGAGGATACAATGTTGGTTTGTTTCTCTTACCACTTCAAATTAAAACACAAATCTTTACGTGGATGTTGAACTATGGATGTCAATTTGTGTTCAAAATACCTTTTCTAAATTCGACGGGAATGATGTGCGGCAATGCAAAGTAAAAAAATTAGACCAATGTTTTATGGAGCTAAGGCAAATGTAGAACACTATTCAATGAGGATGTTAATCAATTCTTTGAAAAGTGGGTGGAGTTTTTAATATTAAGAAAAATAAGATGCACAAGTTATGATCTAACTAATTGATAGACAATAGATATAGGAAGTTTGGTACACAATATATATGTTGTATTATTTTGATGATTTGAGATCCAAGCTCATGCACTACTAATGTAAATGAAAATCCATTAAGGTGGCGAAGACAAATCTATTGATGAAAATCTAATACAATTCAAAATCATATTGCACTATAATTAGGCTGGAAAATGAGAAGTCATTTGAATGTAAACATGATAATATATAAAAATATCTATTAGAAAAATAAGTAACTTCTCACAAATATAATAACATCATTCAAGGGAAATAAATAATGGTTATTTTCCCCTTAGTCAATGATCACAAACACAATTATTCAATCTCATAAAATGATCTAATCACTTTGGTACCAAATGAAAGGCACGATCTTGGATCATCAACATAATCTTTGTATTCAACACATTAAAACTTTCTATATATTCATTCTATTTGATTCAACCAGAATATAAAAATATATAGTAATTGAATTCATATATTTATGGAGATAAAATATCACCATATAACTTACTTAGAAAATATTCCTTACTAACTAATCGTTTGTAATATATATTTTTCTAACAATATATATACGATAACCGAAAAAATATTAGTCAATAACCACATAGTAACCATGTGGTAATTATAAACATTTAGAGCACTAAACTAGTTTCCATAAAAATGTTGGGTTTATTCTAGCCATTTTACATCTTTATCCTTTTGGTGGTTGACATTTTTAGGTTAGTTATGAGACCATAATGAGGGACCTAGCATCATTTAATACTATCACTCATCTAAAGTTACATCAATCTATTTGATTGGCATCCACATAGATCCATCATCAAGGCATAATTTAGGATGTCCGCATCACACTTCATAGGGGAGGGATTCTATTCTATTCCATGAACACATTATATTACATTTTCTACATTTAGGTATTGATATTTATTTCATAAAGTGTGACCGACACAAGAGAACATACACCAAGACATGCACACACTCACCGTAACTACATCCAGTCCTAATCAGTAGTGCAATAGTTAGTTAGTAATTCCACTATTGTCGAAACTAAGATCAGATCCGACCCATTCATTTTCATATTTATTTTTAGGGTTTGATACTTCCTTTTGGTGTTTTACAACTTATTATTCCTTTTGGAATATTTGGAGCATTCGTGTGGTAAAGGAAAACTAATTGATAGACACCAAAACTTATCAATCATCTCCAAGACCTATAAAGACAATTTCTACGTATTTTCCTAGACCACTAAACCTATTCTTTTTAGCATAGCACCCATGAGAAGATCTTAGTCCTCTCCAGGCACTTTAGTTTAGCCATATCACCTAGATTTTCCCTGTGCGGCACCCCAACACAATCATTCCTTATTCTGATTTATCTAGTTACTTCTATGACATTTTCCCCGACAAGCTTGCTATCATCCGAGTTCTTTCCTATTCATTCTTTCACACTAGGGTCTAGTATTTCATTTTACATATTTTCATAGATTATTATCATATTGTTTGTTGTATTTATTCATAGCATGTTATTTATATACTACATAGTTTAGTCTATTTTGTTAATCATGAGGTTATGCTCGAGATATCCAAATTATGTGACATCTGGAGTAATAATTGACAGAAACTAAAGTAAAAATGTCTATGACTCGTACACATGAATTCCTTTTGTATGATTTTTTTCATTTGGGTTTTAAACTACTTTAAAATTTGATTTAAAATAAATAATGAAGTAGATTTATTTTAAATAAACAAAAAAATTGTTTAATCTTTTAGTGAACAAGATTCACACCAAATTAATTACATAAAACAAGATAAATAATATATTTTATTTACCTAAGAAAGAAATGAATTGAAATAAATTAGCTAAATGTTGGTGAAACAAAATTTCTCTAGGACAAATTAGTTGATTGTTACAAATGGTCCTGGTCAATGTCCCTCCTTTTAGAAAGGGAAGGATCCCTTATTTTATGTAAAATAAACACAAATCTCTAGTTAGATTATAGGTTGGGGATCCAATAGGCACATTCTAATACACTGCGATAAATTCTTGTAATTTTTTACGAGGTAGGAATTTTCAAGGAAGGTGGGAATGTGGGAGTGATAATTTAGGAGAGTGAGTTAGTATTGTAAGTAGGATAAATCATATTCTTACAAATACAAAATATAAATATAAAGCGCACACAATTAGAAAGAATAACAAATATTCAAATTATGTCAAGATAAGATGAAACCATGAACTTTAAATATCACTTATTCACTCATCAAACTCCTTTATTTACTAACATGTTCACGAAGTTGATACAATGAAAAATAGAAAGAGAGAGGAAACATATTGAAAGGAAAATAAATGAATTATTATGTTTTTTTCTTCGTATCTATCTACATATAAACTTACAAAATTGAAAACGTCTTCAAATTAGGACTTCGTTACAATAATATATATATTTATTTATTTAATAAGGAATCTTCACATACCCCCACATGTCTTTTCACTTGGCTTTTACAAATTCTTGCTCGTCACATGCCTAGAAAGAAATTAAGTTCCATTTTTATTAATTAAGGGAAAATTATCACAAATTTAAACTATAGTCACTTTAATGAATAATAATAAAGTGAAAAATATGAAAATCAAAATCAAAACCCATAATGATGAATAAAAATATAAAGGAAAAGAGGAAAGGGGTGGGGAAGAGAGAAATAGGAGAGGATAACAACTCGATGAAGACGATGTTGCACTTTCTCGCTAGAGATCCAATAGCGGATGAAATTTTGGAAAGTTCCTCTTGAGAGATATCCATCCCTTTGAATTATTTGATATACCAAGATGTTGTGGGTTCTACTTTATCAACCTAGAGAATGTATACAAAAAGTAGTTTAGCCAATTTTTAAAAGTATAATTGATGTCTTTACATTACATGAACCATGCATAATGTTCTTTCACGTAGTATTTTATCTTGTGTATGTTATCTAAAAAAGAGACTCTATTGTATCTTAATTTAAGGAAAATGGTCTCCCGCGTACTTCTTGACAAGATTTTCAAATGGATTTATCATTTCATCCACCTGGAGTGTTTTCACCCACCAATGACACTCCAAGATTTTTTATCTCAAAATTGACATCATCTTTCTTCTTTATAATATGTTCCTCATGCACATATAATTCACTAAGAGAATGGTTCAAAATTTTGTATTAAGAATTCTTGCACAAACTTGAGACAAGTCCTCAAATGTACCATTGAATACATGTTGATGAAAATCATAGCACCCCCGAATGGACTAAAATGTTAGTGGGGCATTCTGTGTGATTGCACAACATTGGACCTTCTCTCAAGTTTTGGGACTTTCAGACTTGAGATGGAAATCCAGAGAAGTCCGGTTCCCGCTTCTTAAAACTACCTACCACAAGCTACTCTAGTGCAAGAAAACCTATATATCCTAATCTAACCATCCAAGGAGATAGAGGGAGAGAGAGAGATTGAAAGAGAGCCTACACTAAAATGGTGATACACCATAAAAGGAAGTGGTTGATCACAATTCCAATCGGTCAAGTGGAGAGAGGTGAGAAATGGAGAGGATGGACAGGTACATCACATACCGTAGAGATCAAGTTCACACAAAACACCACTTCAAAACCCATTAAACATAGCTCTAAGAACCTGCAATAGACATCAAAATATGAACAATATACCCCGTCATAACGAGAGGCAAGAAGAGACAACAAAATAAGCAAGGATGGAAAAAAAACATCACGAAACATATTTATTGCTCCAAAATTTCACACAAGACATCATCGTTGTGCAAGAGGAAAGGAAATTCCATTACAGAGCCAAGAGAGGAGGCTTAGACTCCACATTCTACCCTAAGGAAGAAAGAGAGAGGGGGTAGGGGAGAACAAATGACCAACCTTTTACAAAATTCCTATCCTATACAATATATAGAAAGAATAAGAGAGAAATGTAGGGAAGAATTCAAACCTACTCCAACCACCCTCAAGAGCATTGAATCCACCTACCACAATGAAGACTCTCACCGTAACACACATTCACCCATTACTGTCCCTTACTAGGAAAGAAAAGGCCCATTCTTCATTATGGAGGAAGGTTGGAGACTTGATAGTATCAACAATGTTGGGTTGAAACATCGATGGTGGTAGGTGAGAAGCCGATTCCGATATCTTTTCAAAATATCCTTTCCTACTCAAAACCAAGCTTCCAAATGTCAAAAGATATGGCTGTCTGAAGGTTAGGGTTAGGCGTTTAATGTGGGCTATCAATATTTCAAAGAGTTTATTCAAGAAATACCCACGTAGCAGCCTCATGTGTTGTGAAGATTCAACACCCCGCTCTTGCTTGCAAAGTTGTGTAAGATGACACGTGGTGGATTATGCAGATCCTCCCTATCCTTTATATTCTTCCCGAGTCCATCATCTTGCAGAGACACTCTACCGACATAAGACACATGGAGGATTTGCACTCATTTGGAAATTGTTGCTAGATTTTTCTTTTGAAGTTGCCTGCATGTATAAGACACATGGAGGCCTTACACTCATTTAGGGTCAAATTATGGATCTTAAGAGTTGTACCAAAGAGAGACATGGAAGCTTCCTTTAGCCATTCCATACTTAGACAATTCAATGATGGGTTCAACTTTGGGAGCTGACCATGTGGAGGGTCATTGCTTGTTTTGTCTCCTTCTTTGGGCCGTGTCTTTGAAATTACACCAAATAGACACATGGCCCTTCTCGTTGGCCTTCCTCTGTTTAGAATTTTCAATGAATGATTCTACCTTTTGGGATCTCAACACATGGAGGGCCAATACTTTTTTTTTTGGGACCACCTTTTCTTCAACCTCAAATGTGTGTCGATGAGACACGTGGCGCCATCCACTCGACCCTCTTATACTTAGCCTATTAAATGGCTAGATCTATCCCTTCTTAGCCCATTTAGAAGCAACTCGTCGACCTTAAAAACATGGAAGCTCCACGCCATTTGGGGTCTCCTTTTTTGTTGTGCCTCTTGAAATTACGTCGTTGAGACACACGGAGGTTTCCATCCGTCCTTTTATACTTTTTTGATTCAAGTTGGCTCTATTCCTTTTGGGACCCTAGGACATGCGTAAGCTCCATGCACATTTACAAACACACTTTTTGATCTCGACTCTTGAGGTTGCGCCAAGTTGATGCGTGGCTCCTTCCACCGGTCCCGACACTATATTTGGTGAAAAGACCTCGCAGCTCACGAGCCCACACTTGAAAATAGTGCCATTTTGCAAAAAGTGCAAAATTTCAAAAATTCCCCGCAAACTAGGTGGCCCACATTTACACTTGGGAAAAATTTCTCCACATCCCCACAACTTTACATTTGGTGAAAAGTCATCCTCGGGCCGCCATCTCGCATTTTCCACTTAGAAAAAGTAATCCTTCTTGGCGCTCGCAGCCCACAATTATAACTTGTGCCTTTGTGAAAAGTGCAAAAATTCCAAAATATATCCCTACCCTGCTCGTCCATAATTTTCCCATTTGAAAGATTTCTTCCCAAGCCCACCTGCCCACTTTTGCGAAAAAAATCCTTTAGATGCCCATCGCCCGCCATTTTGCGATATATGACGAGTAAGAAGGACTTCTTTATATTTATGGAAAGGGGAAGAAAATTTCTATCTACCGGAAATGCTTTAAGAGGACCTTAATCGCTTAAAATATGTAAAAATTTAGATTGAAGCACAACAGGGGAAAAATGGTGTTAGTTGACAAAACATTAAGTGTGAGCTTATTTTGGTCAACAATTTGGTGACTCTCGCTAGGTGAAATGATAAGTTTCCTTGAAGAATTTATTGGGCATGGATTTTTCTCCGAAAATAAAAATTTGATGTAAACTTTGAAAATATGATCCCCGAGCCACTGGAACACCACTAGAACCGGAGCTGATCTCACCAAATGCTACTTCCAACATACTGTGCATGAGCAACAAACACCACAATACACTATATTTAAATCGGGAAGCATACACACCCCAAGTGGGATATGCAGAGTGTTCACAAGAACTTCGTTGAAAAAAAAATCTACTCCTACTCCTACACTAACTAGAGAGAGAAAGGCAACTCAAACAAATCCTACAATTGACAAGGAGAAGTAGCTTCCCTTTCTCAAAAAAGGTAGCCATGTAAATTGATTTGACACCGAATATGGCTTCTTGTATGAGTGAAAAAATAAATATCATTTGATCCTCCCCAAAATCATCAATGTGTCAAACCGGAAACAAGATAAATACATCTATTAGTTGCTCTGCATTTGGCTTGAAGAGGAATCAACCCGATTCTTGGTACTTTGAACTCATCCTCATGCCCTGAAGTGGGCATGACTAGTTTTGGCTTCTCCCGGGCTCTAATCATGCCAAGTACACTGGTAGGCCATGGTCTAATCTCGATGGATGTGCCCATTGCTTTGAAATTCATCTCCAAGAATGGATTCTTCCTACTGACCTTCTTGGATGAATGGAATGGGAGAGATGGGATCCTTGTGCCGCTTTCCTCCTCCTCAATAGAAGAATATGGAAGATTAAGATCCTCCAATATTTGTTCCAAAGGGTTGTTGTGAGGTGTGGGCTCCTAGAATTATATGCTCTCCTCCATGGAAATGGACTCATGTTCTTGTAAGGTGGATGATGGGGCAGCAAATGATGTGATCTCCTTGGGCTCCTCTTCATCAAAGCATTCCTCTAAGTTTGAAAAAAATCTACCTCCTTGTTTTCTTTCTGCATGTACTCGACCTCCTCCATGGTGTCCTTTAGATGTATGATTTTCTCACCATGGTTTCCCTCATCTTCAAACATGAAGTTTAAAAGCTCAAACTCTTCTTCGATGATAGAGATTGAAGAGGATAAAGTGGGAGGAAGAACTGAAGGTTCTTCTCGTGGCCTACTCCACACTTGGAGCCTCTGGAACTATATGGTTCTCCTTCTAAAGGGGAGTGCTTGTAGGTTGGGGCATGCAAAGCTATGACACGCATGGTTTTGCCTCAACAAGAAACTCAATCTCCTCCAGAACTGCACCCTTTGGAGCTAACTACATTTTCTATGGAACAGGTGGTCGTATGATTTCCTCTCCCGCCGTAGTCACATGAGACACACCATTCTCTAATTGTCCCTAGTCATCGAACATGATGATGCTTGTTGGCAAAGGTGCATTTAGAGGGGCTGTTAATTTATGGTACAACTAGGTAGATGGGACTTGAATCTGGATGGAAAAGGAAGATAAATTGAGGTGAGATGGAAGGTTAGAGTATGGAGAGAGGATGGAATTCTTAGTGGGGGAAGTGTGGAAGAATTTAGGAACACGCACAATGGGATGAGATGTAGTAAGTCGGCATGGTGGAGTAGGAGGATAGTAATATGGTGGTGCAAGGTTGCCCCATTGATAGGGTTTTGCATGCTAGACTTTTAATCCTCCATTACCTCTCGCCCACTATGTAACTGGGGCAACATCTCGTTGATGAAGTGTAGACTTCTTCCTGGGGTTATACCACTGGTACAAGTGCACTCATGGACAAGGGGCCTCAGAGGTAACTTCAACTACTATTATAGAGCACTTGAATCTAAGATGCATCGTCCCCATCTTCATCTCTTGCACCTTCCTCTCAAAATCAGCTATGGCCAATGAGTTTCACCATCATTTGCATAAACCTATTCTTCATAAACATTTTGGTTAGAAATAGTGAGTACAGTTGTATGCATTTTTGGGATAATAGGGCTTATTAAATTGATTTGGAGGAGGATTTTAAAACTGCGGTGGGGATGGATAGAAAGAATTCATGACTACACAACTTCAACTTCATGAGTGGAAGAAATGAAAGATATGGAAAGAAAAAAATCGGTGGAAATGGATGGGAGAAGCTCTCGCATCTCGAGAGATGGGTGTTGACAGATGGAGTCGCTAGATGTGCTTTGTATGTGCCTCACAAGGCTGAATCTTAATAGAACACACCAAACTAATAAGATGAAGTGGTAAGGTGCTTGTAGATATATCCCATCTGGGCATACAAAATTGTTTATGCAAAATCACAAACTCTCCCAAATAGTCTAAAATGTGAGTGGCACATCCAAAGGTGATTGCAAAAATTTGGACCATCTCTCAAGCCGTGGGACTTGCAGACTTGAGATGGACCCCTAGAGACATCCGGTTCCTACTTCCTCAACTACCCGCCACAATCTACTCTAGTGCATGAAAACCTATCTATCCTAATCTAACCATCCAAGGAGATAGGAGAGAGAGAGATTGAAAGAGAGCCCACACTAAAAGGTGATACATCAAAAAGGAAGTGGTTGATCACAAGTCCAACTTCCTAAAGTGGAGAGAGGTGAGCAATGGAGAAAAGGACATGTGCATCACATACCGATATGAAGTTCACATGGAACACCACTTCAAACCCCACTAAATATAGCTCTCAAAACTCGCAATAGACATTAGAGTATACACAATATACCCTACAATTATGTGAGGTAAGAAGAGACAACAAAATAAGCAAGTATGGAAAAAATCATCATGAAACATATTTATTGCTCAAAAATTTCACACAAGACATCATCAAGGTGGGGCAAGAGGCAAGAAAATTCCATTACAAAGCCAAAAGAGGAAGCTTAGACTCACATTCTACCCTAAGGAAAAAAGAGAGAGGGGGGAGGGGAGAATGATGACCAACCTTTTACAAAATTCCTATCCTATACAATATATTGGAAGAATAAGAGAGAAAATGAGGGAAGAATTTGAAACCTACTCCAACCACCCCTGGAAGAGCATTGAATCCACCTATCACAATGAAGACTCTCACTATAACACCCATTCACCCATTTTTGTCCTTAGTGGGAAAGAAAGAAGCCCATTCTTCATTATGGAGGAAGGTGGAGACTTGATAGTATCAAAAATGTTGGGCCAAAACATTAATGGTGGCAGGTGAGAAGCCGATGCCCGTATCTTTCCAAAACATTCTTTCCCACTCAAAACCGAGCTTCCAATGAAAGATATGGTTGTCTCAAGGTTAGGGTAAGGCGTTTAATATGGGATATAGATATTTCAAAGAGTTTATTTAAGAAATACCCATGTAGCAGCCTCACGTGTTGTGAAGATTCAAAGACCCCCACTATTTCTGCAAAGTTGTGTAAGACTCGACACGTGGTGGATTACGCAGATCCTCCCTTTCCTTTATATTCTTCTCGAGTCCCTCATCTCAAAGAGAGACACTCTACCCGACCTAAGACACATGGAGGCTTTGCACTCATTTGGAAATTTCCGCTAGATTTTTCTTTTAAAGTTTCATGAGATAAGACACATGGAGGCCTCACACTCATTTAGGGTCAAATTATGGATCTTAAGAGTTGCACTAAAGAGAGAAATGGAAGCTTCACGGCCCTTCCATACTTAGAAAATTCAATGATGGGTTCAACTTTTTGGGAGTAATGACCACGTGGAGAGTTAGTGCTTGTTTGTGTCTCTTCTTTGGGCCGTGCCTTTGAAATTACACCAAAGACACATGGATTTTTCTGTTTTGCCTTCCTCTATTTAGACTTTTCAACGAATGATTCGCCTTTTCTGCTCTCGACACATGGATGGCCAACACTTTTTTGGGGACCACATTTTTCTTTGAACTCAAATGTGTGCCAATGATACACGTGGCGCCATCCACCGAACCTCTTATACTTAGCCTATTAAATGGCCGATCCATCCCTTCTTAGCCCATTTAGAAGCAACTTGTCGACCTTAAAAACATGGAAGCTCCACGCTCATTTGGGGTCTCCGTTTTTGTTGTGCCTCTTGAAATTATGTCGTTGAGACACATGGAGGCTTCCATCGGTCCTTTTATACTTTTCTCGATTTGAGTTGGCTCTATTCCTTTTTGGACCCTAGGACACGCGTAAGCTCGCAGGCACATTTACAAACACACTTTTTGATCCGACTCTTAAAGTTGCGCCTGCAAGTTGATGCGTGGCTCCTTCCACCAAACTCCCGACACTATATTTGGTGAAAATACCTCCGCAGCTCACGAGCCCGCACTTGAAAATAGCGCCATTTTGCAAAAAGTGTAAAATTTCAAAAATTCCCCCCAAACTCAGTGGCCCACATTTACACTTGGGAAAAATTTCCTCCACATCCCCACAACTTTACATTTGGTGAAAAGTCATCCTCGGGTCGGCCATCTCGCATTTTCCACTTAGTAAAAGTAATCCTTCCTGGGCCTCAGGCCCACAATTATAACTTGTGCCTTTTTTGAAAAGTGCAAAAATGCCAAAATATCTCCCACCACCCCGCCAGTCCATAATTTTCCATATTGAAAAATTTCTTTCCCAAGCCCACCGGACTAATTTTACCAAAAATCCTTCCAATGCCACGTCAGCCTCGCCATTTGAAAATGGTGTTAGTTGACAAAACATTAAGTGTGAGCTTATTTTGGTCAACAATTTGGTGACTCTACTGCTAGGTGAAATGACTGCTTTCTTTTCAAGCATTCATTAGGCATGGATTTTTCTGGAAAATACAAATTTAATGTAAAATTTGAAAATATGATCCCTAATCCACTTGGAACACCACTTTGGAACCGGAGCTGATCTCACCAAATGCTACTTCCAACATATTGTGCATGAGCAAAAACACCACAATACACTATGTACGAAATCGGGAATCATACACACCCCATATGGGATACGCAGAGTGTTCACAAGAACTTCGTTGAAAACAAAATCTACTCCTACTCCTACACTAACTAGAGAGAGAAAGGGAACTCAAACAAATCCTACAACCGACAAGGAGAAGTAGCTTCCTTTCTCAAAAAATGTAGCCATGTAAATTGTTTGACACTCGAATATGGATTCTTGTATGAATGAAAACTAAATATAAGCTAATCCTCCACCCAAATCATCAAGGTGTCAACTCGGAAACAAGAAAAATGCATCTTTTAAGTAGCTCTTCATTTGGCTTGAAGAGGCATTATTAATTATTCTGGTACTTTGAACTCATCCTCATGCCCCGAAGTGGGCATGACTTGTTTTGGCTTCTCCCCAGGCTCTAATCAAGCCAAGTACCTAGTAGAGGCCATGGTCTAATCTCATGGATGTGCCCATTGCTCGAACTTCAACTCCAAGAATGGATTCTTCCTACGGACCTTCTTGGATGAATGGCATGGGAGAGATGGGATCCTGTGCCCCTTTCCTCCTCCTCCTTAGAAGAATATGGAAGATTAAGATCCTCCAATCTTTGTTCCAAAGGGCCATTGTGAGGTGCAGGCTGCTGTGATTGTATGCTCTCCTCTATGGAAATGGACTTATGTGCTTGGAAGGTGGATGATGGGGAAGAAAATGATGTGATATCCTCGGGATCCTCTCCATCAAAGCATTCCTCTAAGTTTGAAAAAAATCTACCTCCTTGTTTTCTTTCTGCATGTACTCAACCTCCTCCATGGTGGTGTCCTTTAGATCTATGATTTTCTCACCATGGTTTCCCTCATCTTCAAACATGAAGTTTGAAAGCTCAAACTCTTCTTCGACATTAGAGATTGAAGGGGATAAAGTGGGAGGAAGAACTGAAGGTTCTTCTGTGGCCTACTCCACAGTTGGAGCCTCTAGAATTCTATGTTTCTCCTTCTAAAGGGGAGTGCTCAGTACGTTGGGGCATGCAAAGCTATTGCATGCATGGTTTTGCCTCTACAAGTAACTCAATCTCCTCTAGAATTACACCCTTTGGATCTAACTACTTTTCTAAGGAACGTGTGGTCGTATGATTTCCTCTTCCATGTTAGAGTCACATGAGTCACACCATTCTTTAACTGTCCTATAGTCATTGAACATGATCACTGCTGATTGGTGAAGGTTCATTTGTAGGGGGCTGTTAATTTATGGTACAACTAGGTAGATGGGACTTGAATCCAGATGGAAAAAGGAAGATAAATTGAGGTGATATGGAAGGTTAGGGGATGGAGAGAGGATGGAATTCTAGTGGGGCAAGTGGGCAGACTAAGTTAGGAACATGCACAAAGTGGGATGAGATGTCAGAAGTTAGCATGGTGGAGTAGAGGATAGTAATATGGTGGTGAAAGGTTGCCCCATTGATGTGGTTTCCGTGTGATAGACTTTTAATCCTCCATTACCTCGCCCACTCCATAATCATGGGCAATATCTCACCATGAAGTGCGTGCCTTCTTCTAGAGGCCATACCACCGGTACAAGGTAGACTCATGGACAAGGGCCTTGTAGCCAACTTCAACTGCTATTATAGGGCACTTGAATCTAAGATGCGTCATCCCCATATTCATCTCTTGCACTTTCCTCTCAAAATCAGCTTTGGCCAATGAGTTTCACCATTATTTACATAAACCTATTCTTCATAAACATTTTGGTTAGAAAATAGTGGGTCAGATGCATTTTCGTGGATAATAGGGCTTATTAAACTTATTTGGAGGAGGATTTTCAAACCGTGGGGATGGATGGAAAGAATTCATGACTACACAACTTCATGAGTGGAAGAAAAGAAAGATATGGAAAGAAAAATGGGTGGAAATGGATGGGAGAAGGTCGCAACTTCGAGAGATGGGTTGTTGACCAAATGGAGTCGCTAGATGTGCTTTCAGTATGTGTCTCAAAAGGTGAATCTTAAAAGGAACACACTAAACTAATAAAATGAAGTGGTAAGGTGCTTCAGATCTATCCCACTAGGCGTACAAAAATTGTTGATGCAAAATCATAGCTCACCCAAATAGTCTAAAATGTGAGTGGCACATCTAGTGTGATTGCAAAAATTTGGACCATCTCTCAAGCTATGGGACTTGCGTAAACTTGAGATGGACCTCTAGAGGCATCCGGTTCCCTGCTTCTTCAACTACCCGCCACAAGCTACTCTAGTGTGCAAAACCTATCTATCCTAATCTAATAATCCAAGGAGATAGGGGAGAGAGAGAGATTGAAAGAGAGCCCACACTAAAAGGTGATACACCAGTAAAAGGAAGTGGCTGATCACAAGTCCAACTACTTGAAGTGGAGAGAGGTGAGCAATGGAGAAGAAGGAAATGTGCATCATAGACCAGATATGAATTTCACATGGAACACCTCTTCAAAACCCATTAAACATAGCTCTCTTAACCTATAATAGACATCGAGTATACAAAATATACCCTCCAATGATGAGAGGTAATAAGAGACAACAAAATAAGCAAGGACGGACAAAAATAAACATGAAACATATGTTGTTGCTTCAAATGTTTACAAAGTACCTCATCAGTGGGAAAGAGCTAGTAAAATGCCTTTACAGAGCCAAGAGAGGATACTTAGACTCCACATTCTACCCTAAGGAAGAAAGAGAGAGGGGAGTAGTGGGGAATAGATGACCAAACTTTTAGAAAAGTCCCCTCCTTTACAAAATATAGGAAGAATAAGAGAGAAAAGGAGGGAAGAATTCAAACCCTTCTCAAACTACCCCTAGAAGAGCATTGAATCCACCTACCACACTGAAGAGTCTCACTTCAACACCCATGCACCCGTCATTGTCCCTTACTAGGAAAGAAAGAGGCCCATTCTTCATCATGATGGCATGTGGGAGAGTTGATAGTATCAAAATGTCGTGGAAACATGATGGTGGCAGGTGAAAAGCTTATTCCAATAGCTTTCCAAAACATCCTTTCCTACTTAAAACCAAGCTTCCAATTGAAATATATAGTCATCTCAAGGTCAGTGGTAATGTGATTAATGTGGGATCTCAATATTTCAAATATTCTATTCATGTAAGACCCACATAGATCCTCGCATGTTGTGAAGATTCAATCCCCCGCTCTCACTCTCAAACTTGCACCAAACTAACACATGGCAGATTGTATGGTCTCCTCCCTATCCTTTATATTATTCCCGAGTCCCTCATCTTGGTAGAGATACTCTACCCGACCTAAGACGTATGGAGGCTTTGCACTAATTTTGAAACCTGTCCTGCATTTTTCTTTTGAAGTTACGTGGATAAGACAGATGGAGGCCTCACACTCATTTATGGTCCGTCTCTATAATTTAAGTTTGAAGTTACGCCAAAGAGACACATGGAATCCTCATGCTCATTTAGGTTCTCGCCTAGATTTTAACTCTCTTTGAAGTTGTGCCAAAGAGACACGTGGAAGCTTCTCGCCGGCCCTTCCATACTTATCTAATTCAATGACTGGTCCAAATGTTGAGCTTTGACCACGTGGTGAGTCAGCGCTTGTTTGAGTGTCTATATAGGCCACACCTTTTAAATTTCACTAAAGAGACACATGGCCCCTTCCACTCGGCCTCGCTTCTATTTAGACTTTTCAACATCAATTCTCCCTTTTGGGCTCTAGACATGTGGACAAAGCTAACACTTGTTTGGGGACCACCTATTTCTTCGACCCTTAAATGTGCGCCGATGAGACACGTGCCGACATCCACTAGCCCTATTATACTTAGATGATTAAATGGAAAAATTTGTCCCTTTTCCACCCATTTAGAAGTAGCCCATCGAACCTTAGACATGTGGAAACTTTGTGCTTGTTTGGGGTCTCCATTTTACTGTGCCTCTTAAAGTTGCGCGTTGATACACGTGGAGGCTTCAACCTGTCATTTTATACTTTTCTAATTCTAACCTGCTCTGCCTTTTCAGACCTTGGGACACGTGGAATCTCCACACACATTTGGGAATCTGATTTTGGATCCGCCTTTGAAGTTGTGTTAAGTTGATGCGTGGTTCCTTCCACCAGCCTTAGACTCTACATTTGGTGAAAAGACCTTCGTGGGCTCGCGATCCCACACTTAAAATCGTGCCATTTTGAAGCAGCAGTGTAGAAGTTCCAAAATTCCCTACAGTAATCACTTGCCCGCATTTACACTTGGGTAAAATTTCTCTCCGTGGCCCCGAAAATTTACATTTGGTGAAAAGTCATCCTCGTGCCCACTCGTGCAAGCATTTTCCAATTAGCAAAAGTAATCCTTCCCGGGCCCGTGGGCCAACAATTATAACTTGTGCCTTTTTTGAAATCGAAAAAACCCAAAAATATCTCCCACCACCCCGATGGTCGGCAATTTTCCAATTGGCAAAATTTCTTCCACAGCCCAAAGAACCGCGTTTGCCAAAAATCCTTCCAAGGCCCATCGGCCCACCATTTGCGAAATATGAGGAGTTAGAAGGACTTCTTTATATTTCTTGAAAGGGGAAGGAATTTCCTATCTAATGGAAATGATTCTAAGGGACCTTAAGTACAAAAAATATGTAAAAATTCATATTGAGTCAGAAAAGGGTAAAAATGATGTTAGTTGACCAAAAATAAGTGTGAGCTTATTTTTCTCAACAATACCTTACTTCTCATAAGTAGGGAAGAGTTAAATTTACACATATTGATAATGGATGGATAAACCTAGTCCCAATTCACCTTTTATTTTTCCTTTTATTCTCTTGTCAATCTAAACTTGGTGGTAGTTTCGTTCATGTACTCATCCAATGAAACAATCTTATTTCACAACACCTTACCATTTTCCAAAATATTACTCACAAACTTATCATTCTCTCTTCTTTGCATTGTGAAGTATTGATTTTATCAGTTGGATTATGGGTCAATGCTACTTATGGGAGTAACTTCCTTAGCTAGGATATATGACACAACATTTAGATCCATGAATGTCTATACATACAAGGTAATTTGTCTTAAATGATCTTCCAACAGATCTTTTTCTCCTTATACTCTTGGTTTCTCATAAGAAGGTGAGTAGAATATTATTTGAACATTTGAGTATCTACCTCATGTGTTTCCATCCCTATTTTAATAGTGATAATCTCATAATAATCTTGGTTCATCTCTACAATAGGATTGATTACCTTTATTTAGACTACTTCAACATATTGATTTTTGGAAACACTATTGTAGAAGTGAGAAGAAACTTGAAACAACCTTCCTTTCTTCATTTTCACCATAGAGGATATATCTTGGAAGTATGGAATTGCCACCATTTGAACTGCATGATCCTCTCCACCAATCATTTTTTCACCCATATGAACATTTCATTCATTTTAGGATCAATATTTGGCATGATGGCTACTTATTTTTTGAATGAGGAGGAACATCTTGGACTAGAAAATCTTGTCTAGGCATGGAGGATGATTTAATTTTAGGTTTTTAAGGCATTTTGGCTAAGATGATTTAGTTTCTCATTTTTCCATGTATTCCATATGGTATTCTATTAAATTTTTATTTCTATGCAATTTCTTGTAGTGAGGTTCTTTCGATTCTATTGAATTTCTCCTTGAGTGCTTCCGTGAATGCATAGAACTTGAAGTTTTATCATTTTCATCTGAAGTGGAAAGATAAGATGTTTTCCATTTCATAAAAAGGAAAATTCCTGATTTGATCATTGTAGCTTTCCTATTTTTGAACCACTCTTTAGATCTCTTCATCACTACTTCCATTCAATCACTTATAACCTCTAATTCATGAATACTCAAGTAGACTCGTTATAGGGGAAAGGATTTCACTCCTAGATACTCCAAATCATATAGTTACGTACCATAATAATCAACTCCTTCTTCAAACCAATGCAAATTAAATTATCTCATTTTACTAATTGTCATCCTCATATGATCTCTTTCTCTAACGTAAAATAATCTAGACAATTCACGCAATATTCCTCAATATGGAGAATGTGATGCAAGTCGAGAGGTGAATTGTTTTATTTATTGCTCTAAATATTGAAGTCTATTCTTGGATTGTATGAGTATAGGCTCAGAGGAGTGTAAAATAATCTACACAATTCACGCAATATTCCTCTTTTGGATCTTAAACTTAACATAGATGTGAACAAGATACCTATAAAACATGAACAAGGTGATATTGTCTACGAGATACCATCATCGCTTACACGAAGAAGGGTAAAAATTAGACACCCTAACGTAGGAAAAGGTTGAGAAGTGTATGAAGAAATACCCATAACTTTTGATCAAATTTGAAACTTGTGAAGGAAACCTTGCTTCTGGACTCCCTTCAAACAACCAAATGACATACATAGTGAACACATTGTTCACTCTCTTAAAATAATGACTACACTTTTTAAAATTCAACTAAAAATATTTCTCATGTATATGATCCTTTTGGGAAATGTTTTGAGTGAGTGTCAAACCTTGGAATGGTCTCATGCTTGCAAGGGCATAGACTAAGTATGAAGTCTTTGAAAAATTATTTGTACCGAAAATTAGAGAAATTAATTATACAATTTTTCACCGATTAGTTTCACCCATTTAATTATCTATTTAGAATCAATGATGGAAACAATGACTAATAACATATAATACTAAACATCCATTTTGCCCTCTATGTCCAACACCTGGATAAATAGGTTGTTTATATCTGAAAAGCCTTCCTAAAATTGACTTTGGAAGAGGGATTTTAGATTGCGAGATTTTTTTTTCCATTTTAACAAAAAACCTAAATCCAGCAAATGAAGGCATGTATCCATTTTATACCATTCACTCGATGAAAATCCTATCATGATCACAAGCATGTTGTTCCATGTTGAAATTTAAATATACTGAGAAATTTCTTTCAGACTAAGCACCACCATGATTGAGTTATCATCCTCCCTTATGATCATTTTCTCTAGCTCATAGTGATGGGAGAATACAAATTACAAGTCGGTGCTTTGTATAGATACAGGATGAAAACTAATGGCATACAATGAACTTGTGAATAATTTTTCCACCACCAGTTCCTCGCACCACATAACATTTTATTATAAGGTCTTCTAGATATTTATGGCTAACATCACTATCACACACACCTGATTATTCTTATGCCGGGTTTTCAATGGTATCAATACCCGAAAATTGTAACTTCATACTTATGAAAATCAACAAGAGGCGAGCCAAAATAAAGATGAAAACTTTTTACACTTGAAACAAAGACATTTTATTTTTAGCGATTAGGGTTTATGACCCATTATTTTGGGAAATACTTATTTTTGACATGGAATTAGTTTTTGGTTTTTACTTTTTCTACTTTTTTACTTTTTGTGTCCAAGCTTCCTAGTTTGTCATCTTTTTTTGTTCTCGTAATGCACTATTTTGAGAGGAATTGATGTTTAGAAATTTACTATTTATAGTAAGTTAGGATACATGAAACTTACTATTTATGTAAAATCTACTTCCCCACCTTGGATTGTGACAAAAAAATTCACCGGAATAGGCTCGCTCTCTGGACTTTGTGTTTAAAATTTCAGATTCAATCCGTTGGTCGGAATGCTTGGAAATTAAAACAACATGATCTAGGGCATAAAATGACAGCTTTTCTTCTTATAAAAAAGCAAGTCATCTATGAGTTTTCTATTATTTTTTTCTTAGAGGTGACTTATATGAGGAATTTCTATTAAAATATCATTCAAATTCATTCACATGTTTAACGAGATATGATTTTTTTATGTTTTAGAGCATGTAGTCAATCAAGAAAAATTGGGGATGGTCTCTAGATAATTTTTAGGTTTTTTTGTTGTTTTTAAGAAGAATTCATGGATTCATAGATACAAATTGAGGTTGAAATGAGTTATTACATGTTTTACAACTTCTCGACATCACTTTTCATTCACGGGAAAGAGACAAATAAGAAACACCAAGGTAAAAACTCACTTTGAATTTTTTAGGTTTTACTTATTCATGGATTAGAGTGAATTTTTTTATCCCTAATTTTCATAAGGGATAGGTATGTAAGGGATAGAAAAATTTCATATATTTTAGCATGATAAGTTGTGAGCTTTGATTGCTTGATGGGGGAGAGAGGAAAAATAAGAAATTAACACTGAGGCATGAGACTCGGTTCACATGATGAACCATGGCATGGGTAGGGGTGGGGTTAATTTTATTTTCCCCATTTTCCCTATAGGATAGGGATAAGAGGGAAAAAAATTCACCTAGATGTGGAGGTGACAAGTGACAAGCTATGGTTTGTGAGGCAGAGAGAAGAAAGGGATAAAAATGCCTCAGGAGAAAGTTTCAAGTCACGCAAAGAACCATAGAAGTCGAGACAAGAATTTGGTGCATTGTTTTGTCGCCTTTGTCTCAAAATGATAGGGATAAGAGGGATAGAAAATGTGTCTTCACTCTAGGTGGAAAAGTGACAAACAATGATTCGACAATGGGAGGGATGGAAACTAAGCAAAAGTTCTTGCAAATCTGTTTAGGCTCATGTGTAAGTAGAGAATTCATAGCTAGGGAGAGGAGTATTTTATTTTCCCATTTGTCCTAAAGGGACATGGACATGAGGAATAATAAAATGTGTGTAAACCTCATAATGACATGTGTCCTCGTGCGAAAATGGCTAAGTCATTAAATCTTACCTTGAGGAGAGCCTTGAAGACAAATTTTCAGAGCTTCCAGAGGACTTTTCAACACTTATATTAAATTGAATTCAAAAATCCTTCCGAGATGAATGGGATGGGTTCCATAATTTAATTCTTTGTAAAATATACTTCAAAATAATATTTTATCTCGGGAGACGGAAGGGTGTGTTTTTCTAAAAATGTGTTGCAAAAATAAATTCCTACTGCAACACCCTCTAGTACTCTTCCTATAGTGCCCCTGGAAAAATTATTGATAATGCCATACCGCATAATGATGTTAACACTGATAACTCTTAATATTCTAATGTAGTTGACACTATTGAACTTATAGATGAAGAATTAAGACAAATTGACTTTACCCTCTTAGTGTAGATGATTCTTATTTCGAAGAGACCTTTATGGAAGATGGCCCTAGCGAATATAGGTTTAAGACCCTCCATTTACTAATGTTATGGTATTATATAAGGGATTTTTTCATAGTCACCATGCTATCTCCTCTTCTCCTCCATGAATTTTTGCTCCAATGCCTCTTTTTACATGCACATTGTTTGTCAATGGAAAATTTTGAAAACATATCCTTGTTGACTTTATGTCCTTATAAAATATTTTACACACAATATTGTTTCTAAGTACGACATAATGCCCAATGAAATTTTACCACCTCTTCATTCACCACATCTCTATCATGGATATTTTCACATTTTGACATGTAATCGATTATATGTTTTTCATTTCATATTTTTGTTACACACTCCCCTTGTGACTGCCCTCACTGTGACACTTGGAAAGTCTTGGCTTGATTATATTTGTGGTACAAAAAATGCTCATTTCTCCTTCCTCAAATTTACCACATCTTTTGGTAATGTCTCTATCCTTAGTGATTCTTCTCCTGCTTACGTTCCAAATATCTCTCATTGGAATGGTCATGGTTTCCAAAAGATTGCCTTTACCTACTAATAATATGTAATGAATTTATACACTCTCAACTACAACGGGTGCCTCTATGACCCTCCTCACTTTGTATATCTTAACATGTTGTTGATGTTGCCCCAACAAGTTTGGATAATGATAATGATGATCTTCTTGATAGTAGTTCATAGTCATCTTTTCTAACATGTACTTGGGGGCATGCCACTACACTCCTTCGACCACATATTTCCATAATAAGCATCTTTTACATCCTCATAAATCTATATCATCACATTATACATACTCATCATACATTCTAGAATCATTACCTGATGACACACTTTTGTGATTTAGTTCACACTAGATTGTTGAGGATTTATATGTCATTGAACCCAACACATTTCACTAAAAGCATTATACACTGCATTTCATTAAACATTGTGAGACTTCTATATTCATACATCATACACTATAATCATTCTTACCTTATGTGTTTTACATCATACACTATAAGGATAGTTATGCATATTGCATAACATCTTATACACATTCATATACCATAAATCAAACATTGTGCGTATTCATGTGAGACATTTTCTATATAATGCACTAGTATTTATCACATATGATTCTAGCATTATATCATTCTTACATACTACATTATTATATCATTTACATACATACAATTTTACATATTATACATCTCTAGTATTCACATTGTACAAATCCCGTAGTCACACACTCTATTCCCCTTGCATTTTACATATTATAGACATCTTGCATCCATATTCTACACATACCGTATTTAAACATTATATTCATCACATGGTCATATTTCACCATTAGATATACTACATTGTTTTCTATATGTTGCACTCACTACCATATGACTCACTTTAGTTCCTCGGTCCATACTCAACTGTTGAGGGTTTATAAATCAAATGGACCTTATACTCATCACACATGCAACAATCCTATGTTAGTGACATACGTTTTAGGGTAAATCATCACCTATTCTATTATCTTTTAGTGGTATACACCTTAGGTTCCATCTCCACTCCCTCATTTAAAATTGTAGTGATATTCACTTAGGGATAAGTCATCACTCTTTCTTTCATCTTATACTAATATATACTTAAAGATAAATCATCACTCATCCATTGATCCTATAGTGATATACACTTGTGATAAATAAGCACTTCTCTGTTCATTTAATCATGATATGCGATTGGGCTATAGGGTTCATGCAAACATCATTTGTAGGTAACATCTCACCCCTACATCTATACATTCATCACAACTCATTAGATACAACATCATACTCAAAAAATTCCCAATGATGCACTCTCGTTTATGGTTAATTATTGAATGTTGAGTAGGAAAACAAAATGAACCTCATTACATACAATTATATTCACTTGGGGGCATGTGGCTCCTATCATTCCATCTTTCATTCCATTCCATTCCATCCATCCACAACATATTTCATTTTCATGTGGCATATACTCTTGTTTACTAGTGTTTTACATTATCACTTTACTACATATGTTAGATTGATTTGTTATATTTCATTATCTATACGATCCAGGACATGTATGTTCACTCCTTTGTTTATTTTTCTCATAGATAGATATCCTTTAAACGTATATGGCTTCTCACCTTCGACCCTTCCTACATTGGATGCCGAGCCATCCACATTCAAATATCATAGGTCTTTATTGTTTTATTTTGAAATTAGTACTTTACATCTACTTGGTTATTCACGTTTTTACATATTAGTTATTTCTCAAACATACTAATAAGTGTTCCATGTAAAATAATTTTTTTGTAGTGTTACATGTTTCAGGACAACTTCTCTTTTTGAAACTTTTCCTCCATTATTCATTTCTTGTATGCAAACCTTACCCTATGTTTGGCATGCACACTTATTTGTTGTTTGTGGCCATGATGGCCTTGCATGTCTTGTGAAATTATGAGTGATGTATCATGTGTGTGACCTTATTTTCCCATCTTACTTGTCTTATTACATGTTTAAACTACTATGCTTGGTATTTTTATATTGTGTGTGTATTGTACACTTATTTTCTACATGTATGTGTTTTCATACTTACACTTTACTTTAGCTAGAACTCCTTGTTTTTATGCACCTTAATTTCTACCAAGTGCATTCCCTTCCCCCACATGGAATATTTATAGAGTACTTGTTATTGGTCCTCTTTTTAGGGCCACATTCTCCTATCAATAATCTCACATGCACCCCCAAAGATGGGGGAATCATCTGGGGTTTTCCTACATACTATAACAATGTATTTAGATTAGTTTTATTTACTACAATTTCCACCCTTTTCATTATGGGTTACTTATAACAAGTTGGTTCAGACTAGTCTAAGAACCCCTTACACAACAACATTGAGTGGACATGTCCTTAGCATTTTGGGAAGAATTTATAGGCTTGGAGGTTATAGTTGGTGTGCCTCTCTACACTACTTTGTCCAATGGTATCAGATTGTCCAAAAACTAGGATATTACATCTTAATCTCTACTCACAATTCAAAGAAGCGGTTAGATCTTGGAGGACATAGAGAATTTCCTCCCTACACTTATTTGGTCTATGACGTGAGATCGTCCCAAAACTTGCAGTATAGGATATCGTTCTACACTTTATATCTTGACATGGATCAGGTTAGGATTTTCCATTAGCATTTTCCATTTACATTTACATATTATACATACTTTCATACACATGCATCGTTTACATAACATTTATACAAGCATTACAATTAGGGAAAAAAAGATGAACACAATTGATGCAAGCACACATGTTTTACTAACCATGCAGGTACACTTCACACTGCGGCAGCTACACACACGTGTTCTAGCCTAGGTTAACTCTCATCACTTTTTCTTTGTGCATTTTTTATGTATAGTTTCCACACTCCTCCATATTTTTCCATTCCTTGTTGTTTTGTACTCCTTCGATGCATTTCTACTACACTCTTCATGCACATAAGGTACGTATCTCTATCTACTTTATGATCTGCGATTTCCACTCACCAACATAAAGCGTGGAAAAATTTAGTCTCAAAACCATGCACTCAAGAAATTTATTTATCCCGGTCTTATACTACTATTTAGAAGGTTCTTAAGTGAAAAATGTACGAATTTACCCTCATCCTTTAGCCATATTGTTTATTTTATTTCATAATTTGAAACCTATTACACCCATATGCACTGATTATTTTCTAACATTCTACATTATTTTAGCCTTAGGTGGGATACCTAGATTTTTATTGTGGTGCCCATGGATGCCGGAGTACCACTAGGGGCACCTCAACCCTTTTTCACTTTCTGGCACTTTTTGAAAGGAACGAGTTTGGAGAAGAAAATTCATCTTTGTATTTAGCATAGTAAAACTCTTTGTATATTATTTGTATTTGATTAAACCGAAATATACTAATATATAGGAATTGAATTTCTATATTTATGAAGATAATATCTAACCATATAACTTACCCACATAATAATCCAAACCACTAACTATTTGTAATATATTTTGTTCTAACAATATATATATGAAAACTAACAACTTGTTAGTCACTAAGAACATAGTAACCATGTGATAATTAAAAACATGTGGAACACTAACTTAGTTTCCCTAGCATTCCTCCCATTAGTGTGAACTTGAGGAAAACCTACATTTGTACTTACACCTACTCATGATCTGGTCATTTTCACATGATGATAAAAATCCTCAAGGATGGTTTTGCAATGGTTCTCCAAAACCAAGAATGGTGGTTTTGCAATTGGTTTACCATAAACCATATAATTATTATTTTGTGAATGGTTTAGCATCAAACAAGAATTGCGGTTTTGATATTGGTTTAACTCAAACCAAAAATTAAGGTTTTTAAGTGGTTTACCTACAACCACATCATTATGTGCCAAGTACTATTATCTACACTCATCAATATCGCAATGTAGGGAATAACATAGGAAATTATGTTGAATTTTGTTGCTCATACACACAAAATGAAAAATTCAAGTTCAACATTAGATCATGTTCCCCCTTGATGTGAAATTTCCACTTATTCAACTAGAGCACTGCAAATTGAAGCACACTAAAAATCATATATTCACACTATAGATATGCCACCACATCCGCTATGTGGCCTTATCATTGGTAACTCAAGAGAGGTCACCGATTGACATCCAACCTCCATTTTCGGTGTTATGTTATCTAGCTCAAAGGAATGTGAACATGAGGTTCATTTTACATACCTCGGTCGGATGTCGAGATACCACCAAAAATGTGTTCGTAATAAATTATTTGTTTTTAACAATATTTTGACTACTTTTTAATAGTGATTCACAAATAACATTTGATTTTGAATCTTCTATAGAATAAAAAACATTACTTGACACTTAACGAAAACCTTATCCTTTGAATTTGGTGGGAAAATATTGACACAAATAAAATACAAAGATAATACTTGGACAATATTTTAAAATAATATATTTATTTATTTTTTCAATCTTTTGATAACGTGCAACATTAAAATAATCTCCTAAACAAATAATCTAAAATCATACCTTAAATCACCTAAGTAAACACTTGTTATTTTTTAAAAATGGTGACATATATTAAAGATAATGATCTTTTCTATCACCTAAACAAAGACTTGTTAATAATAAAGACAAAAGGCTTCAAATTTAATAAATCCTAGAATTACTTTGACCTCATAATGACATCCAAACATACAATATAACCTACTACCTTGTGACTTGCATGTGGGGCTCAAACTTATGGTTTTATATTTTCTATGAAGATCATTCTTAGATTTAATACCAAAACTAAAATAAACATTGACACCTTACGATTTTGACACATTGAAGGAAAGACTTACTACAACACCTATTTTGTTGTTTCCTTCATGGAATATACCTCTTCATATACATTTGGATGCCTCTGGAATTTCCATTAGTACAATATTAGCTCATCTTGCGAGAAGGTATTATAGATCATCATATTTGATTCACTAGAAATAAGTTGACTCTAGAAAAACAAAATTATACGACTACGGAGAGCGAGGCTTTGTCCATGATCTACACTCTACATAAGTTAAAACAATACTTGTTGGAAACACCCTTTGTTTTCTATACATATCACATGGTATTGAAATACTTGGTGAATAAGCCCATTTTACAAGGGCGCATATGTCGATGGGTTTTGCTATTTCAAGAATTTGAATTTACAAATGTGGTGAAGCCAGGTAAATGTAATTCTAGTTCGGACCATTTGTCAAGGATTCAATCAGGAGAGGACATGAATATTATTGAGGATACAATGTCAAATCCATAGTTATTCAGGTAAAATTTTGCACTCTCGGTCGATAGGATATTGTTTTTGTTTATACATAGGTGTCATGCCAGGAGGGTATGAAGGCCTTAAAAGAAATAACTTGTTATTAGCTTCGTGCCTTACATGTTGATAAGTGGGAACTTAAACAAGCTATGTCCTGATGAAGTTTTGTGGTGGTGTGTACTTGAGCATGAGCGGAAGACAATTATGGAAGAGTCTGTGATGGTATTGCAGGTAGACACTATGAAAGAGATGCCACCTCACGCAAGATTTTACTAGCTTGCTTATGGTGGGAAACCTTATACAAGGATTGTAAAGAATATTGCAAGGTGTGTGATCATTTTCATTAACTTGGAAATCCTATTCGAGAGAGATGAAACGCCTTTAGACCCATTACTAGTACAAAACCTTTAGAGAAGTGGGCAATCGACTTTTTAGGTCTAATTTTTTCCCGGCCGCGCATAGGACTAGATCACATTATATAATTACTTGTACCAATTATCTTACAAGGTGGGTGGAATTGGAACCTATAAAATATTGCATAGTAGTATACAATAGGAAGGTTTTAATGAGAAAATATTATTACAGTATGGAAGCCCTTTAAGTTTCACAAGGTGATATGGGTACTCACTTTCTAAATGAAACTATTTGAATAAAATTTGATGAATTCATGGTTCCACATCATAAAATAAAACCTTAGCATCCTCAAGAAAATGGAACAACTTAGACCTTCGAGTAAGATATTGAGCCAAACTTTGAAAAAAATTCTAATGTTAGAAGGAAAGACTGGGATGATAAAGTCTCTAATGTACTTTGGGCATATATAACAACCTACAAAAGATTGAATAAAGAAACACCCTTTCAGTTGGTGGATAGCGTAGAAGAATTTATCCTCATGGAGTTCATGTTACCTTATTTGTGTATTACGCACACAAGAGGTCTAGATGACGAGAAATCATTGGAAGATCGTATTGAAAAATTGATGTAGCTCGATGAAAGGCGTGCCATAGCAAGATGTAGTCAAAAGAAAGAAAAATTTAGGTAGAATGCATGGCATGATCGACACATCAAGGATAAGAAACACGGTTTGGAAAATGGTACTTTTGTATGATTCAAAGTTTTTTTCCACCAAGGAAAGCATAAGGTGCATTGGTTGGGACCATTTGTTATCACTTATATACTTGACTCTAGAGCTTAATAGTTAGAGGAAATGGATGCAACATAGTTTCCTAGTTACTTCAACCGGGAGTAAGTGAAGACCTACTATAAATAAGACTTCTTGGTGTTTGTAATAATGAATTATTGCCACTTAGAGTAGGTTTCCCTTAATACATTTATTTTATATGTGTTTCCTTCATCGTTCTTATGGTTTGTTAATTTAGTTCGGTGTTTTGTGTAATAAGTGTGTTTGCACAATGTACAAGCAGTTTGATTACAATTTAAGTATTTTTATAGTCATAGCACCATGTATACCCTTAGTGTGGGGTTTTGATATATAATATTCATTACCAAATTGAATATAGCTAATTTTCATCTGAAAATGGGTATGCATAATGAAATATGTGTGCAAGTGCTTTTTTGAGGGTATAAATAGAAATAAATTAATCCTACATGAGACCATAGATGGAGAAGTGAACGCACAATATAGCGTGAGGTAGGATCCAATAGTGGAAACTACTTGGAATAAGGAACAATGGTGAAGTAATTTAGTGCATGTGGGCATGCGGAAGGAGTTTTCTCGGGAAACAAGTAGAAGGCACACCGAGAAGGTTATGACTGTGGTGTGGAAGTGAGCAACACGAAACATTGATGAATGATGCATAAATTCTTGGATTGGTAGTAGGTAGAAGATAAATAAGTGCGATACCTTTTAAAAATTTACATAAGGAAGGGTTATGATGTCATTTCTATGTTTGAGACTATGAATTCTTAAGACATTTGTTTATGAGTGAGATAGCTAAGATGGTGGTGAAGAGTGGAGAGATGCGAATAGATTGGGTTGGTTATATCTACGCATGAAGAACTATTACGCTCCTTTTTTTGAAATGTTTGAGCAAGGTGAAGGCATGCGGGAGAGGGAAATGATGACTAGGGTTTGATTTTAAGCTAGGCACTGAGGGACAAAGTTGAAGAGCTTGAGGGAGGTAAGAATATATACTTTTTTTATTGAATTGACACCTAAGAGATCGAGAGTGTCTATTAAGGAAAGGAAGAAAAAGGAGGTTGAATATGAGGAAGAGGACACTCCTAAGAGTTGTTTATTAGAAATGTAATACTCGAGGGAGTGATCATGGGTCGTGATTACGATTCCCATGTCTTTCAAAGTAAAGTTTGTGATTACAACAATAGTATGACGGATAAAAAAGTATAATTGGTTGCATTTTTGAATAAAAAGACAAATAAATGAGCAATGGATTAAATCCCCTTATAGAATTATGTTGGGGAGAATATCCTAACATAGGTAGGGGTTTTATAGTTGTATGAACTACCTTATTTTTAAACTCCAAAGAAGTTATATCAAGTGGCTAATGAGTAGAGTCCATTAGAAATTTTTCTATTTTTTTGGGCAATGAATGAGGATCACCATGCACACGATTGACACTTTGATGCTTTTGAAGAGCATAAACATAGAGGAGAGTAGTGACCTAATTGATAGAGAAAAAAATATTACAACCAAAAAACAATTGGGTTATACAAAAGCCGGGTGAAAATAGACATTTACAAGCTAAGGAGATATTTAGTCATCTACGTAGCCTCACACTTATTGAAAAATTGAATGACCAGGAGAGATGGTCACGGTTGAATACTTTGTGGCTATATGTTGTAAAGAAAATATCACAAGGGGACACCTACAAAAATTTTGGATACATTTCTAAAATGATCATTAAAGAGGTGCGTAAAGGTGGGAAAATTAGCTTTGGTGTTATTCATTTGTCCATTGTGTTTGTGGAAATTGGAATGCGGGATGGGTCGAAGAACAAAATATGGGAGTACCCTGTAGAAAATAAATATCTCACGAGAGAGATTCAAAAATTATCTATTCGAAAGAACCATGAGTGGCCCATTTAGAGTAAGGGTGGAGATGTGGTATGCACGACTTTGTGCCACATTCGAGGAAGAGTGAAGGATACCTAAGGAGTTGCCTACGGTGGTAGGAAAGTTGGTTCATTTTGCACTCTATCAGAATTTATGCATCACACACTTTGTGATGAAATATGGCACATGGAGTGCTTGGTGAAAAATACCCTATGATTTCACCATGCTATTTTTCAGAGTACTTGTTCATATACTCTTAAATGCACACCTTTGGTTTATATACAATGATGATAAATTCTTCTTAGATTGAGAGATAAATTTAAAATGCCATAACTATGAAGCTTATGAGTTTGGATATATGTGATAGTGGGGAAACATTGGTATACCTTCAGCTTAAGCCTAGGATGGAGAATGTAAAGTATCTAGAAAATGAGTTCAAACTACTAAGTCCGCCTAAACAAGTACATAATTGGCGAGTTGGAAAATGAACAAACTTTTCTCCCATTCGGGAAGAAGAAGAAGAATAAAATCTTGAGGATAGTGGTGGGTTAGACTATAGGGGTGTAAGACAGCCTACGAATAGAGAAAGAAAAGAGCATGAGATAACACCCCTATCACGGGAGTAGGAGGATGAAGTGTTTGAGACAAGCACAATGGACATCAATGTGGAGTAGATAGTCGAAGAGCCATAGTATAAGAGGTTGTTCAAGAGGAAAAGGACTCATGGCATAGGTTCATCACACCCATTAAGGAGGTCACCAAGGATTTCACTTGAGAAGAAAGTTCGAGAAGAAGAAAAAGGCACAAGTTAAGGCTTGAGGACGGAGAGGAGGATGAGTCTAGAGAAAGTGTTTCATGTATTCCATTATAGAATCAAGATAGAGAGGATCCTAAGAGGAAGAAAATAAAAATTATGAGGAGGGGCTAAAGGAAAAAAAAGTAGAGAATGGCAAGCCATCTAGCGCACCCCATACTACTTAGGAAGGTGAAGGACAAAATCTTGATTTAGGCACCCAGATTCAAAATGGAAAAACAACAAGGAAGGAGAAAAATGTTGATAACTATGTGAATCATATGTTTGGATATGTGGATGACACAAGTAATATCATATGCATGTGATTCCAGAGCAACGTGAAGCCCACAAAATAATATGGTTAGGAGGCGATGGACGTGGACATGGAAAATGCATGCATAAGAAAGCAATTATCATGGTCCATGTAGAATCATATTGGAAATCCCTAATTCGATGTATGTGAGGAATCATGTGTTTATCTCAAGATGAAGAAACCACTCCACATCGACGCATAAATTTTAAGAAAATTTTTATGTCGGATGAACAAGTAAAAATACCTTAGTAACACTATCGTCGACATTACGCAGGGAACATAGACAAAGTAGAAACCATTAGGGTGCTGATGGATGAAAAAGAAAAAGGATAGATATATAAAACACCTCACACCAAAGAAAGAAAAGGCCCGGGAAAATACATAGGCATTGATCGGTATGGATGAAGAGGTTGGTGATTATATTCTTAACGTAAGGCAACATATGGAGTCTCAAGGTCAAGAAAAATTTCCTTCAATGATGCACTATATACACAAACTTGTAAAAATCATCATCGATGAGGGGCCCATGCATATGAATGCTCAAAAATATTATGTAGAGGAATCAACAAAGGAGAAAGCCCCAATTGTTAGAAAAATTAACATTTATGAGTTGTTACTTACAAGCCTTGATAGATGAAGTGAAGAAATTAGATCATGCCTTGAAAATGTGCACAATATCGATGCAATTGTTAGGATGACGATAATTGTAGAAGATAATTAAGTCCTCAAATACATGAAGGATAAATCACTTGGGAATTGGAGTGACTTGCTTTGGTGGAAGAGATTAGAAAAGTGCTTATAAGTTCCTTGGAACCACATGAAAGTAGGATGAAGGAGATAGGCAAATAGATTGGTATGAAGATGGATCTGTATGGAAGGCATTATTTTTGTTATAAAAATATTTGTAGAGTCTTGTAAAATTAAAAAGAGAAAATAACTAAAGATGAAATGGATGCTATAGTGGCGGACATCCCGGCTAAGATAGGTAAGTTGCTAACTAAGCTGGAAAACATTAGAGGCGGAGGTTAAAAATCAAGTATCTAGAATTGATCCTACCAATAGAGGAGTAAAGTGATGAGTGAGACATCCTTCTTTTGATCACATAATTTTTATTCCATTGTGATTATTCATTGATTAGTTGAGGGATATGATGAGTTTCCCATTATCGAGGATAACAATGAAGTTAGTGTGGGGTAATGTTGAACACATGGAATATATCTCGGATATAAAAATGCATAAGTATTGGGTGCACGGAGCTGTTATCTTGAATCATAACACCCTTAGGTTTTCTGTTGTGTGTGTGCTTGAGCTCACGGTGTGTTTGGATAACATGGGTATTATTTCTATGTTTTGGGACTTGCTACTTGAGATATACCTCCAAAGAAAGTTGGTTCTTACTCCTAAACTACCTACCACAATCTACTCTAATGCAGGCAAAAGCTATCTAATCCAAATCTAAATTTCTAAGGGACTAGAGAGAGAGATAAAACATAAAAAATCCTACACTAAAGTGGTGATACACCGGTAAAGAAGGGAATGAGAATAGCCTTCCAATGTGTGACAAATAGGAGAAAAATACATACTAGAAGGGGTGATAACAATTCTCCATAGTCTAGAAAATGCATTCACAACAATATTCCATACATGTAAAATAATAATGAATCCCTACAACAGCATACGATAGACATAATATATCCGTAATGAGCTTGAAAGGGTAAGAAGAATGTAAACAAACATACTAGGGAAGAGACATCGACAAACTTGTATCTATTACTTCATTAGTATGCATGATTCAATCTATTACAAAATAAGGGCACGGATCACCATACGCAAGTAGTCCACTACAAGGGCCTATAGCACATTGGCTTAACAAAACAATTTTGGTAGAGTTTTGATACTAAAAACTTTCTCCCTTTAAAATGAGCCCAACACTCAAATTTATAGAATTTTGAGAAGAGAGAGAAAGAGGAAAAATGGAAATCCTGAAATATGTCCTTCAACCACTTGTAAGACATAGTGAATGAAGTGAAATAATTTTATGTTACTTGAAAAATTCCCCCATACTATCCCATAACTTATAGTAGCGAAAAATGTCATCCCATGCTTCATTGAATGCATCCCAACTACCAAATAAAAAAGCTGTTATGAACCTAGGCACATTTTCTAAAAATAATCCATCGATTCTTCATCCAATTCGGATTTATTTATTTTTATGCATCGTACTCGAAACCATGATTCCAACGGTACCAAATTTTTTTGTTTTCATTTAAAAATCCAAAATTTATGGCATTCTAAGTAGGGGCAACTATTTTGGGTCTTCCAGAATTTCTGTCATTTAAGGAGACTGAGCATTTACTTTACTAGACCTCTATATTTTTCTTTTATTTTTTTATATCCACCCTCATAAACATTTTGGCATAGAGGATGTTGTGCAGATTCAGAGAAAGTTTAATTTTGTGAAAATCGAGCTTGGGGTCAAAAGTTATGAGCATTTGAAGTTCAGGATCTTGTTTGCACTATTTTCCCTTACATGCAGCTATATCAGGTATTTCAGGGCCTTGTGTCCCGACTATCCTAGAAAAAAATATTTATTCCACCCTTGCAAGCCTCCTAGCTATCGGCGATTTCGGAAAAATCGGGTCCTCGGTGAACTCGTGTCCCACATTTCCCACCATTTATCGGGCCATTGGGGTCGCGTTGACCACCTGCTTCACCTGCATCCCTTTATGATCGGCTATTTCAACATTTTGGGTCCCGGATGTCCCACACGTACCGGTGCGACTGGGCCCAAAAACCTTAACTTTTCGCAATACACTAGATGAAGCCAACTTTTTGGATTTTATCAATTTTTTCTAACTCTTTGAAATTTTTCCTTGCGTGGGGGTTAGAAAAGAGCCAAAGGAGCTCAAAACCTGAATTCTTTCCTCGAGCCATTTCTACTTTCTTAGCTTGAAGAAACCATGTGATTCATCCAATTTACCTTGAGGGGTGAATTTGGGATAACAGAACAAGGCACACTTGAAGGATCGGGAAGTATGGAAAAATAGGGCACGCACGAGAATAGTTTAAATTTAGGACTTATCTGTTTCACCCGTAACACGAGGTAAAGGCTATTTTTGACATGGAGTATAGAGCACACAAGGTGTGGAGACTTACAGATAACACCAAGGCTAGTTTTTGAGTTCCAGTAGTTCGATTGCCATGTAGAATCGCAGGTTTAATAATAGGATCCATACTATGAGTTAACTTTATAAGATTTATTATTAACACTTGCATTCTTTTGTATCCCTTTCAAAAGGTGCATGCTTGTTATTATCACGTAGCTAATTTTTGTAAGGTGCATGGGTGATGAAGGGAAATTCCCCTACCATTATATATATGTATTGATTTGCACAACTTAGACACCTCAATTATTTATTGTAGAGTTATGTTGTTTGTTTTGTCTACGTGTATGAATCATGATGAAACTATTGTAATGTATGAAGATTTATTGTTTACTGATAAAGATTACTTAATATAATGGATCATAATGGCTGGATATTGGTGTTAAACATGACTATATATGGTTCTTGCGTGGTAAATAACATTATAGTCATTGTTTAGTCAAGTTTTCAAATGGTTTAGGTATAAATATGGTTTATGTATTGTGGATTGTTTAGTATATGTCATGATTCTTGGATATATATATGCATAATCATGCTAATATTCTAGAAAAACAACTCTAAAGAGGGATTGGGTACCTTTGTGCACTACGGGTGAGCGTTCGATTTAGGGTGAGTGATTTATCAAAGCACACTTGGGTTATTTGCATTGAATTCTAGGCCACATCAATCTCTTGATCCTCGACACGTCTCTGTCCATAGAAAACTATATCCACAAATTCAATATTGGTGCAAAACTAATTATTAAAGCGAGGTGCTATGTTAGAGGATGCAACATTGGTTTTTTTCTCTTACCACTTCAAATTCGAACACAACTATTTATGTGGATGTTTAACTATGGATGTCAATTTGTGTTCAAAATACCTTTTCGAATTCGACGGGAATGATGTGGAGTGAAATGCAAAGTAAAAAACTCATACCAATGTTTGATGGAGCCAAGGTAAATGTAGAACACTATTCAACAAGGATGTTAATCAGCTCTTGGAAAATTGGCTGGAGTTTTAGAATATTATGCAAAATAAGACACACAAGTTATGATCTAACTAATTGATACACCACGAGTATATAGGAAGTTTGGTACACAATATATATGTTGCATGATTTTTATGATTTGAGATCCAAGCTCATGCACTACTAATGTCAATGAAAAATCCGTTGAGGTGGTGAAGAAAAATCATTGATGAAAATATAATACAATTCAAAATCATATTACTACGGTTAGGTGGAATAATTAGGAGTCATTTGAAAGTAAACCACAAATAACAATGATTATATATAAAAATATCTATTAGAAAAATAAGTAACTTCTCACAAATACAATAACATCATTCAAGGGAAATAAAAATGGTTATGTTTCCCTTGGTCAATGATTACAAATTCAATTCTTCCATCTCATAAATAGATCTAATCACTCTGGTACCAAATGAATGGCACGAGCTTGGATCATCAACATAATCTTTGTATTCAAGCATAGTAAAACTTTATATATATTCATTCTATTTGATTCAACCAGCAATATACAAATATATAGGAAATGAATTCCTATATTTACGGAGATAATATCTCACCATATAACTTACCCAGATAATATTCCTAACCACTAACTATTTGTAATATATATTGTTCTAACAATATATATATGACAACTAAAAATTATTAGTCACTAACCACATAGTAACCATGGGGTAATTATAAACATGTGAAGCACTAACTTAGTTTCCATAACACTTTTTGGCTTATTCTAACCATTTTACATCTTTATCATTTTTTGGTCGACCTTTTCGGGTTAGTTACAAAATTAGATCAAGAGAATCCTATAAATATAAACTTATGAGACCATAATGAGGGACCTCGCTTCATTTTCTACTATCACTCATCTAGAGTTGCATCAATATATTTGATTGGTATCCACATAGCTCCATCAAGAAGGCACAATTTAGGACGTCTTCATCACACTTCATAGGGGGAGGGATTCTATTCTATTCCATGAACACATTATATTACATTTTCTACATTTACGTATTAATTGTTATTTCATAAAGTGTGATTGGCGCAAGAGAACATACACCAAGACATGCACACACACACCAAGTACATCCATGTCTTAAATGTAGTGCAATAGTTAGTTAGTAAGTCCATTGTTGTGAAAACTAATATCAGTCCCACCCATTCATTTTCATATTTATTTTTAGGTGTTTGATACTTCCTTTTGGTATTTTGCAGCTTATTCTTCCTTTTGGAATATTTGGAGCATTCGTGCTAGTAAAGGAAAACTAATGGGATAGAAAAGCGAAGCTTATCAATCATCCCCAAGACCTATGAAGAACATTTCTAAGAAGTTTTCCCCAAACCATGTAACTGTTCTTCTTATCATAGCACCCATGAGAAGCTCGGTCCTCTCCCGGGCACTTCAGTTTAGCCATATCACCTAGATTTTTCCTCTGCGGCACCCCAACACAGATCGTTCCTTATTCTAATTTATCCATTACTTCTATGACATTTTCCAACAAGCATATCCTATCATCCGAGTTCTTTCCTATTCATTCTTGCACATTAGGTTCTAGTATTTCATATTACATATTTTCATAGATTATTATCATATTGATTGTTGTATTTATTCACACCATGTTATTTTATATCGTATAGTTTATTCTATTTTAGTTAATCATGAGGTTATGCTTTGAGATATAAAAATTATCGATATTGGATGAATAATGGACAAGAAACTAAAGTAAAAATCAGTACGAATGGTAAGTGTGAATTCCTTTTGGTATGATTTTTTTCATTTGGGTTTTAAAATTTGATTTTAAATAAATAATGGAAGTAGATTTATTTTAAATAAACGAAAGAATTTGTTTAATCTTTTAGTGAACAATATTCACTCCCAATTAATTAAATAAAACAAGATAAACAATATATTTTATTTACCTAAGAAATAAATGAATTGAAATAAATTAGATAAATGTTGGTGAAACAAAATTTTCACTAGGACAAACTAGTTGATTTTTACAAACGGTGATGCTGGGACAATGTCCTCCTTTTACAAATGGAAGGATCCCATATTTTATGTAAAATAAAAATAAATCTCTGGTTGGATTATAGGTCGGGGATCCAATAGGCACATTCCAATACATGTGCGACAAATTCTTGTAATTTTTTTACAAGTTAGGATTTTTCAAGGAAGGCGGAATGTGAAAGTGAAAAATTAGGAGAGAAAGTTAGTATTGTAAGTAGGATAAATCATATTCTTACAAATATCAAATATAAATATAAATGTACAAAATTAGAAAGAATAACAAATATTTTAATTATATCAAGATAAGATGAAACCATGAACTTAAAATATCACTTATTCACTCATCAAGAAACGATGAAAATCCTTTATTTACTGACATGTTCACGAAGTTGTACAATGAAAGAGAGAGAGAGAGAGGAAACATATGGAAAGGAAAATAAAAGAATTAATATGTTTTTTTCTCTTGGTATCTATCTACATATAAACTTACAAAATTAACAACGCCTTCAAATTAGGACGTTGTTACAATATATATATATATATATAAGGAATCTTCACGTACCCGCACATGTCTTTTCACTTGGCTTTTACAAATTCTTACCCATCACATTCCTAGGAGAGAAATTAAGTTCTATTTTCTTTAATTAAGGGAAACTTAACACAATTTTCAACTATAGTCACTTTAATGAATAAGAAGAAAGTGAAAAAGATTAAAATGAAAATCAAAACCCCTGATGACGAAATAAAATATGAAGGAAAAGAGGAAAGGGGTGGGGAAGAGAGAAATGGGGAGGGATAGATACTCGATGAAGAAGATGTTGCACTTTCTCGCTAGAGATCCAAAAGCGAATGGATTTTTGGAAAGTTCCTCTTGAGAGATCTCCATCCCTTTGAATTATTTGCTATACCAAGATGTCTTTGTGGGTTTAGTTTCTAAACTTAGGGAATGTGTACAAAAACTAAGTAGTTTAGCCAATTGTTAGAAGTATAATTATTGTCTTTACATTACATGAACCATGAATAATGTTCTTTCACGAGTATTCTATATGGTGTACGTTATATTAGAAAGAGGCTATATTGTATCTTCATTTAATGAAAATTGGTCTCACGTGTCCTTCTTGACACAATTTTCAAATGGATTTAGCATTTCATCCACTGGAGCCTTTTCACCCACCAATGGTACTCCAATATTTTGTATCTCAAAATTGACATCATCTTTCTTCTTTACTGGCATGTTCCTCATGCACATATAATTCACTAAGAGAATGGTTCAAATTTTTTTACTAAGAGTTCTTGCACAAACTTGAGACAAGTCCTCAAATGTACCATTGAATACCTATTGATGCAAAATCATAGCACCCCGAATGGCCTAAAATGTTAGTGGGGCATCCGGTGTGATTGCACAACATTGGACCATCTCTCAAGTTGTGGGACTTTCAAATTTGAGATGGAAATCTAGAGAAGGTTGGTTCATTCTTCCTAAACTACCTACCACAAGCTAATCTAGTGCGGGAAAACCTATCTATCCTAATCTAACCATCTAACGAGATAGGAGAGAGAGAGAGAGTAAAAGAGATCCTACACTAAAGTGGTGATACACTAGAAAAGGAAGTGGCTGATCACAAATCCAACTTCCTGAAGTGGAGAGAGGTGAGCAATGGAGAGGATGGACAGGTACATCACATACCAGAGATGAAGTTCACACAAAACACCACTTCAAAACCCATTAAACATAGCTCCAAGAACCTACAATAGACATCAAAATATGCACAGTATACCCTACAATAATGAGAGGTCGGAAGAGACAACAAAATAAGAAAGGATGGAAAAAAGCATCACAAAACATATTTATTGCTCCAAAATTTCACACATTACATCATCGGGCACAAGAGGCAAGAAAATTCCATCACAAAGCCAAGAGAGGAGGCTTGGACTTGACATTCTTCCCTAATGAAGGAAGAGAGAGGGGAACGAGGAGAGAGAACAAATGACAAACCTTTTAGAAAATGTCCGTCCTTTACAATATATAGGAAGAATAAGAGAGAAAAGGAGGAAGAATTCAAAACTGCTCCAACCACCCGTGGAAGAGTATTGAATCCACCTACCACAATTAAGAGTCTCTTGGAACACCCATGTCCCCGTAATTTTCCCTTACTAGGCAAGAAAGAGGCCCATTCTTCATCATCGACGTAGGTGGGAGACTTGAAAGTCTAAAAATGGTGGGTGAAACATTGATGGTGGTAGGTAAGAAGTCGTTCTGAGATATTTCCAAAATGTCCTTTCCCTCTCAAAATTGAGCTTCTAGTTGAAAGATATCGCCATCCGAAGGTCGGGTCAAGTGTTTAACGCGTGATCTATATATTTAAAAGAATCTATTTAGTGCAAGAGCCACGTGGCGGCCTCGCACATGTGAAGATTCGGCGCCCCTATCACTCTCGCAGTTATGTCGAATGACATGTGGAGGCTTATGTAGGCTCATCTATGTACTTTGTATTATACTTGAGTCCCTCATGTTACCAGAGACACTCTGCTTGACCGAGACACATTGAGGCTTCGCACTCATTTGGAAACTGCCCCCAAATTTTTCTTTTGAAGTTGCAACCGAGAAGACATATGGAGGCCTCGTGCTCATTTATTGTTTTCCTTTGGATTTTAACTTTGAATTGGAGCCAAAGAGACACATGGAAGCCTCACACTCATTTGGGGTCCACCTCGAATTTTAACTTTGAAGTTGCGCTAAAGGGAGACATGAAAGCTTTTTGGCCCTTCCATACTTAGCCAATTCAACAACCGGTTCAACTTTCGAGGATCGACCATGTGGAGGGTTAGTGTTTATTTATGTCTCTACTTTGGTTTGTTCCTTTAAAATTATGCCAAAGAGAGACATGGCCCCTTCCGCTTAGCTCTGCCTCTTTTTAGACTTTTCAACGACCAAATCTGCCTTTTCAAGCTCTTGACACGCGGGCAGCAACACTTGTTTAGTGGACCGTATTTTGCTTCGACCCTCAAAGGTGCCGATGAGACACATGGCATTGTCCTTTGACCCTCTTATACATAGTTGATTAAATGGCCAGTGCTATCCCTTCTTAGCCCATTTAAAATTAACTCATAGACCTTAGAAATGGCAGCTCTATCCCTTCATGCTCATTTGGGGTCTCTGTTTTGTTGTGCTTATTGAAATTGGGCTGTTGAGACACGTGGAGGCTTCCACCGGTCCTTTTATAGTTTTCTCGATTCGGGCCAGCTTTGTTCCTTTTTGGACCCTAGGACACGTGGAAGCTCCGTGCACATTTGGGAACACACTTTTTAATCCACCTCTTGTTGTTGCGCGCAAGTTGATGCATGGATCCTTCCGTCGATCCTAGGACTGTACATTTGGTGAAAATACCTTCGTGGGCTTGTGAGCCCGCACTTGAAAATTGCGCCATTTGACAAAAAGTGAAAAATTTCAAAATTCCCGATAAACCCGTTGGCCCACATTTACACTTGTAAAAAATTTCCTCCACGCCCGCAACTTTACATTTGGTGAAAAGTCATCCTTGGGCCCGCTTAGCCTTTGCATTTTCCACTTAGAAAAAGTATACCTTCACGGGGCCCACTTATGCCTTTTACGAAAAGTGAAAAAATGCCAAAATATCTCCCACTACCTGTAATTTTCCCATTGGCAAAATTTCTTCCCTAGGCCTACTAGAGCCGCTTTTGCCAAAAAAACTTCCAAGGCCCGTCGGCTCACTTTTGCCAAAAATCCTTCCAAGGCCCAATTGGCCCACCATTTTTGAAATATGAGGAGTTAGAAGGACTTCTTTATATTTATGGAAAGGGGAAGAAATTTTCTATCTAATGGAAATTCTTTCAAGGGACCTTAAGTGCTTAAAATATGTAAAAATTCATATTGAATAACAAAAGGGGAAAAATGGTGTTACTTGACCAAAATTTAAGGGTGAGCTTACTTTGGTCAACAATTTGGTGACTCATGGGGATCACCTTACTGCTAGGTGAAATGATCAGTTGCCTTGAAGCATCCATTAGGCATGGATTTTTCCTGGTAAACAAAAATCTGATCTGAACTTTGAAAATATGATCCCTGAGCCACTTGGAACACCACTGGAACTAGAGCTGATCTCACCAAATGCTACTTCTAATGTACTGTGCATGAGAAACAAACACCACAACACACTACATACAAAACTCAAAATAATACACACCGCAAGTGGGATATGTAGAGAGTTCACAAGAACTTATTCTACTGAAAAAAAATCTACACCTACTCCTACACTAACGAGGAGAGCGAAAGGGAACTCAAAAAAATCCTACAATTGACCATCCACAGAATGAAATTGGTAGGGAGAAGTAGTTTCCCTTTCTCAAAAAAGGAAGCCATGCAAATGATTTGACACTGAATATGGCTACTTGTATGAGTGAAAAATTGACTATAAGCTGGTCCTCCACCCAAATCATCAAGGTGTCAACTGGAAACAAGAAAAATGCCTCTTTTAGTTACTCTTCATTTGGATCGAAGAGGCATTGTAGTTGATCTTGATAATTTCGAACTCATCCTCATACCCCTGAAGTGGGCATGAATGGTTTTGGCTTCTCCCTTAGCTCCAATGAATCCAAGTACCTAATAGGCCATGGTCTAATCTGATGGATGTGCCCATTACTCTAAACTTCAACTTGATAATGGAGTCTTCTTGAAGTTCATGAGTGGAAGAAAATATAAGATATGGAAAGATATAGAAAGAACAAGTGGGTGGAAATGGATGGGACAAGTTCGACAACTCTAGAGATGGCTTGTTGACAAGATGTGGTCACTAGATTAAATTTGCATGTGCCTCGGAAGGTGAATCTTAACAAGAACACAACAAACTACTAAGATGAAGTGGTAAGGTGCTTGAGGACCTAACGACCAGGTGTGCCTAAAAGCTGTTGATGCAAAACCACAGCTCCCCCAAATGATATAAAATGTGAGTGGGGCATCCGGTGTGATTGCACAATATTGGACCATATCTCAAGCTCGGGACTTGCAGGACTTGAGATGGACCTCAAGAGAAAGTTGGTTCTGCTTCCTAAACTACCTACCACAAGCTACTCTAGTGCGGGAAAAACCTATCTATCCTAATCTAACCTTCTAAGGAGATAGCAAGAGAGAGAGAGAGAGAGAGATTCAAAGAGAACCTACACTAAAACAGTGATACACCGGAGTAAAAGGAAGTGGCTAACCATAAGTCAAACTGTCTAAAGTGGAGAGATGTGAGCAATAGAGAGGATGGACAGTGCATCACATACTAGATATGAAGTTCACACGAACACCACTTCAAAACCAATTAAAAAATCTCCCGGAACCGAAATAGACATCATAGTATGCATAGTATACCCTACAATGATGAGAGGCAAGAAGAGAAAAATAAGAAAGGATTTACAAAAATCAACATGAAACATATGTTATTGCTCCAAAATTTCACACAAGTAAATCATCAATGGGAAAGAGGCAATAAAATTCCTTTATAGAGCCAAGACAGAGGCTTAGACTCCACATTCTACCCTAAGGAAGAAAGAGAAAGGGGAGCATGGGAGAATAGATGACTAACCTTTCGAGAAAATTCCCCTCATTTATAATATAAAGGAAGAATAAGAGAGAAAAGGAGGGAAGAATTCAAACCATGTTCTAACTACCCTGGAAGAGCATTGAATCCACCTACCATAATGAAGAGTCTCACTGCAACACCCATGCACTCATTGTTATCCCTTACTAGGAAAGAAAGAGGCCCATTCTTCATCATTGCGGAAGGTGGGAGATTTGAAAGTATTGAAAATGTCGAGCCAAAAAAGTGATGGTGGCGGTGAGAACTTGATCTTGATAGGTTTCCAAAACATCCTTTCCTACTCAAAACTGAGCTTCCAGTCAAAATATATGGCCATCTAAAGGTCAGGGTCAGGTATTTAATGTGTGCTCTCAATAGTTCAAAGAGCCTATTCGTGAAAGACCCACGTAGTAGCCTTGCGCGTCGTGAAGATTCAACCCCCGCTCTCACTCTCAAAGTTGCATGATGGACTCGAAATGTGGCAGATTCTAAAGGATTCTCTCCTATCCTTTATATTCTTTATGAGTCCCTCATCTTGTATGAGACACTCTACCTAACCCGAGACGTGTAGACGCTTCACACTCATTTGGAAACTGCCCCTAGATTTTTCTTTTGAAGTTACATGGATAAGACATGTGGACGCCTCATGCTCATTTAGGGTCTGCCTCCATATTTTAACTTTGAAGTTGTGCCAAAGAGACATGTGGAAGCCTCACACTCATTTGGGGTTTGCCTCAGATTTTAACTTTGAATTTGTGCCAAAGAGACACGTGGAAGCTTCTGCTGCCCTTCCATACTTATTCGATTCAACAATGGTTCAACTGTCGAGCTCTAACCATGTGGCTGGTCGGTGCTTATCTGAGTGTCTACTTTGGACCAAACCTTTTAAAATTGCATTAAAGAGACACATGGACCCTTCCACTAGCCTACCTCTGTTTAGACTTTTCAACGATTGATTATTCCATTTTGGGTTCTAGACATGTGGAGGGCCCAGCACTTGTTTGGGGACCACATATTGCTTCGACCCTTGAAGATGTGCCAATGAGACACATGGTGCCATCCACCAACCCTTTTATACTTAAGCTGATTAAATGGCCGGATATTTCCCTTTTCGTAAACAATTAGAAGCAACTCATCGGGGGCCATTTGGGGTCTCTATTTTACTGTGCCTCTTAAAGTTGCATTGTTGAGACACGTGGAGGCTTCTACCGGTCATTTTATACTTTTTGATTCAGCTAGCTCTGTTCCTTTTGAGCACACGGGACACGTGGAATCTCGCACACATTTGGGAACCTACTTTTTGATCCACCTGTTGAATTACGCCTGAGTTGACACATGGTTCCTTCCCACGGTTTTGGACTCTACATTTGGCGAAAATACCTCCGCGGGTCAGCAAGCCCGCACTTGAAAATAGGGCCATTTTCTAAAAAGTGTAAAAGTTCATAAATTCCTTGTAGACTTGTTGGCCCATATTTCGACTTGGAAAAAATTTCCTCTATGGCCCCCAACTTTACATTTGGTGAAAAGTCATCCTTGGGCCCGCCTTGCCCACATTTTCCACTTAAAAAAGTAATCTTTCTTAGGCCATGGGCCAACAATTATAGCTTTTGCCTATTTTGAAAAGTGAGAAAATGCCAAAGCATCTCCTTTCCCGCTTTGGTCTACAATTTTCCCATTGGCAAAATTTCTTCCCAAAACCACCGGCTGCTTTTGCCAAAAATCCTTCCTAAGGCCTGTCGTCCCACCATTTACAAAATATGAGGAGTTAGAAGAACTTCTTTATATTTATGGAAAGGGGAAGGAATTTCCTATCTGATGGAAATGATTTTAAGGGACCTTAAGTAAATAAAATATGTAAAAATTCATATTGAATCACAAAAGGGGAAAAATGGTCTTAGTTGACCAAAAAATAAGTGTAAGCTTATTTTGGTGAACAATACCTTACTTTGATTAGTATGGAAGAGTTAAATTTACACATATTGATAATGGATGGACAAACCTAGTCCTAATTCTCCTTTTATTTTTCCTTTTATTCTCTCATCAATCTAACCTTGGTGGTAGTTGTATTCATGTACTCATCCAACAAAACAATCTTAGGTCGCAACACCTTACCTTTTTCCAAAATATTACTCACCAACTTATCATTCTCTCTTCTTTGCATTGTGAAGTATTGATTTTATCACGGTTGGATTATGGGTCAGTGCTAATTATGGCAGTAACTTCCTTAGCTAGGAGATAAGACACAAAATTTAGATCCATGAATGTCTATACATACTGAGGTAATTGTTCTTAAATGATCTTCCAACTGATCTTTTTTCTCCTTATACTCTTGGTTTCTCATAAGAAGGTGAGTAGAATATTCTTTGAACATTTGAGTATCTACCTCATGTGTTTCCATCCCTATTTTAATAGTGATAATCTCATAATAATCTTGGTTCATCTCAACAATAGGATTTATTACCTTTAGTTAGACTACTTCAACATATTGATTTTTGAAACACTATTGTAGAAGTGAGAAGAAACTGAAACAACCTTACTTTCTTCATTTTCACCATAAAGGATATATCTTGGAAGTATAGGATTGCCACCATTTGAACTATAGGATCCTCTCCACCAATCATTTTTTCACCCATATGAACATTTCATTCATTTCAAGATCAATATTTGGTATGATGGCTACTTATTGTTTTGAATGAGGAGGAACATCTTGCACTAGCAAAGCTTGTGCACGTGTGGAGGATGACTTAATTTGAGGTTTTTAAGGCATTTTTAGCTGAGATGATTCAATTTCTCATTTTTCCATGTATTTCATATGGTATTCTATGAAAATTTTCTTTCTATTCAATTTCTTATAGTGAGGTTCTTTCGATTCTATTGAATTTCTCCTTGAGTGCTTCCTTGAATGCATAGAACTTGAAGTTTTCTCATTTTCATCTAAAGTGGAAAGACGAGATGTTTTCCATTTTAGAACAAGGAAACTTCTTGATTTGATCAGGTGAGTTTTCTTCTTTTTGAACCACTCTTTAGATCTATTGATCACTACTTCCATTCACTCACATATAACCCCTAATTAACGAATGCTCGAGCGAGACTTGTTATAGGGAAAGGATTTCACTCCTAGATACTCCAAATCATATGGCTACGTACCATCATCATCAACTCCTTCTTCAAACCAATCAAAATTAAATTATCTCATTTTACCCATTGTCATCCTCATTTTATCTCTTTCTCTAATGTAAAAATAATCTACACTATTCACGCAATATTCCTCAATATGGAGAACATGATGTAAGTCGGGAAGGTGAAATGTTTTTTTTTAGCACTAAATATTGAAGTCCTGCTCGGGAATGTATGAATATAGGCTCGGAGGAGAGAAGAGAAATTCTAGGTTAGTAGCTTTGTTGGTAATTTTGAGGAGAAGATCTAGTAAAAAATAGTGAAAGAAATACCTTTCCTCTTTTGGATCTTAAACTTAACATAGATGTGAATAAGATACCTATAAAAATTGAACATGGTGATATTGTCTTTGAGATACCATCGTTGCTTACATGGATAAAGTTATAAATTAGACACCATGACGTAGGAAAAGGTTGGGAAGTGTATGAAGAAATACCCATACCTTTTGATCAAAGTAGAAACTTCAAGGAAACCTTGCTTCAGATTCCCTTCTAATGTTGAATGGCATACATAGTAAACACATTGTTCACTCTCGCAAAATAATGAATGCTCTTGTTTAAATTAAACTTAAAATATTTATCATGTACATGATCCTTTTATGAAATTTTTGAGTCGAGTGTTAAACCTTGGAATGGTCTCGTGCTTAGTAAGGGCATAGACTAAGTATGAAGTCTTTGAAAAATTCTTCGTAGCCAAAAATTAGAGAAATTAATTATGTAGTTTTTCTTGATTAGTTTCCCCATTTAATTATCTATTTAGAATCAATGATGGTAAGGATGAATAATAACATCTGATACTAAAAATCCATTATGCCCTCTATGACTATCAATAGGATAAATATCTTGTTTGTATCTAAAAAGCCTTTGTGAAATTCACTTTGGGAGATGGATTTTAGATTGAAGGATTTTTTTTTCTATTTTAAAAAAACCTAGTTCCATAAAATGAAGGTATGTATCCATTTTATACCATTCACTTGATGCAAATCCTATCATGATCACAAGCATGTTTTTCCATGTTGGAATTTACATATCTTGAGAAATTTATTTCAGACTAATCACCACCATGATTGAGTTATCATCCTCCCTTATGGTCATTTTCACTAGCTCATAGTGATGGGAGAATTCCAAGTACAACTCGGTGATTTGTACAATTTTAGGATGAAAACTTGTGGCATACAATGAACTTGTGAATACTTTGTCCACCATCGGTTCCTTCGCACCACATAACATTTTTTATAAGGTCTTCTAGATATGTATGGTTAACATCACTATCACACACACTGATTATTCTTATGCCAGGTTTGAAATGGTATCAATACAAGAAAATTGTAACTTCATACTTATGAAAATAAACAAGATGAGCCAAAATAAAGATGAAACTTTTTGCACTTGAAACAAAGACTTTTTATTTTTAGTAGTTAGCATTTATAAGCTATTATTTTGGGAAATACTTATTTTTGACATGGAATTAGTTTTTGAAGCCCTAACATGATAAAAAAACTTTAAAATTTTTTCTTTGATTATTTTTTATGCTTTCTATTTTTAGAAAGTTGGTTTTAACTTTTTCTACATTTTTACTTTTTGTGTCCAAGTGCCTAGTTTGTCATCTTTGTTGTTCTCTTAATGCAATATTTTGAGAGGAATTGATGTTTAGGAAATTTAATATTTTTAATAAGGTAGGATACATGAAACTTACTATTTTTTAAAATGCACTTCCCACCTTGGATTATGACAAAAAAACTTCACTAGAATAGGCTCGCTCTCTGGACTTCATGCTCAAAATTTCAATTCAATCCGTTAGTCATAATGCTTGAAATTAAAACAACATGATCTAGGAATAAAAATATAGTTTTTTGCTAATAAAAATAAATGCATCTATGAGTTTTCTATTAATTTCTTCCAAGAGGTGACTTATATAAGGAATGTCTTTTAAAATATCATTCAAATTCATTCATATGTTTGAGAGATATGAATTTTTTTATGTTTTAGAGGATGTAGTCAATCAGGAAAAATTTGGGGATGGTCTCTAGATAATTTTTAGGTTTTTTTTTTTGTTGTTTTTAAGAAGAGTTCGTGGATTCATAGATATAAATTGAGGTGGAAATGAGTTATTAAAATTTTTACAACTTCTCAACATCACTTTTCATTCATAGGAAAGAGACAAATAAGAAGCACCAAGGTAAAAACTCATTGAATTTTTATGTTTTCCTTCTTCATGGATTAGGGTGAATTTTTTTATCCCTAATTTTCTCAAGGGATAGGTATGTAAGGGAAAAAAAATTCATATATTTGAGCATGACAAGTTGTGAGGTTTTATTGTTGATGGGGAGACAAAGGAAAATAAGCAATTAACACCGAGGGATGAGACTAGATCACATGATGAACCATGGTAGGGGTATGGTTGGGGTTAATTTTACTATCCCATTTTCCCCTATGGGATAGGGATAGGAGGGACAAAAAAATTCACCTAGATGTGGAGGTGACAAGTGAAAAGCTATTGTTTGACGAGGTAGAGAGAAAAAGGGATAAAAAATGCCTTATGGAGCAAGTTTCAAGTCATGTGAAGAACCATAGGCTGAGACAAGAATTTGGTGCATTTTTTTGTCCCATATATCCCAAAGGGATACGGATAAGAGGGATAGAAAAATGCGGCTTCACTCTAGGTGGAAAAGTGACAAACAATGATTCCACAATGGGAGGGATGGAAACTAAGCAAAAGTGCTCATGGAGCCTATTTAGGCTCATGTGTAAGTAGAAAATTCATAGCTTGGGAGAGGAATATTTTATTTTCCACTATGTCCTAAAGGGACATGGACATGAGGAAGAATAAAATGTGGCTCAACCTCATGCTTGACATGTGTTCTCTGGAAAGATGGCTAAGTCATTAAATCTTACCTTGAGGATAGCCTTGAAGATGAATTTTCGAGAGCTTCCAGAGGAATTTTTCAACACTTAATTATATTAAATTGAATTCAGAAATCCTTTCCGAGATGAATGGGATGGTTCCATAATTTAATTCTTTGTAAAATATCCTTCTTGAAATAATATTTTATCTAAGACGTAAGGGTGTGTTTTCTAAAAATGCGTGCGAAAAGAGAAATGTCTCTGTTGGAAGTAGAATAAAATGAGAGGGGAGGGGGTGATTCATTCCTACAAATATTTCAATTCATCCACCATAACATACATTCAATATTCATTCATCCATTTACAATCCATAACCATACATAAACATTAGATGTGTATTAACCTTTTAAATAATATGAAACAAAAAAAGGCATGTGAAAACCATATAAAAGTGGGAAATAATCACGGGAATAAAACCCACGATACTTTGTTGTTATTAAAGAAAAAAATAAATTTAGTGAAGAACAAACTTCAATGGAAACACCAACCCCTTGTTTTGTTTTGTATTAATCCTATAAGGAGCACTTATAATTGATTTAGTGAATCACCATTTCTCCACAAGGAGGATACGACCCCTACGATGACTAAACACCAACTCAGCCACTTGATGATGATTGATATCTCTTTTTGTTTCTTCCAAAACTGATCAAGATTTCTAATTTAGCTCACAAAGCTTTGCTCAAACCATAGGCCTTCAAATTTCTCTATCTTATTCCGTCTCAACTTTTCTCGTGTCTAATAACTTTCTATCATGTTTTAATATTATAAAATATTCTTCAACCTAAAATAAATCTTAAATGGCCTTCAAACAATGCCTTCATACTTGTAAAACACTCTCCTCTTGCAACACTAGTTCATGAAATGATCTCAAAATTTAATTTAATATCCTTATCTTCCTTCTAATCTAGTATATTTCAGTCCTCTTTGATTAATTCAACCCATAAAAATTAAAAATTCAATTACAATGATCACAAATCACACATATAGGTTGGCCATGCCCAAAATAATCCATCATGCACCAAATGCCTCAAGACCCCATCACTAGGATGAGAAAAATATAATCATGCCAAAATCATGATTATTCAAGATAAAAAATTCACCATACATGTGTAATATAACATATAAGCATCACCCATTGTCTCAAATTTACTATAACTAATCAAATATTTAATTATATGGGCCCATTGACACATATCCTTCTCAAGACATTTATTATTAGCAACCCTGATTTCACCTTTGGGCCTCATGACCACCATGAAACAACTAAAATATAACATATGACCACTATATGGAATTTAAAATACTTGTAGAAAACATGTATGAAATTTATACCACTTGAAATATCTACACTTTGATTCAAACCAAAACTACATTCCTCTTCACCAAGTGATATAAAGATAAGCTATGTCAAAATTTCAGCAAAAACAAAAACATGTTTTAACATATTAAACTCAAATTTTTAACATTCTTTCTGTCACTTTCAAGACTTCAAAATTCCTTCAATAAGATAAAAAAATTTTAATCCTTCTTCACTTTATAGGTGATATAAAGAATTAAATTATCCATATAATTCCTCCAAGATGTCAAACTTTCATCAAAAAAAACAAACATATATCGACCTTCACAACAAAAAAAATACCACAAGTTCTGCTCTGCAGTCTTCTCAAAAAGGGCACACTTTGAACTTTTAAGCAAAAAAAATGACTTGGAAGAATCATGTACATCATGAAAATATCAAGGTATGTCATAAATTTAAATTTAGACTTCATTTGAAACACTTTTCTTTAAATTGTAACTCTTCATAAAATAACATTTTCGCCACATGCCCTAATCTACCTTTCTCGAAACTGGTATAAGAAATATTTTAGATTCTTCTTCTTCACAAATTGAATTTAAAAGGTCCATGAAATAAAATCTCCAAGACACAAAACCTATACAAATGGAAATAAATATGAGTCAAATTTCTATAACATATTATAATTCCTTCTAACTCCAAGTGGAAGGCTTTCAAAACTAAGCCAATCTCTAAGAAAAAACTACTTTTTATGCCTACTTTGATTCATAGAATTTGAAACTATAAGCTCCTATGCTAAAATCCATCACTACAAATACCAATTACAAGATCAAAAAAATCTTGTAACACACTTATAAATGATGTATAATCACTCATAAAATATCACTAAAAAATAAAAATCAAAACCATCACTTTACCTCTTCAAGCCATTTCAATTCACCTGTTAGAACAAACATTCTTCAAACTTTATGCCCTAAAAAGAAGAGCTCATAATTTTTTCATATCATATAAAAAAATAAAAAAAAAGTTTGATATACCAATTAAGATATATCTTAACTATATTCACAACAAAACTTGAATGGATTCCTATCCCCCATGTATATCTCCGAATGTTAATTTTACCACAAGTTAAATCATATATCTCCTAATTACCCTCAAATGCTATAAATATCAGTCTTCTCAAAAAGGGAAAACTTAGAACTTTTTAAGAAAAAAAATAACTTGGAAGAATCATGGACATCATGAAAATATCAAGGTATATCACAAATGGAAATTTAGTCTTCACCTCATTTAAAACACTTCTCATTAAAGTCTAACTCCTTAGAAACTAACATTGTCAAAGATAAGGGCTGTTATCCAAAATTCACCCCTAAAACATGAAAGGTAATTTTGATAACATGCATCAAATTATTTTGTCCCAAGCAAATAGATGGGAGTCAGGGAAAAAAATTTCATGTTTCTAGGGTCCCTCATATTTTTGATTGACTAAAATAAATAAAGATTTTTCTAACTCCCCTAATCCAAGCCAAGAAGAAGAGAAGAAAGTTCTGAAAACAGGAAAGGTAAAAAAATGCATTGCATGAAGTGATAGAAAATCCAAATATTTTTTCTAATACAATAAATATGATTTAAAAAACATTGAAAATATTTCAAAAATCATGAAAAATGGCTAGAAGTCTTTTGTCTAGTCCTTCTCAAAAAATGATATCGGGACAATTGGGACAAAGGATGCGAAAAATAAAAATAATTAGATATGGTTGTTTAGTTAAAGGACTAAAAACATATGGAAGGAAAGAACAAAGAAAAGAACTAAATGTGTGTCCTCAAGAAACATGAGCATCCAACATGTGAAAACTCCAACCCATTTGGGACATTCGGGTTTTATAAAAAGGGGCGCGCGGAACGCGAAATCCAAGTGGTAACGGCTATGAAAAATTTGAAAAATTTGAAAATTTTGACTAGAAACATTTTTGCAAAATGTGTGATAAAATAAAAAGAAACTTGAGTATGTGAAATGAGTTTCTTCAAGGAAGGTGACAAAACTTTTGGTCTAGGGGCCAAATGTAACCACTCCGACAGCTTGTGTAACCGGCCGAATCGGCCTCAAATGAGAACTTTCAATAAGGGACACACAAAGCACGAAAGGGACAAAAGAAATACGTGAACCCCAAAACTCAGTAAGATGGGAAGTCTCATCACCATTGTGTGATATCGAAGAAGGATGTGAGATGTATGATTGAAGAATGTGTGAATAATAATGATGATCAAGAGACAATAATTTTTAATAAATAATAATTAAGGAACTTATAAATAAACTTCAATCAAGATTAATCAAAATACCAAGTGCAGTATTTTTTTATAAAATGATTTATGCTTATAATCTTTTAGTAGAGTTAGATTTTTTGATGGCCTACTAGTTAGGGGGATCTCAAGTGGTTAAGGAATGATTGTCTCTCCTAACATGAGCATCTAAATCATTTACCCTAGGAATTTTAAATATTCAATAACTTTAATATATTTGCTTTACTTCTTTACTATTGTATGGTTAGGAATGTTCAATATTTTTTTTATTTTTGACATGACCCCTACATCTTTCCCCATACTACCTACTTAATAAGCACGAGATGATCATTGAGGAAAAATTGTAGTTGTATGTAAGGGAATCATCTCTTCCTTTCCCAAAATCATGCTACGCTTATAATCTTTGAGTAGAGTTAGAAACATGGGCTCACCAAAAACTTTAATTTATTTGTTTCTATAAGGTTTTATTTTTGACATGACCCCTACATCTTTTTTTGGGAGGGATAGAAAATGTGGTTTTCTCATAATAATAGTGCATGTATTGTTTTTGTTTAATATTTCCTTGTCTTGTAGTATTATTGTTGGGAGGTAAATGTTTCCACGTCATCTCATCTCCATGAAATTAGTAAGATGTGAGGGCTCATCACTAAAGAATGAGATGGGAGAACATAAGTTCCAAGTGAAATGAATAGACTATTATGTTATGGAGATAGATTTTAGGGTGAGATCCACCATCAAGAATATTTTAGAGAAAACTATAGGTGAGGAATACCACGTAAATATTTTAGAGAGAATTGGAAGAAATCGTAAATAGGATGAATCATGCATGTCCTTAAAAAACACTTTAAATTTTTTTCTCATGAATGGAAATGATGATGAAAATTATATAATTTGAGAGAGTGAAAATATTATATAAGATTCATAATTTAGAGATATGAAAATGTTTGAAATTTTAAGGTCATTTGAAAAGTAAATTTTTGTAGTATAATTTAAACACGATGAAAATGAAAATGAAAAAAGTGATAAAAATACAAAAGGGAATGTGGAAATGAAATGAATATGTATAGAAATGTTTTAGGTGATATGATTTAATGGACTCCCAAACTCCCACCTTCCAAGGTACAATGATGATAGGTAGGATTCTTAAATTTTCCATTTTATTAGAAAGGGAATAATAATTCATTTTAAATTAGAATCCTTACCCATTATCTTATCCATCTCGAATATCTAATCTCAACATAATATCCCTTCTTGTATAGGATGTTTGAAAATTTATTTGTTGTGTTGTTGACACTATAGTTTTGCATGATCATGATGATGGAATTATTATTTTTATCTAAATAGTGAGGTGTGGTTGTGTTAGACATATTGTGTGTTAACGGTTCATGTCTTGTAGACACGATTTTTTTTTGTTTATGGCACAATTTCTTCTAGACCAAGGTTAGGAATAGAGATGTAATGGGGATGGATTTTGCGTAGATCATTCCTAAAGCTACATCTATTCTTCCTCCGATATTTCCACCATACATTTGTATATGAGATCATCATCTAAAAGAGAGGATGGACCGAGAAATTCTCCAAATATTTGTTGTAAAAGGTGAAATTTATTGGTGAATCAATCTCTAAGAGTATTAAAATATATTTTGGGGTTTTTATGGACATAATTTATACAAACATATATTTTTCTCATAATTTACCACTTGGATTCTTTTGGCTTATCGACCTACGATTTTGAAACCCACTTTGTGGTCATAACCAAATCATTTTCGAGGTGGTGGTTTTTTTAATTGATTCAAGGTGATTCATAGTCAGAATGAATTCTAATCTTCTTCTTGAGGTTATCCAAATATATCAATGGGATTAAGATCCCCTTGAGAAAAAAATACCATTCCTAAATGGAGTAATCCAACCTCTTGGAACAAGGTGGAAGGAATGGCCTTCATCTTATGAATTCAAAGTCTTCGAATATAATATTATCCTAGTTTTTTTCCTTATTAATAATGTAAGACTTTGTTAGAATGGTTTTCATCCCGATGGAAACATGAAATACTATGGTTATAATTGAGGTAGCTTTAAGACTATGATATCCTAGAAATGTATTTCTAGTAGAGGATAAATTAATCATCCCATGTCCTAACTTAGGAAATAAATAAAATGGGTCTATATTAATGATATCTAAATCATCGATCATGCCTCTCTTAAGGAAATTGATGTAAAACCACACTTAAAAGTATAATTCATCAACTCCTCTTTAGGTTATTTATAGATTCAAGCCCATCTTTATTAGATCAAACACAAGCCAAGTATCCCTATCATTATCTTAAGGATGTATGTCAAAGTATATATATTGATTTGAGTCTCGGGTGGAGGCATAAAATGTATTATGTGATCAATCCCAAAGGGATTAATGAATCTAGAAAATTAGAACAATGTGTTGGGGAAATATTCAACAAATCTAAAAATGAAATATGAGAAAACATGTTGTTTAAATTTGAAATCAAATCATAAGATCCTACAAGTTTTGGGACTATAGGAGTGTCATCGTGTAAAATGGAATGAGTAGGAATATGTTTTGCAATATAATTCCTTCTCTGATTCCTTTCTTAAAGGTTTTTTTCTTTATTTCTTACTCAACTAGTCCCAAAATATTTATCTTGTTCCTTGGGACTAGATTAGGGGAAACTCAAGAATTTCAAGAAGTTTAGGCTTCATGGTCATTGTTCCAAATAGTAATACCCTTTTTATGTTTTGAGGACATACTTTATCATCTTTAGAATGCTTATGGAATAGGTCCCGATAGATTCCTAGGTTTGTACTTCGAGGTGAAACATGTCATGTAAATTAGGTCATAAGGATCCCTTATGATTTTGTAGAAATGTATCCACAAAAACTATTATTGATTTTATAGAAGTCTATGAATGAAATTATTTTAATCTCTATAAGAGCTTTCATCATAACCTAAAACACAATGAAAATCACAATATAGATTTGGATTATAATCCCTCAGCCTTTGATTTATTTTTTTTGTTAGTTATAACCACGGTTGGTGTTTAGAAAATGATTGTTGTAACTATATTTTGTTGCCCCTTAGTAAAAAAATTTGTATTCATTTTTCCTTTATCTTGAGCATGTCGAGGAGGGGGAAAATTGATATATGGAACAAAATTAGGACCTCTTGATTTCCCCATGTTATTATTATTGTCATTAGTGTTATCATTTGTTGTAACACCAGGATTATTTGTTTGGTTGGTAACACCATCCATAATAACACCATGATTATGACTCAAGGCCTTAGCCCCTTGGTTATTGGTTTCATTTTTTTGATGGTTTGCATTGTTTTTATTAGAAGATACAATGTTTCCATTGAGACCATAAATTTTATTTTATTATCAATAACATCTTGGTAAATGTGAAGCTCACCTTGCAATACTTCATAATAATTGCAAAAAGGAAACTTTTACACTTCCTCTTTAGTATCTTATTTGAATGAATGGAAGAATAAGTCATAGAGTTATTACTACTCCATGTTAGGTAAACTTATATAAGAGTAAAGGACTTGATTCCATATTTGAATAAAATGAGGACAATATTTTTTTCATTCTTGTTTTATATGAAAGAACTGCTTGATTCACGTTTGTAATAAATTTTTAATCTTAAATGATTTGATGAATTTAAAAAAATGTTTAAGGAATGTATAAAATGCTCATAAATTTTATAATACCAATCCAAAGTTATTCCTTTTAGGGTTTTCAAAAATATTTTAGCCACTATTGTATCTCAAGGAAGACATTCCCTAATGGAAGTGGCATAGGCATTGATGAGAGAAGTTTGATATGCTTCTCCTTTAAATTTAGGTAGATAATTAAATGGGCATGGAATCATAACACACCATAAGGTGAAATAATGAGTTCTTCATGTATTCAATGTAATTACCAATCACATAATATTCCACCATCGAATTTCCTTAATGATTTAATGAGGAGGAGGATTTGGATAAGATGTTGTGTAAGTATTGGGTGGAGAATATTCTCTCCCTTGGAATGGTGTAAATGAACCAGAGAACCTATACATATCTGGATGTGGGATTTTGAGTGTATATGTAGGTAAGAAGGAGTAGCATTACACAATGCATTCATGTTTGTGTGGTTATAAATGATTTCATTATTGGGAATGGTGTATGGGAAAGAATATCCAAAAAAATTGTGTGGCATAAGAATAAGATGGGTGAGGACCAACATACAATGTGTCATATCTTGTGAGAAGATCACTTGGGTTTAATTTAACTTGATAACCTTGTTTTATAAGATGTGGTGTTGGTTTTGTGTTGGTAGAAGGAGTGTCTCCTTTGTTTTCTATCGGATACCCCATATTATTTCTCATTACATAAGTTTGTTGAGGCATTTGGGAACTCTCAAATCTCTTCGATCCTCCCTATTAATGTATAAATAACATAATTTGGTTAGGATTGACCCCCTTTTTGGGGTGCATGTTTTGTGGGGTTTGGGTAAGGAGACATGTGATACTCTATTATAAATTTTCAGCATCGATATTCTTATGCACCTTAAAATGAGTTTTATGGTTTCTAAACACTATATTATTGTTGAAAATATTTGGGGAATAAGTATTCATACTTTCCAAAGAATCATCTATTATGTAAAGTGGATCACTAGTTTGTGTAAAGATGTAATCCTCCATTCATTGCATGATAATGTGCACTCTTAACAAGACCCTAGTATGTGGACCAAATTCACTGTAAATGTCATATTATTTGAATTAGATTGACCTTACTCAATTTTAAGGGGTTGGTTGACCTCCTCTATTCTCACATGATTTCAAGATTTGAGATATAGCTAGGGGAGGCTTGCACATTATTTGTGTAGTTGTTAGCCCATTTTGGAGGGAAAGGGGATAGTTTTGGTTGAACGTTGGTATAGTATATATAAAAGCCAAATGGCCCATCAAAATATCTACCAGACATATTTGGGAGGTATAAAATACCCAATGAATAGGGGAAGAGGGGAAACATGGGAAAATGGAAATACGATAAAATATAGAAATGAGAAGGAACTAGTCCTTTACATTGAGTTCACAAGAATTTTTACAAAAAAAATACACACATGATTCCAAATGTACTCAACATCCATAGGTCATTCCACGAGATAGCTAAGTGTGTGATATTAGATGATTAGTTAATATAAACTAAAGGTATTTGGGGCTATGAAATGGTAGTGTAAAATCCTAATAATTAAGTTGGTCAAAGGGATAAATAATGGTTATGACCTTCTAGTATTAATTCCCTATGGTTTGATTGTTTGTTTTAATTTGGTTTATAAACTACGTTGAAAATTTGTTTTAAATAAATAATGGAAGTAGATTTAGTTTAAATAAAAGAAAATTTGTTTAATCTTTTAATCAACTAGATTCATTCCCAATTAATTAAATAAAATGAGATAAACATTATATTCTATTTGTTTGAGAAAAATATGAATTGAAAGAAACTAAGTAAATAACTAATATATATTTTTATTTTATAATTTAAATTAAAAAAATCTATTCTACTGACATAGGAAATTGAATAAAATAAAATAAAACATGGAATAGATAGGTGTAACTTGTTCTCTGTTTCAAGATTTTATAATATAAGCTATCCTAAGAAATTCATTTGAAAATCATTAATCTAGATAAAATAAGTTTCATATCACAATATTCTAGCTCATGTTTTTAGGAATGTTAAAGATATTCTTAAAATTAATTTCCTCTTTCTTGTATAAAGTTTCCCCAAAAAAACAATTGTGGATTAACTAGCAAAAATAAAGATAAAAATTTCTTCACTTCTTCCTCTAACTAGATTCCCAAGAAGATCCACATGTATAATTCAAAGAATAAGTTATAAAGGGAAGATATAATAAATATTTTCAAAAAAATACTAGAAATAGAATAAATACATTCATGAAGTGATGGAATCTTTCACTTCTACAAATATCACAAAATATTTGTTCTACTATAGTGAATATGATTAATCAAATCTTTAAAATAATTCAAATAAACATCCAACTCGGTTACTATTAGACTATAATGAATTCTCATATGTGGTCTTGTACTTGTTATTTCCTTATCATTCTTTCCTTATCCAAAAATGATATCCAAATGATCATTTAATATGTGTAGACTATTGGCAAGTAGTAGAAAAATGTAAATAATTAGTTTTTATCGGTTGGTTACAAAAAGTTACTAAAAGCATATGGCAGAAAGAAAAATGAAAATATTTATTTGTTTTGTGGTTCCTCTAAAAATATCTAGCATCTTATCTTTACATTGAAAATGTGATAACTCTAACCCATCATTCGGGTAAAATTGGGCTTTTCTACAACATGAGGTTGAATAAGTTTAACAAAACATGTATAGAAAGAAGTGATAATACATCAAAAAAAGAGGAATTCAACATTCTAAATATAGTAAACTAGAACATAATTCCAATACAAATCCAATGAGCCCAAATATCGATGAAATAGTTAAGAAAAAATTGAGAAAATAACTCCAAAATGAAAAAAGCATTGAAAAATATGTTCATATAACTCTTGGATTAAGGTGACAAGACTTCCAGTCTAGACAGACTGATGGTGAAGAAATCACCGTAGTGATTACAAAACAACTATGGTGATTGTGTAACCATGAATCTATCTATAATAGTGGTCACATAACCACTCTAGAGGTTAAGAAACCAACATTGAAAATGAATCATGAAAGGTCAAAAATATAGCATGCAAAGATAGAATGAACTCTCAAACTTTAAAACATGGATAAAATAGGTCATAAAAAGAATGCAAAAGAAAGAGGAAGGATCTCTAATTCATTATTACTCTAGAGAATATTTTCTTCATCATTTGATTCATTTTGTATTCTTTCGTGTTGCATCGTGTAATTTTGGGTACGTAAAGTCACATCATTTTAACCCTCAATATTGTGGCCCACCTTGCAAAATATCTTCCTACATGAACCCCATCTCTCACATCATTCACATAAGGAACCTTCCTTACCTTTTCTCTTTGATTACATTGTTTTAATTCGGTCCTATAGAACTCTTGATGAATTATTTTTTTTTTAGATATCAAACCAGTAGATTCAATAGTGAATCATGAGGATGTACCGTATTTGACTCAATATCATTGAAAATTTATAGGTGTTTGGTTACTAACCTCTTTTAGGAATCCATACAAGATACCATAATACCCATTGAAGGTGTTGTGTAAAAGTTAGTAATATTACATTACATCTCATATTTTTCTATTATAAGTGGAGATGAAACTTAATTATTTACAATAAATGTCATGAGACCATTATGATTTTCCCCTCCTTCATACAATTACTTAAACTAGTGAGATAATTCTCACAGATTGGGAATACAAATTTATTTAAAAGTTTGAGTTCAATAACTTGATTTAGAAGGGGTCCATTTTCAACATTTAAATTAACATGTTCATTGGTGATTTTCCCTTCTTGAATTATTTATTTTGAACACATGTTTAATGAAATTGAAATTTCCTCAATATTTTTTATTATTACCCTTCTTTTTATAAAGACTTTTTTTGCCTACAAATTAGATTGCATAAAAAATATTATATAAAAATAAGAGGTATATAATAATAATTTAATTACATATATACAAATGTAAATGGGATTCAATATTTTTGAGACATACACTGATGATGTGGATTGGTTAATTGGTATACCAAGTGAAATTAAATATTTATTATTTTTCTTCACATTCTAACTATGGAGATGTTCATAATACATAAAATGTTCTTATGCATAATCACAATCATGTTTCAATCTCTCATTGATTTGAAGAGAACCCTACACATGAACATAATATTAGAAACATAATCATTCATTTCATGCATTGTGGTTTTTGAAATTGGTGTCTAAAAAGATAGTAATAATGATACATCAATGTAATGTAAGGAGGATAAGATAAATGATTTTTTTATATTTTAATAAATTTAAGAAGTAGGATATAATAACCATGATATAAATTTAACAAACATCAAAATGAATATTATAAAAATGACACCAAAAAGATAATCTAAGAAACATTAAGATGAGCATAGTTGATTGTTATTACATAAGACATTGAATTTCCCTTAGGAAAAAGTAACTCCCTTATTTGCAATATATTTTTCATGTACATTTATATCAATCAAGTATTCATGAAATGAGAGAATAAATCATCACTTATACATACGATTAATCATCATCATTTGTGTCATTTGAATGAAACTCTTCATCACTTATATATGCATCTACTTCAGTGTTATCTACATCACCATTTATTTCAATACCATCCCTAAAATAACTTTCAAACTCTACGTTTGGATCGGGATTAAATTATTTCAAACTCATCTTCACCATCATTAACCACCAATCTTGTTGTGATGCATTAACATATTGTCCATTATGCATTACGTCAAAATCCATTAAATGACATTTTGATCGAGACTCTATTTGAATGACATAATACCATCCATGATTCATGACATCATCAATAAAGAATTATTTTTTTACTTGAGTTGGGAACACATATGGTTAAATATTGGAAAAAATGGTGAGGATTAGTAATTATAATTCCATACTAAATCGGTATGTCGTAGATGGTTTGACCCATTTACATTTTAATATTATAGGGATAGTTTTCCACATAATCAACTTGAAATGATCTCATTTATTATACGAACATAATTTTTTAATTAGAATAATTTTAAAATTCAGCACTGACAACACAATCACAATTTTCCTTCATTTGGTCTTTGTCTTCCACTCTAAAATGATTTCCATATGCCCACATTCCACTAAATTTGGAAGCCATAATTGATGGAGGATTTGAAAGATCATATCCCCCATATGTATATCTTGGTCTTTTCTTATGCTTGATTAATTACATTAATGATACATTCATAATGGATGGAAATGAAGATTCTTAAATTGGTATATTTGTTTATGCTTTGAAAAAAGAAATTCCAATTTATTTATCTCAACTATATTCCCTATAAACATAATAATTGTATAAGATTTCAAAAACTATAATGAAAAAAGTGTAAAAATTAAATTTAATAATTAATTAATATAACATCACTAATAGATAAAATATTCACCTATACCACTTCTCCATTGTAGACGTGTTTTGAAGAATATAAGAATGTATCACATTTATTTCATTATGTGATAGCTCAAAATGAGTCTCCTTTCCTTCTAAGCAACTCACTTGAAACTATTTCCTCTTCTTCATCATCCCATACATGTCAAGTTACACTTATAATGTCCTTAATATAATGTGAAAAAATCAATGTCCTCTAGTATTATATAATCCTCATACATGTAAACTTCAAGTATTACCTTTTTATCATTTTTTCTTTTAAAACTTCCATGTATCAACTATAAGATAAATCCATCTTATTCTTAATGGCACTAAATACTCAATTTCCTTCTCTATATGTATTATAAGATGCATAAAAATATTAAATATTGCTAGTGGAAACTCATGTTGTAATAAAAAAGGACTTCAATAACCTCTTTCCTCAAATAATCAATGTTTGAAGGATCTAAAACATGGAAACTAACTCTTTTTAATAGTAAGCATAATTCAATGATTTATATTTTGGGCCCTTTTTCTAAACCTAATAGTCTATAATGGGTAAAATATCCTCAATCAAAACAAGATACTTACGGGTCTTAATACCTCTTAAACCATTAATATCATCTTGATGTATCAAAGAATTGGTTGTATATGTAGTGGAAAACTATGTTTGAGACAAAATATTATGAATTGTCAACATTGTGGCTCAGTCAACATTTAAGGATTATGTGAAATTTTTAATATTTCATTACTAAGACTTTCAATCAACTATTTTGATGAATCTTTATTATTTCAAGTTTGTTTCACTAAAACTATATCCTAACCACAATAAAGATTTTCCAAAATAAACCAAACATCATTTTCTCACAATGTATGAAGTAAAAATGTGTCTAATGTGAAATTTTATGAAGTATAACATCTTGTAGAATATACACAATAATTTTATACATATATAATTTATTATATCATATTTACCATCACAAAAAAACCAAATTTCTATAAATTGCATTCTTATTATATAATTCTCAATAAAGTATTCACTAATGTAAATGGTGATTGCTGAAACTCTTCATTACCATCAAAACATGATTCATTTTTATGATATGGATGATATATTGGAAGGATAGAATGGTTTCATAGTAAATTCTCTTATTCAAATCACTTAAGCATCACATAAATGTATTGATGATGTAATGAGACATTCATTTTGGCCATGAATAATGAGCCAAAATAGGGTTATATATGAAGGAGCATCATGTATTGTAAAATGTAATGCTTCCCTTAATGTGAACCTCAAACAAGAACCATCCCTCAAATATTGAAATAGATTAAGCTCCTCCCAATATTCTATTAACTCATCAAATAATGGCACAAATAAATACACATTATTATATCTACAGTTACACTTATATTATCTTGTATAATCAATCAACACATTAAGAAATATCACTTGGTTGCTAACATAGAAGAAAATTGTAATTTATCAAAAATATTGGCCAAGTTGACCAAGTAGTGCTCATACCTAAAAATGGGTTCACACCATCTAAATCCATCCCCTTCATTGTTTAAAATTCAGCCATTAGTTATGAAATTCAATCCACATTGCGGAATTAGTAAGATTATGTTGTTATCCATCATGGAACTTATTTTGGGCATGCCATTGCACATTTGAAGTAAAATTTTTAAAGAGGAAAATGACAAAGAACTTTTTTGGAGTATTTGATTTCAAACCTTTTTATACCATTCTTATCCACATATTTGATAATGTATCTCATTTTAAAGCGTTTTAGAGTGTTTGGCCATCATTTTTTCAACTAAGAGGTTAAGGAATTAGATGATTAAAAAAATTACAGTGATAATAAAATATGAGAAGTTGTAGATGTTCATTACTCAAGAAACCTTGTCCAAGAAGGTTTGTACATTCATCACCTTAATGTGTGAGTTTGAACTAACCTTTGTCAATCAAATGTCCTTCAAGGGAAAAATTATCAGATTGGTTAGCAGATAATCCCATAGATTACAAATAGATAGGAAATCTAGATTTCACAGGCGAATGTGTGTTTTATGTAGAGGAAAGACTCATCATCACCTTTTCTCATGGTATACAAAAATCATAAATAACATAGTAGATCAAACATATCCTGAAGGATACAATTCACATTAGATGAGGCTTTTTTATGTCATAGCCACAAATTACATGATTATAAAGAAGTTCTCTAATACAAAGCCTTGATGGCATACTTTTGAGATACTTTGATGAGAATAAAGCGGAGAAAGTTAGCTTTGAATCCGATAAGTGGATTATTTGGTGATCACTTTGGAGGGCATTCAACCTCTCATGAGATTCACTCCATGGGATATTTCTAGCCCACTTTAGAGTAGGACACTATTGAGTATGTGCAAAGATGTTGAAAATGCTAATATTTCTCTCATGACATACACATTGATTCTTAGGTTCTATAGCCAATAGTGAGACCTTGGACCTTCTCTACTTAGGGTATTTATTTGATATGGAAATTATATCCCTCATCGTCCAATGGTCTTAATTTAAAAATTATGGCCACAAAGTATTTTACAAAGTGATTTGAGGGCAATGCCTCATCCTGCCATACCCATATCAATGACCAAAAAATTTATATTAAACCAAATATTTTGAAGGCATGGTGTCCCACTAGTCATTATATAATATAATGACACCCCTTTTAAAAAATATGTGTGTGAGTTGTGTGAAAAATTTAATATATCTCATCACACAACCTTTTATATTAAGGAAGAGGAAGGTTATTTTTTGAGGCACCGAAAAGTCTAAATAAGATCACAAGAAGCTCCATTTAAAAATGTCTACATGATGAATCCATTAATGGCATTGAGCTTAAAAGGATGGGAAAATTTAGAGGATTGAGCATTTCCGAATTAAATATTTATCTTCTTTAGAACCAAGGAAGGAGTCACACTATTCATGGTCAATTAGGAGAATGAGGAGGAGCTACAAAGTGCTAAAGATCAACTACAATACATCTAAGATCCAAATAAAGAGCAAATAAAAGAGTTATTTGCTTTATTTTTTAATTCATACCTTGATTAAAAGGTTGAAAAAAATCTTCAAGTTAATTTTTCACTCTTGTTAAAGGCCATTTCCGTTGAAAAATTAGTCACATTGTCCCAATTTGTGAGGAAGGGATGTTAATTATCCTTTCCAATTACAATATTCATTTTAGTTCACTTTCCTCCTATTAGAGTAGGATAGAGTAGATTTATATTCATTCTAATGAGTGCTTGTGCACACTTATACATGTTTCCACTTGGAATGTGTATGATATTTTTTTATACATAATTTTTGTAGTGTTTGGTTGTTGTTCCACATTCCAATGTGGAAAGGAAATGTTCACATGTGGGAAGAAAGGTTTTAAGAGTTCCAAGTGCATCCATTAAATCAACATGCATTTCAGACTTCACAATGGTTCATTATTTTCCAAGATTCAGTTCAATTTCCAAGGATTGGAAAAAATAGATTTTTTGAGGTTTTCATCGAGTACTCTCCATCCCAACAAATCATTTTGCAGAGGAAAACAAAATGCAATTTCAGATTCAAAACATTTTCCACTCACATGAAACATTATTTTAAATATTTTCATAATATGAATGGTCAACTAATCAAGAAAAATATCAATTCCAAGATGAAATGATGCATCAAGTAGATTTAAGGTCAAAATTTCAAATTTTCAGATCAAATTTCATATTACTAGGATGAATTCATGCCTAATGGATACCCAACGCCACTAATCCTTCATCTAGAAAACACAAGATTACCATGAGTCACCAAATTATTATCCATTTTACCCCTAACAAAAATGGACAATTAAGAAATCGGGTTTGAGTACTTTCATGGAGTTTCAATGAAGAATCTTGGAGAAAATAGGTAAATTTCATGATTTTGGGTACTTACAAGTATTTGAAGGAACTCCCCTTGAGTTAAAAACATAATGTATTTTAGAATTAATCTTAATAGTATAGTAATGAAATAACTAAAATAAATTGAAATATAAATGATAGCTAATTAATTTAATATTTAAATGACATAAGACAATTTGAAATAAGAGGGAATAAGGTACTAACTAAAAATGACTTACCTCGTGATTTGGGACTAAACATGATGATGTGTGAAAGAAAACAGAAAGATGGTACTACCAAGGAAATTGCAGAATGAAGATTTAACCGGACTATGGTGCTACGAAGAGGAACATGGCACATTTGGGAAACCTAGGCTGCAGTGTGGGTTCTTTGGTCTGGAAAATAGCTCAGGACTAGATATAGAAGTGTTGTTAGATCTTTGCAATGTCTCGATCTTTATCTCATGGTTTTCACAATAACTTTTTAATGATGTTGTATACATGTTATGAAGATTAACTATGAAACCCCATACAAAGCATCAAACTCTAAAAAAATAAAGATGCATGTGAAGGAGTCGACTGACCTAAGCAACCATAATGGTGGTCTTACAATGATGTGATGCACTATATTCAATACTCAATGTAGTTCTACGTGCTTATGCGTGCAATTTTGTGCCTAGAGTTCCCTATTGTAAAAAAAAAAGAGATAACAAAAATAACAAGATGTAATGTGATATGGTTAATGTAATACAATAGACATCCCTTTTCTATATAGTATGTGTGATGCAATGATGTCTTTAATGTACTCCTTTGACTTAGTAGATAGCTAACCCTTGGTGGATGAGATAGTATTTCCATATGATAGTAAGTGTGTTGGGTTTATATAGGGATCTCTTACTCAAATTTGGACAAGAATGACGCAATATGATGACTAGTGCCTAGGGTAATGAGAGAGAAAATTAAAAAGAATGACCTTAAAACTCTAAAAAGAAACAACATTTTTTCTAAGACCAGAGAACCTAAACTAAGGGTCTGGGTACCCATTGAATCCCTAGTTCTACCCTAGGTTCCCTTGTCAAATCCTATAAATAACAAATGACGAAATAACAACACCTAAGACACCCTAGGATACAAAAAGAACTAGAAGTATGAAATACAAATGAAAACAATGACCAAATAAACAACAATAGGAAAACGGTATAGGTCATTAGTGAATACTTTTCTTATGAAAGATCCATATATAAAATAACATACTTTATGCGGTATAATTATAATAACAATTGCATGAATTTGTTACCACATTCTCCCCACTTTATGTTGGTCAGTGTAAAGATCATTAATATAAAGTACATAGAGATGCATACTTGAGAGAAATCAAGATAAGCCCATGTTATAGTATAATGTGTAGATGCGGTAGTAAAGTGTGCCGAAAGAACCATATATCCCGATGAATAATGGATCACCATTATGATCCATGTAATATGGTGAAAAAAATTGTAATAGTGTGATAAAGTGTTCTAAATGAGAGTGATGATTGTAATGTTGGATGATTGATGATTTTGAATGCATATGATGATGATGAGATGGGGTAGGGAGTGATCAGTTCGACCCAAACACAATTACACCAATAATCAAATAGAGGATTTTTGCATCCTTTCATTAGAGGAAGAGTGTAGGGAGAAAAAAATGTTCTTGTCTAATCTCTAATTACATCCTAAATATCTAGCCGCTAAAAATAGACTCGAGAAAAAAAGTTTGTGGTTTTGATCATAATAATTTTAACCAAATAGTAGACTCATATAAGATTTGTATAGGAGAAAGGAACTCTTGCACGCACTCCATGGGTGTCACAACAATGTAATGGCTTCCAAGTTCCTTCATTTATATGTTAACGTGAAATGTATGATGGCTTCAAAAAGTTAGGTCATCTCGGAAGAAAACTCCAAATCGATAGAATGGATTTCTTGTCAGGAAAGTAAGGGATGTAATCCCAATCATCTAGGAGGTCACACGTAATTCCCAAGTTAGATCATCCGAGGATACCAATTACGTTTAATTTGTATTGATTTAATGATAGTATTTTGATTGTTATAAATTTGAATGCATTGATTGAATGATTGGTGATTTTCTTTATTACTCGTAAGGATATTTTTCGTTATTTTCCCCAAGTTAATTCATTAGGAGGAATCGATAGAAACTAGTAAATGATTACATAGATATATTTTTAATTTCTTGTTTCCCCTAGTTAGGTCATTATGGGGAAGTGATGAAATGTCACATGAAAAATTGTTTATTTGTTTCCCCCATATTAGGTCATTAGGTGGAATTATTGGTGAAATATCGTCCGGTGAATTAGTAAATATTTGAATATGATGGATTGGTAATGTTATTCAATATTATGGTAATGTATGGGGATTATAGGATGAACCGAATGATATTCCCCCTTTCGGTGAAAGGTGATTGATGAGAATAATGAATGCTAAGTTGAAAGTGAGGATGAGATATATAGAAAGTTATAAAAATCACAAAAATGTATATGAATTGGATGGAACTCAAATTCAAGGAGAGCTAATGTGCGTGTAATTTTTATGTTATAGTGGTATGTAGAATTCTAAAAAGAATAATGTAAACAGGTGTAAATCGAAGTATAAAAGCTCAAGATATGAGAAATGTGATGTTATTGACAAAGTGTGTTGTGTGTATTAGTTATGAGAATAAAGACGAATTAATGACTATAGTAAAGTAGGTGAAAAAGTAACAATAAGTAGTGAAGTGAAATATTTATAGTCTCTTCATTTGTTGTTTTACGCGATTATGAGATTGAGTGTGAAGTGAGTAAAAATGTTGCAAGTGAGAGCAATATGTCCTAATCGGTTTGATAGGGTGGAGACCACCATAGTGTCACATATGACCATTGAGTTGGTAAGTATGATGTTTTTCAAAAAAAAGGATGGTGTAGTAGTTATTTTTGTTAAAATTTTGAAAATTTGAGAATTTTAATTTTCTCAGTGTTTGGGACTGGACAATAACAATGAGGGCCCTAGTGAACCTTGGGAAATGAGCACCTAGAAATAGGCACTAGTGTCCTATTCCTAGCCACCCCATTCATGTATCTTTGTGGCTTGGTCCTAGAATGTGTATATTTTGTGTATAATGATGAAAAACCATATTATTAATGTAAGTGAATGTGATAATGAAGTGTATTTGTACTTGTACTTGTAAGGCATTCTAACAATGTGTTTATTATTGTTTTATGGTGTGTAGAGTAATATTAACTCATAGTGGGTTCCCCTGATGCTCATCCTATGTTTACATTTCTTAGATTATGTGCATGGATGATGATTGGGATGTCATGGATCATGTTGGTTTCTCGCACATGACATGGATGGGGGATATGCCATATGCCTGATATGCCCATATTAGTGGCATAATGCAAGATGTTATGCGTGGATACTTGTACATTTTCGTTTCCTATGGGGAGGATGATTTTTACTTTAGATGTGTGTATCACATATTGTGATTTCAAGTTATAAGGGGAGTGAGTATAGGTTATGCCATTAGAGGATATGGAGAGGCGGATGTCAACTACTAGACGATATTTTTGGGGACTCACATAAATGAATTTTTTGAGGATCATATAATTTTGGATACTATCATGAGTTTCATTAGCATGGTGATTGCTTCATCTATAGTAGTGGAGGGAGGAGGTGTAGGAAACTTATATAAGTTGCATGATAAATGCCATTTGGATAGAGGAGGAGGTTACTAGATACGTGTGGGAATGGTATATGTTGGCCCACCTATAAAAAGATATATTTTGATTTACTCACGATAAGAATAGTGGTGGGATTAGAGCCGCTAACCTATTTGACACATGTGCTCATGAGCATATAGCCATGTTGAGACTAGTTCAAATTCCATGAGGAGAGTGGGATAGACCAAAGATTTATGTGAGGAGATAAATTAATATTCGTGGTTATACGATGAAAAAGATACCTTGAGGAAAATAAGAGATAGGATTAGGCTTAAGGAAGTTAAATGAAGTGCGATACCATGACTATGGAGGATAGCCTAAGGATGGTGTAGAGTTTCTATTTATTTAGAAGACTATGTGGTGGAGGATCAATTTCTATGCGTGGCAAATATTTTTCAAGTAGAGAGAGTATCACAATAGTTCGGCATGGCTTAGAATGTGTTCCCTAAAGATATATCTATCTATTGTTAAGAGTTATTAGAGCACCGAGGACGTCGATTCTAGACCAATTCCCACAAGAGAGTAACTTGTACCTCCGAGGCCGGATGAGGAAGATGCGAAAACAAATCCTATAGATTTGGATGATGTAGGTTTTATAGAGAAGTATCGTAGACATGGTTGAAAAAGCATATATGGGTATTTTACTTTCCATTGTTTTCATATGTAGTGGGCTTATCATAGGGTAACGTAAGAGAGGGGAAGCACATGCCATCGAGAAATTTTTAAATAGATTTATAACAAAGCATAAGTAAGTATGTGTGTGTGTGTGTGTCTATATATAGATATATATATATCTTTATATACATTTTTTTGTGTTTTTCTATGTTTACCTATGTTATAGAGGTAGTTATCTAATTCATTGTGTTATTTATTTTGAATGTGATGTGTATTGGTCACTAATAGTTGACGCAACCCTCTATACATTGACATGAAATAAGTCGACGGATGTACTTAGTCGAGGGATACTTGAGCGAGTGGATGATATAGTCGTGAGCATACAAATTTTTTGAGCCAAAGTGGCAAAGTAATAGTGGCATGCATTGTCTTTCAAGGTGAGAGGAACGAGGCATGCGATGAGACTCGAATATCCCGAGAGGCATTGGGTAGTGGTAACTTAGCGTAGTATGTATTCACATGGTACGTGGATTTGTAGCGTTATTTTTCAGAGTAGTCTATGAAGAACACCTTATTACGTAGGAAAGTGGAGAGGTATTGAGGCCATGAACAATTACGTAGATTTAGTTGAGGATTCTAGTTCTAGGGCTATTGTAATACCTAAGAATAATAGTGAGGATGAAGTTTGATCGATATTATTGTATATGATGTATGGTCAATAGAGTTGCGCCCCAATGATGAAATGTTTTTGTATTATTATGAATCTATTCTCTATAGATATAGATAGATGGTATAGTATATGATGAGTTTAGTTTTTATTTATCTATTTGGTAATGTGATTGATGATGTGTGATTTTGATTAGTGTTTGAATGTATATGATGTTTTTGTATTTTGTTAGTATATATTGATGTAGTATTTGTGAAATGATAACAAATAAAATATGCAATAGATAACATATCTAATATGAGAAATGAGTTAAGAGAAATGTTTATTAAATGAGATTTATAATGTGTAGTTAGTGTGATGATAATAGTAGAATCAATATAAAAAGAGATGGTACGATTATCCAACTAGCGTGTTGCGATGAATGTATTTCATGATGATTTAATTTAATCGGAATATGTTAGTGTGATAAATAGGGGCGAATTAATGATGTTTCCTAGTGTATGGATGATTATGTTCATTTAATTAAAACCCCTTAGCAAGATCAAGAATGAACCTCGGAAAGAAAGAGTGCATCATCGGGATATTATTTGATCTTCTAGATGAATGATGAGCATGTGATGAACGGTTATTAGATAAAAACCCTTAACGGTCGTGTAAGAACTATAAGAACATAAGTGCATCATTAGGAAATGATTAGATGGACTAGATAAATAATGATGTGTGTGATTAAAGGTTCTTAATGAAAAACCCTCATAATTCATGTAAGAACTGTAAAAAAGTGTATCATCATTAGGGGTAAATGTGATAAGAATAACCTACCTAAGACCGAAGTGATGTGAAATGGTACAAGACTATGAGATGGAAGTAGCATGCGAATATGTACCAAAATGAATATCATATGGAGTTTCAGTGGTATACGTGAAGGAATAGGAATTTTAAATCCAATTTGAAGGATAAATGTGAAGTGGTGGATAATGTGAATGTGGTGTATGTGATGATGGATCGGTATATGGACGTTGTTGAGAGAGCGTATGAGTAAGAACTGCGATAATGGATGTACCATGTCCTCGGTAGGAGATGGAGGAGATGACTCAACTATTGTAGAAAATATCGATGAGGTAGAGGAGAGATGGATCGGTTGAGGTGAGTGAGATACAAAGGATATGATGCCCTTATCCTTTAATTGTTGCAATCTATCATGTAGGGAAAAATACTAACTATCCATAGGGCCATCTATGTAATGATAATTACAATAAGGTTAGTCATGATGAAGTTGTATCATGTGTTGTGGATGATTTTGGGTGTATGGTAAGAAATTTTGGCACTTTTCATGTAAGGTGTATAAAAAATCAATATTTATTGCAAGATGTGAGAAATGTAATGGCTCACACAACATAGATGTAGTGGAAGGATAAGTAGCTTTTCGTAGAGGAGGAGAAGAAGTATAGTTTGGTGGTGGAGTATGTGGATATTATTTTCTTTTATTGTAAGGCACAAGTGGAGACCTGTATGATCAACCAATTTCAATGTAGGAGGACCAGAGGAGATAATAGAAATAGATGTGTGTGGACGATTAGTGATAATTGTTGAAATAAGATTTTCTCTAGATCTAGGACTTTGGAGGATTTAAGAATGAATGAGTCACATGTATTGTACTCTAATCATTTTTCAAGCCTATGAATCCTCTAATACGAGAAGGGCATAATCAAACCATGATAGAAAATGAATTATTTCTCAAGGTCTATAGGTTAGAATACTAACCGATGCATATAAGCATTAAATTGTAATATATAATCAAGAGAGTAGATTTGGATGAGCCCTTATATAAAGTAGGTAGACAATCGTAAGTAACCCTAGGGCCATTTTTAAGGATGAAATGACAGAGGAAAGTGTCTTCCATGTCATAGTAAGTACTAAGGAATCCAAAGGAAAGGTAACTATACCATTGTAATATTTAATCAATGAGAATGTATCAAAAGACATTAAGTAAAAATATATCATTAGAATAGCAGGTCATATCCTTGTGGTAATGTAGAAGATGAGCATGAGGGTCACCAGTACCATCAAAGCATGTGAATGTAGACATGATAAAGTCCTTAGGAAATGTAGAATTATGAATCTTCCTAGGAAGAGAGGGTTACCATGTAATGACTTATTATCAATAGAATCATAGTAATCCCTACTTTAGAGTAAGATATTTAACCGAAGATTAAAAATTTCCTATGACATGCATGAGAGAGATGATATTGTGTGAAGTAATAGTGGAAGATTGCAAAATGTATTAAGATATTGTAATTTTCCATTGTAATTGATCATAGGAATATCTAGAGACAACAAAGGAATTTATGATGCTAAAGGAACACTAGTAGTAAGTGTGAAGAAGCTATAATTGATGATGTAAATGGAATATCAATACAATTGGTAGGAATAACATAAAAAAATCCCTAAAAGATGAGGTGACTATATGCACCCAAAATTGCATGTGCTACATTGTCAGAAAAAGGTTACAAATGTCCCCAATGAGGATTCATATCCTTTCAAAAGGTGTTCGAACTTGAAAACCCATTTTCAGTGTATATTTGTAGCCTAGACATCCTTACTTAGCCTTCTATGCTTTCTTCCACCTTCCCTTTCTTTTTGTGCATTTTTGGCTTTAGTGACGAGGACCGTCTCCCGGACAGGCGGTGGTTCTAGGACAACCTCCCAAGCTTGAATGATAGTTCTAGGACCGCTCCCAAGCTTGGGAAGTGGTCCTAGGACCACCTCATTGAGAAGGAGGTTCTCCTAAATTTTTTTCCAAAACTCTTCATGTGTGTTTTTCACACACAATGCTCCACTTAACTTGTCTTTTAGGGTGCGTTTATGAACCAAATCACCTAAAAATAGTCTTGTTTTCATCGTATTCCTTCCCTCTTAGAAAAGAGAGGTTTCTAAATATATTAAATTTGTTGGAACTCCTCCTTCTTTCCTTGTGCATGAAGTAACCTCATAGCCTCCATTCCTATATATTCCATGCTTGTATTCAAGAAAAAGAGGCACGAGAATTTTGTGTATCTTGTATTGTTTTTTACGCCATAATCTCACTAGGAATTGCATATCCAAGCTCGAGATATCTTTTCTATATCTCTTCTACTTGTATTGCATCTAGATTGCTTCCAAGCTACCATTACTCAAGCGCCATCCTCTTGTTTTTGTTCTTTGCATTCCCAATCCTTTGGGCTCACATGAACACTCAGAGAAAGAAAGGAAAGAACTGAGGGGATAGATACTAATACTACTAAATTTTCTAAGGTTCTTACTCTTCCAGGTTGGATTTTTGTATTTGTTTTCTTTTTTTATCAAATTGTCAATTACTTAATTGTTAATTTCAATTTCATATCAAATAGAGTATAAATTAATGTCCTTTCAATTTCAAGTAATTAGTTAATTTACAAGAGGGTTTAAATCACTAATAGAATCCTCCAAGTGATGGATCCTCTTCTTCCCATCCCCTGTGGATCCGAAGGAGAGAATATTTGTAGGAGGTTGTCTACACATCATACATCATCTCGAAAAATTTCTTGTTTTAGGTTAGTTTAGTTTCCATAAACATAGTACAAGTGAATAATCACAATGGTTTATCTCGCTTGTTTAGTTTTAGTGTAAAAATATTTTAATTATTTAGAATAGAAGTGAATTTGTGTTTTTGATTGTAATATTTCATTTTTGTGACTTGTTTAGAATAGTTTCCTTTCAATAGTATCATAGATTGTAAATTTCATTCAGTTTACATTTACACTTCAAACTATTTTAACACTTAGATCCAAGTTAGGCAAACAAACCATAGCAATTTGACGCTACCCTTTCAAAGATGCTAAATCTCCCCTTTGCCAACTCGGCTACAGGAGATCACACTACCAAATCTTAGTCACCGATCCTCCTATAGTTAGCCACAATCATTCAACATTGGATGCTTTGACATGACCTCGGGGGTCGAGCGTGGTTGAAGATCACATGTTCATTTTCATCCATACAATGACAGAGGGAAATACATCTATATTAGGAAACAAATGAATGGGTTTAGATTATGTAATAAGAGGAGATAAAATGATAGGAGATGAAGTGATAGATGGAGGTGACTCATGCATAGTGCTAGATGAAATATCATAATTTTACAATGATGGAATAGGATATTCATACTCGAAAGTATGAAAATAAGGAGAACAATAGATATCAACCACCTCATCAAGATTATCATATAGAGACCCAATAATGAGAATGTCGTTAAGGATATTATCACTAGGATCATCAACATAATATGAAGGAATATGCAAGATTGTATGAGATATATCATGTGAAGTGAAATGAAATTTAGGAAAATCATGAGGTGGAACCATAGTTGTGATCTAGCTAGAGGAATAATCATCATGAAAATGTGAGTGACAATTAATAACAAGCATGTACTCAATAAGAGAATCATATAAAATTTTCTACAAAGGTCAAAAGGAGGATAACTAGGAGCCATATAACATGGTGTACAATTAGTAATGGCTATGGGGTCCTCAATAATGCTAATGCAAATGGGAACATCTTCAAAATGAGTGGGAACATATATTTGAACATATAGAAGTTGTTGATTTATATGAGTTGGAGTAGGATTCAAATTATCATAGAGACTCACAAGCTTAACGATGGCATCCTCATCATAGATAGGGTTAACACTAAAATTAGACATGATGGGTGAATAAGATGAACTATCCTTATCCATTAGGTTTTGATGTAGATCCTAGCGTAAAATATTATAAAGTATGTGCTCACCAAAATGATTAGCTAAAATAATTAATTTATCAATTAATCTTAATATTACAAGTAATAAAATAATTAATATAAATTGAAATATAAAAGGTAGCTAATTAATTTAATATTTAATTGAAATAAGATAATTTGAAATAGGAGGTAATAAGGTACTAACCTGAAAATTGTTTTACCTTGGTGTGATTCGGGAGTTAATAGGATGATGTTTGGATGAAATAGTGTATGATGGTATGACCCAATAAATTCTAGCAGATGAAGATTTAACCAGATTGGGGTGTTAGGAAGAGGATTATGATACGTGTGGGTGCTATAGTCCGTAGTGTGGGCATTCTGGTATGTAGAACACTTCATGACTTATATAAGGAAGTGTTAATAGATATTTGTAATGTCTCAATATTTTTTTGCATGATTGTCCTAGAAACTTCGCATTAATGACCTCGTAAATTCGTAATGAAGATTCACCTTCCCAACCCCATACTAAGCATAAAACTCCTAAAAATTAATATATGCATCTGAAGGGGTCGAACTAACCTTAACTACCACAATGGTTGACTTTCAACTAAGTGTTTTACTACTTGCAAATCCCAATATAGTTTTATGTCCTTGTGTGTGTAGTCATGTTCTTAGGTTTTAGAAGTGTTAATGATGCAGAGATAACGGAAATAGATAGATGTAATTTAAAATGGAAAATTGAATAGAATATAATTTCCTTTCAAATGAAATGTTTGTGATGGAATTATTTCCCAAATGTAGTCCCTTTCTTTACTAGATAGATATCCCTTGGAGGTATATTATTTTCCCATAAGATAGAAAGTGTGTTGTGTTTGTATACTTATCTATTACTCAAATTTTGACACTAATGACCCGAAATACCAACTAGTGCCAAGGGAATGGGAGAGAAAATTAATAATATTGACCTCAAAACTCTAAATTAGACACAAGTGCTTCCAGGATTAGTTTTCACATAGGTTCCCAAATCTACCTTAGGTTCTCTAGTCAAAGACTAGAGACAAATAATGACCGAAATAAGGAAACTCGAGGATCCCAAGGAGATGAAGAAAATTGTGAAAACAACATATGTTTGTGTAAGAAAAATGATGACAATGAATAAATAACTAATGATAGGATGATGGGATTGGTCATTAGTGAATACATTTTTACGCAAGATCCATATATAAACCAACATACTTAGCGGGATAATTATAATAGTAAGTAAATGATTTTGTGACTACATCCCTTTGTCTAAGTTCAATACTTAGCTAAATTTGAGAAAAATTTGATAAAATAGGCTTCTTGGTAATTAACTCAAATTTTCTAACTCTCCAATCCAAGAAAAATCCAAGTAGTTAGTGAAAATTCAAGAAAATTTTGAGAAAACTTAAAAAGTCCTATTTTAATGTATTGTAGGTCTAGGAGAGTCAAATGGAACAAGGTTGGGTGTAACTAAGGTTCCCTGTAGTTGATTAGGAGCCAAATTGTAAAGGAATATTTATAGTGTGGGAAATTAGATATAAGAGTCCAAATCGTATATGTTCCATGGGTTCGGTGGTTGTTCGCATTACCAAATTCTTCTTTAAGTAAAGGGGAGGGAGTTGAGTGTATTTTGGGTGGTGGGAGCTATGGGTAGAATTATTAATGTAAAAAGGTATTTAAGTGAACTAATGATGTGTGGTTGATAGGAAAGGGGTGTTGTGTGTTTTTCTAAGGCAAAGCCACATAAAACAAGGAGTGTAGATAACTTATTCCCCGGAAGAATAAGTTCTAGTGGTGGTCAGAAACTTACAAACCAAACGAATGGACGAGGAATTTGTGCGAGAGATAAGAGAGGTTGATGGATCAAGGAATACATGGAAATAGCTCCTGCATAACAAAATGCCTAGAAACACATAAGTAGCATGATACACAAAGGAGTGGGGTAGAGAGTATACAATTATGAGGATACGATTTTTTTAAATGGAGTGGGCTGTGAGGAACATGTAGCATAGTATGATGAAAGTTCCCAGAGTTTCTAAAATATCCTTAGCTAGGTTAGATTTACAAAGCTGAATTCAAAAATATCTAATCTAAGGGGAAATAGACATTCGGGAAAGGGTAAAAACCCCAATATAATATGATTGTTGGTGGGTGAAGGGTGTGTTGGAGGAATAGATACCAATGGGGAAAAATACCATTTTTTTTAAAATGAAAAAAATGACACTCCCTCATCCACATAGTGCATATTCTATGAACAATAAAAGTTTGATCATTTTTTATATCTCTTTACCTCCATTTTTCAATATCTTAGAGTAGATTTTGAAGATTTGGGAAATGTCTCTTAGTTATCTACATCATGAAACATCAAATCTCTTATCTAGGTTAGGATTAGGTAGAGGAATCAACCTTATGTAGTGCTACATCTCAAGTAACAAGTCCCACAACTTGAGAGATTGTCCCACGTTTACCTAAAAACACTAATAACTCATCCATACATGCATGAAAAATCAGAGGGTGATGCTTTTAATGTGATAACAAACATTCTTAATGAAGAAACATTTTTAAAAATCTGATTGGCTAGTTTTGAAGGATTGGATGCAAGTTTCTTAGAGTCAAAAAACACCTCAGTCTATGTTGATAGGATATGCCATGAGTATAACAAGAAATTGTATGAGCATTAAATACATGTAGGAGACCTAGTAATGATACTTGACATCTGAATCGATAAAAGGTCGAGTAAGGAAGGAAGTTTATACCAAAGTGGTTAGACTCATACCTTGTAAAGAAGGCTATAAGAATGTGCATACCATCTGTGTACCTTAAAAGGTGAAGAATTGATAAATCGGTAAATTTTTTTATGTATAGTTACTTGCATTCCCATACTATAAATTATTTCATCCATACTATTTATCAATTGCATTATCATTTTATGAAATTGTAAAATGAAATATATTTTCAATAAACTTAAAAAATAGATATTCAAATGTTAGCAATAGAATTCAATCATTTCTCTTCAAGTGCCCATTTTATGATCACTAAATTATCAAATCTCTTTGTCATCTCATTTCTTAAGATGTAATTTTTACATTGATCCTACCAAGGCTTGCACACTCAATCCTATTCATGGTTTCTTCCGATTTAGGTGTCTTTTCCCATAGTTTCAAATAGAATCTTATTGATGTCACATCTTTCCATAAAAAAACTTTTTCATGAAAGATACATTTTAAACATTTCACCTAGAGCCTTTGTTTGGTTATCTCAACCTTTGGTGGTGATCTATCTTGCATCCTAGTATTTGTGTGTGGATGAGACTAGGGAAATCGTTCCTCCCAAAAGCACAATTTAAAAATAAAGTCAAAAATAAAATAAAAGATAAGAAAACAATAAATACAAAAATATTTCATTTATAAAGAAAACTACATTAATCGGGCCTACAATCTTTGTGATGAGCCCATTCTTCTTACTAGTAGCATGAGCTAGAGAAAGCGGGGAAGTGTCCTACTCGCATGTCTTATATTTTTTGTTGATCCCATGCTTTTCACTAGTAGTATGAGATAAGATGTAGGTGGTTCCATCAATAAATAAAAAAATTGCAAATAAATTAAGAAATAAAAGTAATTCCCTAACCCTAGGGATGAAGATCTTTGGTGGCGCTGCTCATGGTGATGGAATGATGTATAATGGATATGGTGTTTTAGGGCTTGGTTCGATAACTCTGGAGTTAGTTTCTTTGGATCACATGGTCATGTACTATAATTTCACTTATTTTTATGGAGAACCATTATACCCAAGGGATTATAGTTTATGTTGTACATGGATACGGTGGGGTCAAATTTGTAATTTTGGCTATGAATGTAGTCCAAGGGCGTGATTAAAAATGAGGACATCCATGTAACTAAGGGGATGAGTGTTGATACCTAATTATACACCACCTTAAGATCTAAAAAACATTGAAAAATGTAGTTCGATGCTTAGAGAAAGACAAACCAAATATTTAATCATTTGTAGTTGGGGTATATGTCGGCACATACACTTTGGGAATTGAGTTGTTGAGATATTAGGTTATACTCACAAAGGAATGATCTTCCCTCCTACTTTAGGTTATTCCTTTAACCAGGGTGAGAGGACCCTTTTTGTAACATCTAATTGTGAGAAATGTGGATGAAATTGTAGTCTCTAAGATTTCTCTTGGAAATATGAAAGATATTCTTTAATATATAGGGTAAATGCAATAATTATTTACCCTCACAATTTTTCACACTAAATAATGTAGTATTTCTTTTGAAATAAGGCACTCGAGGTTACTCTAGATAGTGTAAATTTTAGCTTGCTTCTGCATATTTATGGAAAGGGAGGGTAGAAATGGTAAAGTCCCTTGGAAAATGTTTATAGGTAGGGAAAAAATGGGTAATTCAGAAAGATTTAATAGTTTTAGGTTGTAATTTTTTTGTATGAATGAGATATTAAAGCAAGATAAAGTTGATTATACAAGTTTCTCAAGAAAACCTTACAAATGTTTGGAAATTACCCCAAGGCAAGAGGAACACATCACACAACCAGTAACAATCCCTTTAACCAGAAGGTATGCACTCATGAAGGCAAGAGTAAAATATTTACCAACCTTTGAGAATTTAAACACAAAATATCATGCTAAAATCTCAATAAAACACTAACAGTTCCTGTTCAACTACACTCAAGATACACTCAAAATCTTACTAATATCTTCTCAACCAAACAAAGGCAATATGAATTTAAAAATGTTTATCAAAACACATAAATAAAGTTCTATCATACTATAATTACCATTTCCAAAATTCCACTAATTAAGACAATATTCTAGTGTAATTGAAAGAAACTATAAACATAAGATTGCAATAGGAAGGCAAGTAGTTGATTCAAAGTATTTTACCTTAGAAAAAAAGACAACATTTCTCAAGAGAAAACAAAGTTAATTTTAAGAAATTAAAATTTCTCGAAAGGGTCCATAAAGCCTATGGCCTCAATGTTTTCCAATGACTATACACTTGCAATCATCTTTGCAAGAGAAGGTTTGGACAAAATAAAATAACTCATAGGTCTCTAAGTTTGATTTTTTAAGTTTTTTTTTTCTCTAAGAATTTAGAAAAATTTAAACCCCTCGATATGAGTACATGTCTATCATATAGATATAATATTTGGTTCTCTTTCTTAAATTTCCCACCCAAAACGTAAAATACAAAAATATTCCTAAGGACATGTATTTGATTCTTGTGTTTGGAAATATCTTATTCCCTTTATGCCTGTTATCTCTCAAAAGTACACCCTATGGAGAGATGACTGTAGGGGTTCTAAGCTTGCTCTGGATCTCTCACTTTTGTAGATACAATGGAAACACCTCAAGTCTATGGGTATACCTATTGTTGAGGTGAGTCTCAGTATCAAGGCTAGTTCCTTTTTGATGTATCCTAAAATAATTTTTAGGGGTTTTGAGGGTAAAAAGATGATTGTAAATGAATTAAAAATGGGGTGATACACCAAACGTGTTGAGGGATTTGACTGAGTACATACAAAATAAATTTGAGAATGAATTTTGGATGCACAAACCAATAGTTTTCAACAGAATATTAAGGCAAAAACACTTTTTATTGAGGGAATGAATCACAACAACACAATAAGATAAACATGCACACTAATATTATGCAGAAATTACTAAATTTGCAGTAAGGTAAGATGATTAATCATATAATTTGACATTCACAAGAATTAATGAGATATACACACCATTGCAAATAATTGGAAAGGCATAAATCAGTTCTCATTGAAGGCAAAATGGAAAAAAATTCTTCAACACTCCTATGTCAAAAAAATTCCCCCTTTGTGCCTTGTAATTACACACAATATATAGAAAGATTATTCCCCCAACCCATCCTAAAAATAGACTAAAATTTGTACTCACCCATGGATGCTAATTTTAACCCTTTATCATGAATAAATAAAGGAATAAAAATAGACATGCTAATTACAAAGAGGCATTAATAGCCTTGGTTACAAAAACAAAATTAGTCCAAGTGCAGTTGAATGATCTATTTTTAATAAAATAGGATGAATAATTTGGCTAATAATAGCCCTTTCTTGTTGTGTAAGTCTCCTCCAATGTGCATGCAATATTTGTCTTCTAGTGTTTGATGTGACACTTGCAACTTGATCCACTTACAATGATATTCTAGGCATTCTTTAATTTTGCCCCTTAATGCACATGCAAAAATTTAATCTCCCTGTGTGAGAAAAATAATTCTTTTATTTGCAATACTTTGCAAAATATTCACCCATGTATTTCATCTACTGTGGGGACCACCTGCAAGTTCTGATGTTGACATCTGTTTGTCACCTTTCTTAACATATGCAATACATTATTCTCCTACAAGTATAATACCTTTGCTTGTATTCAATTCCCATGTGGGGACCACATTTGATGTGCACATGTCCTCCATGATGTGGTTCTCTTTTTGAATTTGGCATATATGACTTATTCTAATAAAAATGGTTACCTCTTGATTATTGATATAGACTAAGGTTTTATTTACCCATGTCACTTTCTTTGAATAATAATTGCACTTTGTGAAAATATAGGTCATGGGACCCCTTTGCATAATCATTGGATAAACATTGGATAGGCTCCTTGAATAGTTTTGAATCAATTATTTTAGACCTTATAAAGGTCAATGAAAATAATGTTTGGCCATCCTTGACTTTGCATGGTATGAATCATGTTGTGGGGTTAAATTTTGAGCATCATTGCATAATATAATAAGTTAAAATTTTACTTTTTGATAATCATAAAACACACCATGATCTTGGGACTTTTGAAAGGTAATCATTTAATTTGGAAATTGTCCCCTTCTCTATGATGACTTGACCCTAAAATTTTTATCAATGACTTGATTTTAACTCCAATTTCAACCTTTTTTACACTGAAATTGTAACTCAAATCACTAACGATTGATCTTGTGCTTCTTTTAATGTCCACCCTTGATTTGATTGCTCCATTGTTGGAGCTTAGGGTCTGTAATAAATTAGGTTGATCATCTGCAAACCATTATTTGACAGTTTTGAATAAGGGTCATTGATCTATCTTAACATTGAGTGGGTTGCATTGAAGTTAATGATGGATCTTTATCCGTTGATTCTGTACCTATTTATTTCTGCCATGAAGTTTACTTTGGTAGTTGGCATGTGGTTTTGATTTACACCATTGATCTTGGTACTTGATCCCTCGACCATTGATATTTTACTTAGGTTTAGTTAGATTGGCATGAGGTTGAGTTGGGTTGATAAAACAACTCAACCCTAACTCATTGTTTACTTTTCATTTCTCATTTTTGGGTAAAGCCCTAAAAATTTTTTTCAGGCCACCATTGTTGAAGTGTCAAGCTCCACTAGTTCTGCGAGTTTATGAATACATGTATTTTATGGTTCTTTGCTTTGTCCTGAGTTCTAAAAAATATATTGCCATTATGATTACTTTGGTTTTTGAGTTTAGATGAGATTTAATGTGGTTTTTAGATTTTCACCGCTTTGCTGTGTATCCTCAAGTCTGAGACACTATGAAATGGTCATTCGCTAAGAATACCTAGTCACCATTGAAGTTATTTGAGCTTTTATTTGTCATTCTTTGCATTTTGGATGGTTTATCTTTGAGCTCGATCAATCATCACGGGTTCTAACCATTTCACATCGATTCAAAAATTTAGTAAGTTCTACTCTATTTACAAATGTTTAACCCTCTTTTTTCATGTATATTTGTAATGCCATTAACTCACCATTTTGGTTGTTTTGAGTTCTTCGTTGGATTATTGGTATCTGTAATTTTTTTGAGTTTGAAACTCGGGCATGTTGAACTATCATTTTTAATGAATCCACGGTTTGATGCAAATTACTTTTCATGGATTTTATTCCTCTGAATTTAATTTAGGTGAGATTCTCATTATTCTTATCAATGGATAGAATCAATACTTCCTTCTTGTCGTGATTGCCATTCTTTTCGATAAAGCTTATGGGTTTTCATTCATAATTTTTTTCTTCTATATCTGCCATTGTTGAGGTATTATGTTTCAGATCTATATCTTCTAAGCTCGTAATTTCACTATTATGCTCTGAAATTTAATTCGAGTTATACATCGACTTGATTTTTCATCATGGTTGAGATTGAGATCAATTACTTACGTTGTTGGCGTGATTCTTAAGAAAATCAAGATAGCTGTAGATTTTGTTTTATTTCTAAAATGGAGATGTGGGTTTCATATTCTATCGGTTGTTATCATTGTCTATCTTAGAGTATGATTGGGTTTTAATTTTTAAGCTCAATGTTTTACTATTAATAAAAACCCTTTTCCGATATTTCTGATTTGGGCATATGTCGAGGGGAGCTCTATGTATAATCCATTGGTCTTTCCTCTTTGCATTACTCTCTATAAGTTGGGATTCCTCTTTTGACACTGAGATCAAGCATCTTTGGATTTGTGATGGGTTTAGTATTTTCAAGTTAACGACTTAGAACTTGATTTCAATTACTTGATGGATAATCTTCTTCCATACACATTTATCATGTGGATTTCTCTTTGCTTAAATTTTGTTTTGTTATCACTATAGACCATTAATGCTATACTTTGATGTATTTCTATTTCTTGAAGTTATATTTCATATTTTGAAATATGAAATCTCTCGAGAATTAACATGTATGTTGTAGAAAATATATGATTGTAATCTTCCATTACCAAGTCTTGTACTTTTAACTAAACAGTTCATAAATTTTCTTGATCATATATATCTTACTTTTAAAGTATTTGTAATATACTTTCAGTAGTATGTTACTTGAACTTTGATGCTTCTTTGGTTCTATAAGCAATTGTTGCTCTGTGAGTTTTATTTGTAAACACTTGCTTCCTTTTGACTATTTACTCAGGGGTTGTCGTAGATTTTTTAGTTTATGCTTGTCCATATCATAACTCAAGTGAATGGCTTGATCAAGGATTCTGGCACCTGTGTATCATATTGCTTTGACCATAATGCCTTATTACACAACTAAAAGACTATATTTCTATCAGATATAACTTGAGATTTATAGGCCTGAAAATAATCATAATCTGATTTCTGATGAATGAACTCTTGTCATAATTATCCCTTGGGAAGAATTTATTTTCCTTGTACTCTACTTTGTAGATGCAAGGAGATGTACTTTTAAAATATAACATGTACTTTTGACATTTACCTTTACTTTCCATTCCATTTTGAATGTTGTGATGAATATTACTTTGCTTCAAGTTCATTGTGTTTCTATTCTTATAGTTGGTGATTTCAGTCTATTTATTGCAATTGTGTAACACAACTTTAAATGAAATAAATGATTCTTGTGAAAAGTAATGACTCAATGAAAACTGTAAAACACTCCAAGCTCTTGGTGTTTCATCAACTATTGAATGTCATCCTCTATTATTTTGATTTTATGTGAAAGTTGTGATATTCCTCATCATACTTGTTATGATTTTGACTCTCAATTTGTATTGAAGTTGTTTTTGAACATATCATACCCTGTTGAATTCTGCATTCCTGACTGAAATTATTGCATGTGTAATTTGAGATTTTTAGATGAAATCTTGATGGGATACTAATAGTCTTGGAGACACCACCTATAACTAAACAAATCATTCACTTATCACAAACTTTTGTTTTTAAACTTTGTAGCTTGCTATCTTTTGATCTGTTTGATGCTGAGATGTTCTTGATTTTTTGACTTAATACTCTCATTCATTTTGCTATTTTTGAAATGAGAAATCATAAAAATGTGTGTCATTCATTTAAGATCAAGGATTGTGATGAATCACACAATATTTTTATATCAAATCCCATGAAGTAATGACTCTTTTATTTCTTGTGTTACTTCTTTTGTAATGGAAAATTGAATGTTGCATTTCTTGTATTGTGTAAGCATTATTTGTACTATAAAAAGGTCAATAAATTGAAGTACAAATTTATACACTTAAATTCCAAAGTAATATCTTAATATTGTACTTGTTGGATTCATTCATAATTCACACATGGTTGTGAACCTATCTTTTATTAACATTTCATACTTTAAGATCATGTCAGCTATAGGATTTATATGGAATTTATTTGATCTTTTGCACCTTTTTAATTCTTGAACACCGTACCTTTCCTTGAAATATGAAAATGAATTCTTTGAACTTAACAAATGATGTTGTAAATTTGAATTCTATTGTCTTCTAGGCTTATGATATTCTATACTTGTAATTATCTATTGCAATCTTAAAATTTATTTGAGATGTACTTTTATCTTTGAATGGAAGTAAGCATGTCATTATGTAATGTAACTCCTTTTATTTCTAGAATAGCTACTAAACTCTGAGTCACATTCTTCTTTCATGCCATTATGTATTTATGAGTTATCCCAATTTGATGTACCATAAGATGGAAGTCATTGAACTCTATTTTTATGCAATATTTATCTAATAGTGAGGACTGTAAGACATGCTTTTACCTATACCTTCACACTTAAAAAATAGTTAGAAAATATTTAGGCTTTTTTGGCCTCTCTTATGTTCCATAGTTTTCTCTTCTCTTTCTTCTTCTGTAATGATTATGGGAATCATATGTACTAATGTAGAATACTGCTCTTATCAATTGTGTATATGTATTTGATGTACCTTATGCTTCTAATTTTTAAGAAATCCATCTGCATGTAGTTAGATAGTACATGGGTACAGATCAAACCTTGAGCTCAATATTGATGCATTTTATTTTCATTTTTCAGATACATTGTGATTGTTAGGAGAGATGGATGAAAGATGGAGCTGGAGATGAAAAGAAGAAGACTTAGAAGAAAATCCCAAGGCAATGATGGGTTTCTTATATACTCTTTTACTTTTAACTTCATGCACATGTACTTATTTCTTTAGTAGTTATGAGTTACATCCCATGGCTTGTGTGGGAAAAATTGTACTTCTTCATGAATAAATAACATTTAATTTATATACTTGAGTTGTATACTTATTTTACTTTCATCTTTATGACATGGATATTGATTGTATAATGAAATAAACAACTCAATCACATAATTAAATGTATTTAACATGCAGAAATAATGAGATTTAATGTACATGTAACTTAAAATGAATCTATTGCATGAAAACTACGTAACTCTACTTGTCATTACTAAGTTTAATCTCTCACATAAAGTTCAATTCCCACCTTCATCAAGGAAATGTTTGGTTCATCGGGTTTTTTGTGTTTCTTTTTGAAGATGAACATGGAATGGTAGTATATGTAAGGTGTTACATTCTATAACAACATACATAGTTGCAGATTACATGAAATTAATCAATTACTACAACGAAAAACATGATAAAACTATAATGCATCGCCCTAGTTAGGTCCACTTCATCAATGTCACCCATCGTAACAAAGTTTCGAGTTGCCCATTTTTGCACAAGTGCAAAATTGTCAATAAGTGCCATGTGGAGAAGTATTTTACAAATGTTTTCAGGTATATGTTTCATTACCTCATGGTGAAAGGGATGCTTATATCATTTATTTGACATCACCAACTTGGTCATTTCTATTTTTGATAAGTTGGGAAACCTTTTTAAATGATTTTTGAATACCCTCAAATAATTGATTTGACGTTTAATTACTCCCACCTTTTGTAAATCTTCCTTAAGATAGACATAATCATTTTCATATCTTTCTAAGATGAGTGTTTTCGCATGTTTTATATCATATCAAGCCAATTTCCTACTATTTATATGATATCAGTCTCTTTCACACTTATCTCCTTCGTGTGAGTATCACTGAAAATGTAAACTATTAGTTCATCATCATTATTCCCAACTTGAATCACCGGATTTACCTCTACTGTAAATTTCCATCACTTCTCCTACAAATTTACATCCCTTCTTTTGAGTGTGAAAAATCTTGGTGGATTTCTCTGTCTACAACATGGCAGGAGTGACATTAGCATCTAATTTGAATGAAATCTCTCTTAGCCTTTGAATTCAAATTTTTATTTATCAACCCTAGATGAAGCATTTGTGAAGATGTTATTTAGAATTACAGATCCAACAGATTAAAATGGGCCATTGACAACCCAATCTATTCATTGGGATTTGATTCAAAGGCTCCTCACAATTAGTCATATTATTTCCTCCTTTAAAATGAATCCATATCTTCCTACTCTTTTTTGCAAAGTGAATGAGTTAGAACAATATGTTTCCTCTTTAGAGAAAAAACCCATAGAATATTTACCAACTAAACCTCTTGAAGTGTCACCATCTATTATGCAGATATGTAATGGTGAATCCAGCTCCAAAGCTCCTACTCAGCCAACTTCAAGGACCATTGTACTTGTTCTTTTATTTTTATTTCTATAAAAACAAAGGAAGAAGGCATTTCCCAAAAGTTACTCCTCGGTCTCCTAGATTGGGTATCTTCTTATCAGAACAATATGGAATTGATGAGTATCTTGGATGGCCCTAGGATAAATATTGAGAATCTTATGGCTATGGGGATGTCTTGCACCTTGGTAGGGGAAGTTCTATTTGCACAAATGGTTGTTGGGTTAGAGGAGTTTTTCCGAGGAAGAATAGGCTTCGAAAATAAATTGTCCTTTCAAAGTGAGGATTTTTGGTGGTGGAAGATGATTAGGGTTCCTTTTTCTAGTTTTGTTTTGATGTAACTCATAAGAATTTATGTAATTGTTCCATGGGTTTGGGCCCCCTTATAGAAAGCCCCTTTTCTTTTTCATCAATATATAAAATTCAAATTGTTACAATAATTCACATGGTTCATAATAGATTTAGAATTTTACTACGAAACATAAAAGTCTATTGTATTGTATCATGATACATTCATACTTTAAATTAACAATTCCAAATAGTGTTTAATGATTAAAAAACAAGAGTATAATTTTGAAAAGAGGAAATTTGTTAAGAAAAAACAAGCCTAAGTTGGCTTACTTCTCATCATTATTATCATGTTCATCTTTGTCTGGTTGTCTCTCCTTGTATGCATCACATATTTTGAAAAATTGTATCATCTTTTCTTAATTAAGTCCCATGTGATATTTGAACATCAGGTAATACCTATTTAGTACTTCAATACATTTCGCCATTATTAATTTATATTCTCTCCATCTTTTAGTTAGCTCAACAATCTTCTTTTCCATAGAGATGTGGCTTTTGATAACCTCATAAGAGGAGTGTTCCTCTTTGATGTAATTGTCAAAAGATTGGATCAAGATATCAACTTGCATATTCACATAAGTAGATTTATTTTTGTTCAATAACATGTGTCCTAATGTGTTATTTAGACATCAACACTCTTTCCTACCCATTCCTTCTCAATTTCCAACTTTTCTTTAACCCGATTTAAAATTCATATACTATGAGTTTGGCTAGATCGTCCCACTACATATGACTCCCTTTTTCTTCATGCAACACTATTCCCTCCCTTTCTAAAAAATCCTCATCAAGTTGGTTTAACGTATTGTTGGGTTTTTAAAATGATCCTTTTAAAAAACCACAGTCAGGGGAAAACAAGTCCCTCCTCTTTAATGGGAGAGGTTCCCTTATTGAAAGCAAGATACAAACTTATATAAAAATGTAGAACTTATTATGTGTGGATTCTAATCCTTAGAAACGTTTTATGCCCAAAGATCATCAATACAAAAGGATGGAAGAATTAAGGAGATGAGGAAGGAAGAACATAACAATACCTCGGGATATATATATATGGTAGAGTATCACCTTATACATATTGAGCCATAGAGATGAAGAATATAATCATTTGCTTTCAAAACCAAAGTATAATTCCAAAGACACAAAGTTCAAGAAATCATATAAACAAGAACAAAAAGTTTATTATCATAAGAGATTGATGATTCCCTAGTTTAGGGCATGGAAAGATGAAAAGAAAAGGAAGAAAGGGGAAATTTTTTGTATTGATTACTTCGAATCTATTACTTTACAGAGTACCAGGATCCAACCTCGAACAACAACATGGAGAAGCCATTAAATAGTTTCCAAGAACGGTTACATTTGGTTACAAATAATGATGAAAACTAATTCAAGAAATCAATGTCTGAGTCTCTCCAATGCCTTAGCCAATTCCATGTACTGGCAGAAAACTAGATGCATTGCATCACAACTGTTTAATATTCCCTTACAAACTTTGAATATGAGCCATCCATGTGGGAGAGATTTAAACTGAAGTAGGCCTACGGATGCCTTTTGCATTTTGTGCCCTTTAGAGAAATAGCACTTTGGAACATTTTGGCCCGCCCTCAAAAAAATTTTGATATGGTCTTGACACGTGGCCTTACTTGAGTGGGGATAGAGTCGCGGTTACTTTTACAATTTTACCTCTTTTCAATGTGGGCTCAAAAACACAAATTGCCCCGCCGGCCCGCTTCTCGCTTTGACCTTCGATGCGGGCTTAATATTTGACTTTTTACCAGGGCATGGGTGGGGCTGCATGGGTCACTTTTTAACTTTAAGCTCCTTTAATGAATAAAAGACTCAACTTCTTAGATCACCCGATGGCCCGCTTCCCGCCTTGATTTCCTATTCAGGGCTTGATATTTGAATTTCTCCCTTTTCTTTAGTGGGGCCATATATCGACCCTTGACACGTTGAGAGTTAGCACTCGCTTGGAACCCACTCATACTTAGTTATTTTAAGTAATTAGCTCTGTCTCTCTTTTGACTTAGGACACGTGGAAGCATGGAGAAAGTTTGAGAATTACCCCTCAAGCTTCGAATCTTAAATTTACATCGATGAGGCACGTGGCATCCACCGAACCTTCCATACTTAGCAAATTTAGGCTTATTATGTCTTCATTTTCGACTGGGACGAGGCGGATATCCTACACTTATTTGAGGTATTTCCATGGGCCATGCCTTTGGTGTTGTGTGATTTGGTCTGAAACATGGCCATGCCTGCATCCAATCGGAGATATCCACGTACTACTTATGGATGCTTTGGGAAAAAATTAACGGGAAGATATGCTCGTCATTTTGTTGATGTAAACAATAAAAAGAATGGAAAAAACAACACCATTACACCCTACATTCAAACTATTCTCCATGGAATGGAAAAGCTGCAAACAATATCAAGCTCGACATGATCCATTACTCTAAGGAACTGATTCAAAAAAATTGAAACTTGAGTTCAAAAGGAGGGGATTTTTAGTGCGACAACATTTGGCTCTTTCTAGGGATGAGGTAGCATAGGAATGGGGTAAGATCAAGGACCATAGAAGAACTCGAGAAAGCATACGGTGCCTTATCCATTGGGCAAATAGAGTCAAAGTAAAACCAACACATAATACAAAACAAATGGAAATAAAACAAACCGAAAGGAAAAACATAAACAAAACACAAAGGAACGACCCAAAACCAACAACATTGTACACAATATACAGAAGGACCACCTAGTCACCTAGGACTTGAACAACTTTAGATACTACCCACTATAAGGAAGTGGGAGAGGAGAACCATCTAGATAATCCAAATAGAATGAATTTTCACCAAAGAAAATGCCTGATTTTAAAAGGACCAAGCCAAAGGGAATCAAACTTATCGTGGCTTCTTCGAGGTTCATGCCTTTCGTCCCACAATGAGAAAAATTTCTCCTACTTGAAAATATCCGGGTTTGGATTTTTGGTAAACAAAGTTTTCACCTTCAATTGATGAGATGATATTCTATCAAAAACCTGCAACTTGTCTTCATCCAGCTTCTGGAGATACATGATCCTCTTGTCCAAGGAATTGGTAAAACTTGAATCTTCAATATCCTTCATTAAGTGCAAGGCTGGTAATTCCACTGTCACTAGTAAGTGAGCTTCACCACCATACACCATTTGAAAAGGAGACATCCCAATATCTCTTTTAGGTGTAATTCTATTTTCCTAGAGAGCGTCATAGAGTTTCTTGAGCCAATTCCTCTGAGAGTCATTGAGAAGCTTCCAAATGATGGTTATCAGATTCTTGTTTCTTGATTCTGCTTGTTCATTCCCTTTGGGGTAGTAGTCCGAAGAGTGAGAAAGGGAAATTCCATAGCCATAGCCAAAATCCATCATCTCAGAAGAAGAAAATTTTTAGGCATTATTAGTCACAATTTTTTTGGTACCCCAAACCTTATCAATATGTTCTCCTTAATGAAATTACACACTACCTCAAAAGTAGCGCTTTTGATTGGAATGCCCTCTACCCACTTTTGAAGTTTTTTGTAGAGTTAACACGTAAGTATGCCAAGCACTTGAGGATATGTTGAGAGTTCCAATGAAATCCTATCCCTACTATTTAAAGGGCTCATCAATCACTACTGGCTTTAGTGGAAAATCAGCCAACTTAGGTCTCCCAATAAATGTTTGTGACAAAGCTTCACACTTTCCTACCCATTTAGATGCATCTATCAACAATCTAGGCCTATAGTACTCAACATGAAGGATTTTGTGGGTAGTGACAATAGAAGATAATTTGCCTCCACATGCCGATCATGAAAAAAATGAGAACAACTTCTTCTCTTGCTCTTTTCTACACACTTCAAGAATTTTCCATCTATGCCTTTCTTGAAAAAATCATTCTCCCATAACACATATTGTGTAGACCTTATCTTTATAGCCCTCTTCTCCTTGGAACTCAAGTGAGATGGACACTCTCCATAGGTAAGAAAATTTACAATATCTATATACACCATTCATCTGTTGAACTGAGGAAGAGGACAATAGGAAAATTAACTACTTCTTTGGACAACGTTGCATTAGCTCCTTCGGTAATAAGTTCACACAAGCCTTTACCCCAGACTAGCTTAGTTGGCTTGATATCCAAGTCATATTCCTAGACCTTTGCTACCCAATTTCCTCTCTTAGTTTCAAACTCCTATTGTGTAATAATGGTTTTGATGGTTGTATCGTGAACAAGCACAAAAAAGTGATAATTAAGAATATAAAAATGAAAATACTTGACAACTTTTTTAACTACAAAAGCATTTTTCTCCATCATAGTATATTTCAACTCATGAGATTTCAGAACATAGCTCATGAAGGAAATAGGAAGCTCATGATCCTCAGAATTCTTTTGAGTCAGCACAACAGTGGGTAAAATTTGTAGCATAGAAATATATGATAAAGTCCTTATTGAAATCAGGACATGCTAAGATGGGGATCTTAGCAATGGCTTGCTTAATACCTTCAAATGCCTCCTTACCCTCAGAAGACCAACCAAAGTTTTTCTTTCCTTTCATCATGTGAGCAATGCTCATAGTTAGTTCTGCAAAATCAGGAATAAATCTCCTCAGGAAATTAATCTTACCAAAGAAAGAGTGAACACCCTTTTTACTTGTGGGAAGAGGAATCTACTGGATTGCTTGAAATCTTTCTGGATCTATCTTGATTCCTTCTTTGGAGATAATGTGCCCCAACAACTTTCCTTCAGTGACACAAAAGACAAAATTCTTTGGATTGAGAGAGACTCCATGCTCTCTGCACTTCTAGAGGACTGATTCAAGATGTTGAAAGTGATTTGCCCTTATTTTGGAGAAAATAGTCAAATCATCAAGGTACACAACCACACACTTTCCCTTCAAACTACCAAAATCCAAGTCCATTTCCCTCTGAAAGGTGGCACCAGCATTGATAAGACCAAAAGGCATTCTCTTGTAAGCAAAGGTGCCCCAAGGAGTAGTGAAAGTAGTTTTGTGTTGATCTAGGGTACTGACCTCCACTTGATTGTATCTAGAGAACCCATCCAACATAGACAACATCTCGAGACCACTCTGTAACAAGTTTCAAAACCTAATCCATGATGGGCAGAGGATATTTTTCATTTAGAGAAGCTCGATTCAAATTCCTGAAATCCACACAGATGTGAATTTCACCATTCTTCTTCCTGATAGGCACAATGTTGGAGATCCATGTTGAATGGTGTATAGGAAAGATGATTTTTTCCTTTAACATTCTGAATCTCCTCAAAATAGTTCCAAAAACCTTGATATTATATTTCCTTTATTTCTTCTTGAATGGTTTAATCCTAGGTTTCAGAGAGATAAAGTGTTGCATCTCCTTTGGATGGAAAGCCTTGATGTCATAATAAGAATATGTAAGGACATTAGCATACCTTTTTAGTAGATTTACCCTGTTCTACTTCTCTTCTAGAGTGTATAATTTTCCAATGTTCACCATCTTAGGTTCATAAAGACTCCTAATATTCACTTTTTCACACTCATAAGACTGTCATGGGGCTTGTTGGGAAGTTTTAGAATTAATGTACCTATCATGTTTACAAAAATTCTTCCAAACTCGCTAACCCTTTAGGAATCTTGTTACCTTTCAATTTGATGTAGCCATATTTATCCATATCTTCCTTGACATCCCATTCCTTGGAAGATACACACTCTCTAGGCAAGGTCTTAGTTCCTTCAAAATACAACCGGTCAAAATTATCCCTAAGCTCCAAGAAAGATAGTAAATGTTGATCATCGTTGAAAACCTTCCGCTTATTTTTATTATCTAGTATGCCTGGCCTATGAATCATTTCAATGGTAAAATTATCCTGAGAGAATTTTGGGTGAGGAATCAACAAATATCCTGAGACAGCTAGAGAGTCAGCTCTAGTGTTCCTTTCTCTTGGCACAACTTCAATGGAGAAAGTGTCAAGAACTCAATGGAATCCCAGACAAGATTCCTATAATGTTTTAATCTCCTATTCTTGACTTGAAAAATATCTCTGACATGTTTCACAATAAGCTTTGCATCACCATGAGCACAAATATTCTTCACTCCCATTTCTTTTTCCATACTCAATCCTAGTATGAGCACCTCATATTCAGCTGTATTGTTTGTATTTTCAAAACAAAGCTTGAAAGGAAAGGATGAATGTTCCCTTCTGGAGATGTCAACACCACTCCAGCCCCAGAACTAGCTAAAGAGTAGCTTCCATCAAACTCCAGAGTCCAAATGCCATTGGGGTCATGAATAACTCCCTTGGGAAGCCTTGCCTCATCTTGTGACATAATCATGTAGTTCCCATGCCCTGCATCCTCATAGAGTATCTATGCTTTTGGGTCATTAATCTTTTACACAATGTACTTAGTTTGTTTCTTAGGTAGTAGCTTCTTCATTTTTCCATTGACCGAGATCAAATCATGTGACCAATCCATTTGAATCTCACCTCCTACCTCCTTACATAAATTTTTACTTAGCTACCAAAATGGTGGCTAAGACCCTTTCTCTCGGAAAATCATCAAAATCCACTCGTGCATCTTTAATTCTACCAATTGAATTACTTTCCTACTTTCCATGGAATAATAGGAAGTAAAGGAACATGTTAGGGTCAGACTCAAAGCATGAACTACCTTTGCAGGCATTACATTATTTGATGCTCCTAAGTCTATAACACATTCATGAGTTTATGGATAGGCTGTGAGAGAAGAGTCGCATAAAATGGTTTGATTTTATCATTAGGGAAGTGACTATAGCCACAAGGCTTGATTGAGGTGAGGAAGAGAGGGTTGGAAAAATACCTTTAGAAGTACTAGATGAGACTTTGGATTTTGAATTTACAATGTTTACAATTTTAGCTAAAGCATTTGGATGGGTTTGGTAAAAATCTACCTCTGAAATTTGGATTTTAGTCCTTTTGAGGTGATCAATAATATATAAAAAAAAAAAAAAGGTGTATGGGGCATTATTAATAGGAACTTGAGAGACTCTTGATCTATCAGTTTTAGGATTTGAAGGAGAAGGATTTTTGGAAACAGTAGAAGAAGGAGGATTAGAATTACTCACCTTTTGTGTGGAGGTAGTGGGAATGGGAGCTCCTCTTCTTGCAATCACTAGAATAGTTGTAGGAAGCTCCTTAGACTTCTTGGTAGGCTGCACCACTTTCTCTTTTCTATTTGTTTGCTCCCGAGTCATAACAACATATGACTCACTATTCATATCAACTACTCTCTCATCATATTCATCTTCATCATCCATACCTTCAGTGGTGAGGAAATGAACCAATCTCTTCCAATTCTTCATATAATTCATTACACTCCACATCATCAAGTTCTTCAACTTCACAAGTTTCATTGACCATAACCTTGATGGGAGGGCCTTGAATAGCCAATCTAGTCTAAGAGGAGGGTAGGTGGTTCACGGGCTGAAAATTACTTCTTGGACCATCTTGATAAGGGGTATGTTGCGCCATTGTTTCTTGAGAGAAATGAGATCATTTGCAATATTTTGTACTAATTAATCGAATCTGGCTCCAAGGGAAGAGAAAGAGGAAGAAGCTTTAGATTTGGAGGAATTTCTTTTTAGTTTACGAGATATGATCAAATCATCCTCAACACTAATAGCCAAATCTTGGGAAACATCTTAATTTGCAAGATTATCTCTCCTAAGTGCATAACTCACTTCAAGAAATTGGGCATTGAGGAAGAATCACTTTTGGATTTGATCTAATGGATGAGTATTCTATGGAATTTTATTAATTAGCTTGTTGAATTTAGCCATAAACTCGTTATGGGATAAAATGGTTCCTTCTTAATATGATAAATTTTTGCTAACAGAGCATGCACATCTTCAACAGGTTTGAAACGATGCTCAAACTAAGTCATCATGGTATTCCAATTAGTGATAGACCAAATAGGAAGATGGCAGAACCAATAAGTAGAATTGTCATGTAATGTCTCCACAATAATCTGACAGAGACATCTTCATGTTCAACCCCAAGAATCCCACATTCAACAATGAAGGTTGCGCAATGTGTTCATCTAGATGAAGCTTCCCATCACCTCGAAACTTGGAAAAAATTTCTTGTTACCCCTAGGAAACTCATGGAATGGTGAGGAAGAGAAAGAGGCCCAACCTATTGTCCCCAAGGCAAAGGAACTACCATATTTGGAAAAATTGACTGAAGGGGAACTGAAACACCAGCAAGAATCAAAGCATGAAGATTAGGACTGAGATGTTCCTGAGGAACGCTATCTTTGGAATTTCTGTCTTTAGTAGGAGGTGTGCTTGTAGAATGAGTCCCTTTGTTCCTTCTTGCTTTGAAGAGAGAAGTTTTGTTGTTCCAAAAGTTGAAAATGGGAATCCTCAACCCCGAGATATTTCCTCCCACGTGTATACCATAGAGTCACCAGACCAACAATGATCTTGAAGTTGTTTTTTTAGAAAGGGATCCATTTGAAATGAAATCCCCAATGGAGTCACAAAAACTGTTGGGTTTTAAAATGATATTTTTAACAAACCACGGTCAAAGGATAAAGCAAATCTCTCCTCTTTAATGGGAGAGGTTATCTTATTGAAAGAAAACAAAAACTTATATACAAATGTACAACTTTAAATATGTGGATTCTCGATCCTTTGAAATGTTTTATGCCCTAAGATCATCAATAAGAAAGGATGGAAGAATTAAGGAGATGAGGAAGGAAGAACATAACAATACCTTTAGGAAGATATAGATGGCAGAGTATCACCTTATACGTATTGAACCAGGGAGATGGAATAGAATCATTTTATTTCACAACCATCTTAATTCCAAAGACACAAAGTTCAGAAATCATATAAACATGAAAAAAGTTTATTATCATAAGAGATTGATGATTCCCAGTTTGAGACATGGAAAGAAGAAAAGTAGAGGAAGAAAGGGGATAAATTTAGTATTGATTACTTTGAATCTTTTACTTTATAGATTACCGATATCAACCCAAACAACATCATGGAGAAGTCGTTAAATAGTTTCTACGAATGATTACATTCAGTTATAAAGAATGATGACAAATTATTTAAGAAAGTGATGCCGATTCTCTCCAATGTCTTGACCATTTCCATTTTAGGCAAGTAAAAATAGATGCATTAAATCACACCCATTCAATCTACCCTTTGAAACATTAAATATGAGTCATCCATGTGGGAGATATTTAAATTGAAGCGGGCCTATGGATGCCTTTTGCATTTTGTGCCCTTTAGAGAAATAACACTTTGGAACATTTTGGCCCACCCACCCAATTTTGATATGGTATTGACATGTGGCCTTACTTAAGTGGGGATAGAGTCATGGTTTACTTTTACAATTTTACCTCTTTTCAATGTGGGCTCAAAAACAAAAATTGCCCCGCCAGCCCGCTTCCCACTTTGACCTTTGATGTGGGCTTAATATTTGAATTTTTACCAGGCATGGGCGGGCTACGGGTCACTTTTTAACTTTAAGCTCCTTTAATGAAAACAAGGCTCAAATTCTCAAATCACCCCGATGGCCCACTTCCCCGCCTTGACTTTCTATTCGGGATTAATATTTGAATTTCTCCCTTTTGTTTGGTAGGGTTGTATATCTTACCCTAGACACATGGAGAGATGGCACTCATTTAGAACCCACTTATACTTAGTCAATTTAAACAATCATCTCTGTCTCTTTTTGGACTGGGACACATGGAAGCATGGCACAAGTTTGAGAACTACCCCCTGGATTTGACTCTGTAGTTGCACCAATGAGGCACGTGGCACCGTCGCTAAACCTTCCATACTTAGCTGATTTAGGCTTGTTCTATCTTCATTTTGGACATGGGACACGTAGAAATCTTGCACTTATTTGAGGACTGTCCCATGGGCCCTTCCCTTAGAATTGCATCATTTGGATGTGTGGAGGACCATTTATCGTGGAAACTTGGCCATACCACATACAATCAGAGATATCCACATACTAATTGTGGATGCTGGGGAAAAATTAATGGGGAAGATACACCCATCATTCCCGATTGTGTGAAAAATAAAAATAAGGGAAAAAAATCCACCATTATGCCTAACTTTCAAACTATTCTCCACGGAATGGAAAACTGCAAACAATACCATGCTAGATGCGATCCATTACTCAAGGAACCAACACAAAAATTTGAAACTTGACTTAAAAAATAGGGAATTTTGAGTCCAACAACAAGTATCATGTTTGGGAAAGATCCCTTCCCAATAATGCAATTCACTTTCAAAGAGTTGATATTAATTAATTTCATTGAATGTTTTGGATAATTCGCATTTATTTTTATTTCCATTTTCAATGACCATTTTGTCTTTCTGAGACAATTCCTCCACCCATTTATCCATTCTTTAGCTTTATTACTATGCCTTTTCCACTTTATCTAGCATTCTAGGGGTAATAGTAGAGGAAACTTCTTGATTTATTTTCTCGGGGTCCTATTAATTATTTCAAGCTTGAAGTGAACATTTTAATCTATTCTTTAAACTAATTCTTATATATTTTATCTTCAACAACATTTTTAAGAGGCCATAAACTACCACCGTGATTTTTGCTTTAATGCTTTACTAAAAACCTCCACAATTGGATGTGTTTGATATCATAATCAATTACTATAGTATCATACTTTTCTTTTCCTTGGTGAGGAGTTGCAATTTCCAAGGTCTTGAATGCATGTTGGTCTATATGTGTTTTAGTAAGAATCTTTTCTTTCTTTGAAGCTTTTTTTTGTTTTTGGGAATCCAATCTTTGGTGATATCTAAAACTTCCTTTGAATAACTACCTTCTACCTTTCTTGAATAAGTACTCCTAACCAACCTTGGACATATTAGCATTCACCTTTTTTTTCTTCTTTCGGTTTGATGGTTGAGTCTAAGAATACACCACTAATTCTTTTGATATTTCTTCCACTCTTACCATTTAGTTTTACATTCTAATATTACTATCTCGACCCCTTTCAAGTAATTCTTGTATATCATCTTGACCTTTACTCTCTATAGAAACTACATGTTCATTTAGGGATTCCTTTAAAACTTCAAGAGTGGTAATTTAATTTTGAATCTAAGTTATATGTTGATGTATCTATAACATTTATAATCTCCCTTGAATATCTTTATCTCGAACTTGGAGCTTTAAATGGCTCCTTGCATTCTGAAATGTCTTCACCCATAGTAAGTGGTTGCTTTATGGATAAGTATTTGTGGATCTCTCTTCAACCAACTTATGCTTTTCCGTTCGAGACTCAAGGTTTAATTCCTTATTTTTACATGTACTTCCGTAAGGACTTATCTCATTAAATTTACTTACTTCTTCTAAAATCTCGAGAATAATGTCTTTTGTGAAACTTTTCCCTTGAGAAATCTCACCATCCTTGACTACCTCTATATACTTGGGTGGTTGGTTTTCAAAGTATAGAAAACACCTAATACATGTATTTCATTCAAAACAATTTGATTCATGGTTTTAACATCCATAATAGAGGTTGTTCCTTCAATTTTAAAACTTTGAGATTGAGCGCCCAATCTTGCACTTCATGTTTGATCAAGATCTGGATATGTATTTCTTTTTGAAGGGGACATTTGCACCCTTAGTTTTATAATTTTAAATTTTTACATCAACCATTTCAAGTTAGGAGTCTCCTTAAGTAATTTCAAATCAATTCACTCAAGTATCCTCTTTTGATTGTTTCTCAGTTGTTTAACCATTTGTTTACTTTGTTTTTGTTCTTTCACAACATAATTTTATTGACTATTTCATGGAACATTTAGAAAAACTTCGGTGGGGGGATGAAAATGCAGTTACACTTTGGTGGTACAATTTGAGTAGACTAAATACTTTCATGAGTGTTAAATGGTAGTACTAATGAGCTAATGAAGTAACCACCTTCTTTTGAGCTTCATTTAGAATAGGAAGATGAATTACCTCAAGCTCTTTTCTATTAATTCTCCTCGCACTATGACCACCTATAACAATTTCGAATACACATTTAGTCCTTTTTTTTGTATCTGCTTCAAAACAATTAATTTAAGTTCCTTCCCTCTCCTTGGGACTTTACTATGGATGCTTAGATCAATACCTAGAAGAAATCCCCTCATCTTATTGTGTGTACTAAATGATCCTAGTAATACATTTGAGGGAAATTTTGAGTACTCAATATTTTCCTTTTCCTAGATTAGCACTTTGTTGATGGGAAATATTGCATAGCCTTTAAGTATTCCCTCATCTTTTTGGATCAAGACAATATATTAAGTTCCATTCTTACTTATTTTTGATGTCCACTCATAAATAATATCAGTGGTAGGATTATTACTAGGTAACTAAGCAGATTTTCCATTCAAGGGATCTATTTTGTTTGCTCCCTTTTTCAGTGTAGGGAGATATTCCTCCAAAAACTTTAGTTCTCAAAACTCCTTTAATACCTTTGAATTTTGCTGAATACAATTGTATACCCTTTTGCTCAACCAGTTAGTGTTCTCCTTATAACATTTCAAATTCCTATGTGAGGGTCATCTAATTTTTTTCCTTCCAAACTATATAACTAATGGATTTTGACTCAATCTTTCATTCAAGGTAATATTTCCCTAAAAATTTTTTTATCATCCACAATTCCTTGGGGACTACATCAATTTAAAAATCAATAATTTTCCTTAAGGTCATTATGGAATAGTCCCTCAATCTGTCTTGTTCTTCATGCATACAATTCATCAAATAGTCCTCAAAATGAGGCACATGCTCTCCTATACTAAAAACACCGAATGTCAAAATTAGGTCTTGGTGTGAACATATCCATTTAAAACCTCTATTTTTTCTTCATTGATCTCACTTTTACTTTGGTTTGGCATGAATATCTACTAATTTTGAGAGGGGATTTTATGTTTGTTTTGTAACTTTATGCAATATTTTTGTGTATAGAGCCAAATAGTCTTGATAGTTCTATTAAACCCCACTTGACATTGACATATATACATAACTTACAAGGTTGTCCTTCAAATCCACTTAACCTAAAATATGTGAAGAATTTTAATTGTATAAAAATACAACTATACTCCATAATTTCTGCCCTAGCACTAATAAATAATATGTATTTCTCTGATTCTATTTTGAAAAGGCACATTACGGTTGGAAATGAAATCATCATTTACTAACCTAGTAATTCCCTTTCCATCTGTCCAATCTAAAGTGTGGATACATCTCATACACCTTACGACTTTAAAAATTAGCTTGTAGTGGGAGACCTAGGAATTATGTGAAACATGTAATGTTATAGATAAGATAGAACATACTATAGAATTTAGTATCAAATATTTAGCCTAACCTAATATTTGTAGTTATTTTCATAAGCTAAACATTAATATATGCTTTGATATAAAGGTCACCCAACAGAAATTTCCTTGTTCTTCTAGGATAACCATTATTAAAGGGAACATCGATTCTTGAAAATCATTAGCCCCTTCTAACCCTTCCATTCTTCTTAATAACACAATAATGTCCTCAAATTCTTCAATAAACATGTTCCTAAGTCAATTTCTTTGTGATTCTCTTGACAGATAGATTTTTCTCTTTCAATAATTAGGAATTTAACATTCTCACATATTTATCATGTCTTACATCATGATAAATATGTGTTGATTCAATTGTAGTAATTATTGGTTGAACCAATCTTGGTAGCCCTAATATTTCCCTAAAATATTTTGTGTCAAATTTATCACCGTTTCCCAACTTTCATCCAATACGTCCTTCTTCTCTGGGTAATAATTCTTAGCACATGATCCATACAAGATTAGGATAGTGTATTGATGGTGTGAAAGAAAATTCTAAGGCAATATGATCTGGCATCAATGGATGAAATCCATTGGCTTTTATTCCAATCATTAAAACTTCCTCTCGAAATCATCTAGATCCTCATTTAGCAATTTTGTGTCTAGATAGTTTTCTAAATCACTTGAAATATTGAGGTTTACATTAAAACCTGATCCCATAGTTCTCACGTTGTAAATTTTATCTTTCCTTCTAATTCTAATTTTTATTATCGATAATTAAATAAGGTGAAGGAACGAATTACCCATTTCTTTCCAAAATATGTGAACTTCTCCTTTACTCTCCAAATTTTGAGTTCCTTAGCTCAATTTAACCTTTCTTAGTCAACTTTTCTTTTCTCCTTTATAAATTAGCACTGGCTAGGTATCCAATTCTCTTATGTACAATTTTCATTGGAGATCATAGGGACAATATATAGGAGGGATTTACATGGTTAGACACAATCAATCATCAATGTTTTTACATAGATCACACAAGGATGACATGGTTATCACATTCCTCGACCAAAAAGAGGATTTACATTAGATTCACAACTCAAACATGATAATTCACTTGTATTCAACATGATTTCATTATTCAGCCATATGTGTTTTTAATTCTAACAACTTAGACACGAGAAAGTTTTGAAGGCACACTTAGGATAGAAGGGCAAGATAAAAATGAGCACTAACACCGGCTCAAACTCAAGGATGGTAACTACTTGTGAGTGACATAATAACAACACAAACAAAACATAACATAGAAAAGTTCCTTAATCCATTAGGAAATGGAGTGATTGAAAATATGCACAAGGTATAATATAGCAAAAGTAATTCACAAAAATACACCAAGATACTAAAGAAACTAGTCAATATAGACCAGGAAAATTAAAAGGGAAACAAAAAAACCATAAAAATTTGTAAACTATAAAAAAATTGTACTCGATCGCATGTGTATCTGAAAGTATTTGAGGTCTCTTTCATTTACATGAAACTCCAATATGTATCCCTCTAATTCCTTCAAGAATAAGGTGTGTTCACCAATCCTTATATCAATGGAGTAGGGACCCATCCACAAGGCATCAAATTTTCCATACTTTCCTTTATCCTCATGCCTTCTATCCCATAACAAAATGATAATCCCAACATTTAAGGATCTAGGAGTCACCTTTTTATCAAATATCTTCTTTAGTATTTCCTTGAACTTATGATGTCTCTAGTGAGATTCCCTTCTCTCTTCACCTAATTCTAGTATCTAGTAAATCCTCGCTTCACAGGGGTTTACCTCTCCCTCATCTTGAAGATGTTTCATGAATTGATAAGATGATAGATGCATATGAATGTGAAAATATCATTAAAACCATAAACCAATTCAAAAGGACTCTTTCATGTATCTCTTTTAGTAGTAACCCTATTTTCCCATAGACAAAATGTGAGCAATTCATGCCATTTTATTTTGTTTAATTCAATGTCCTCCTAAGTGTTTTGAAAAAAATTATTACTAGACTCATCATGGCCATTGCATTGTGGTTTATAATTGGAATCATATGCCAACTTTATATTATATTGTTAGCATAACTATTAAAGGTTTTTCTCTAAAAATCATGGCGTTATCAGCTACTATCTTTGTTGACACTCCAAATCTATAGATGATATTGTTTAAAATGAATTCCATAACTACCTGATGAGTTTCCTTCTTAGTAGGAATGGCTTCAACCCACTTAGTGAAATAATCTATAGCCACTAATATCCACTTGTGTCCTGCACTTGAAGAGTCTAAAATTTCCCCAATAAATTCCATCCCCCACTACTTGAAAGGGGATTCCATTGATACTGGTTGCAAAGGTAAATCACATGAGGCCTTCAACCTCCCAGAGAATCTTTGACAATTATCACATCTTCTGACTAAAAATATACATATTTAAATAATGTGGGCCACCAATAACCTTCTCTAAAAATCTTGTGATCAATTCCTCTTCAAGCATAGTGACCTTCACATACTCCCCACGATATTTTTCAATAATCTTGGGATATTATTCATCTATGATGCACATTAGTAGAATCCTTATGGGTTCTTCAAGGAAAATCCATATTCCGTTATGACATATTTTTATGAGGCCAATTTAAGTGAACTTCTCTTTTTTTTCTAGATTCCCTAGACACTCTAAATTTTTGAGGTAAAATATTATATCCCTTTACCATGCAGTAAATTATCTATCTTGTCTTGGATATCCAAATTTACTTCTTCAAATTCATTGAATTCATCACTTGAAAGTTTCTTTATGCCATTAATTTTGCAAGGCCCAAACCCCTAACTAGTTTAGTAGTCTTTATGTCCATGGCATACACTTTGATTTTTACCCATGAACATATTTTGTATCATATTTTTATCTCAAACATCATTTACTTTACCATTGTATGAGGGACATAAGCTATAATATTTGAACTCAATATATATGGCCTAAAAATTTTAGTTTCCCGAACAAGTGCAAAATCTTGATTTTCCATGATGGTGTATTTTAGTTCAGCTCCTTGCAAAGCTTTGCTGAAAAAGGCAATAGGTATCTTATTCTTGTCATCATCCTTCAATCCATTGGATTAACAATACGAGGAAGAAACTATGTTCTCGAGAGGAAAAATAAATTATTTAGAAAATTTTCTTATAATCTGGGCTAGCTAGAATAGGGGCATTCTTTAATGCTTCCTTGATCCCATTAAAATCTTGGACAACCTCTTCTTCCCATTTGATAACCTGGTCTTTCTTTATCATTCTAGTAATAGGGATGGTTATTTCAACAAAGTTTTAAATCAACCTAGTTTTAAATCAACCTCTATTGAAGTAAAGATTAGATACCCTTTTTTGATATGGGTAAGGTAACTTTTTCCATGGCTTCTACTCGTTTAAGATCTATAATGACCCCTTTTTTAGATACTATATGTCCCAGTAGTTTTCCTTTTGAACACCAAACTAACATTTCTTGAGATTTAAAGAGATCCCATTCTTTCTACATGGCTTCGTTGGTCACTTATCTTCCTAGAATATACATAGTTACATCATCTTGATATATAACAATAAAATCATTAAATTACCTTGAAAAAGAAACATCCATGACACTTTAGAAAGTATCCAGAGAATTCATTAATCCAAATCAAATTATCACATACATATATGTTCCCCATGGGGTGGTGAAAGAAATTTTAATCCTTTCTGATTGTTTCACCACCACTTGATTATATCTTAAGAAGCCATCTAGAGTTGAGAGAAATTCAGATCCTGTAACCAACTGCAACATGTTATCCATATTAGGCAATGGATAATTATCTTTGATTGAGGCCTTATTCATATTTATAAAATCCACACAAAGCCTTATATCTCCATTTTTATTTCTTACTGGTACAAGATTGGCCACCCATGAAGAGTATCTTATGGGTTGTATTATTCCTCCATCCCTCAACTTTGTCAAATCTTCTTGCATTTTAAGTGAAAGAAGAGGATTAATAGGCACATAATTTTTCTTGAATGAATTAGTTTTAGCTTATAAGGTTATTTCATGTTGGAACAAGTCTTCTATATAATCCTTCAGCTCCGAGTAAGACCATGCCAAACAATCTTGATATTTTGTCAACAATTTCACATAGGATTGCTTCTCTTCTTTTCTTAGATTGCACCCTAACCACACCTTCATGGGATTTTCCTTGGTTCCCAAATTGTACTCCTCAACATCCCTTGAAGCAGAGATATGCCTATGGACCACCCTATCTGCGTTGTCAAAATTAGATTCCAAAGCAACCAACCCCCTAGGAATTGTGTTGGTTTTCAACTAAATTATGTCTTTTGCAAATAGAGTTTCTTTTCCATCACAGATTAAAACCATTAAATCCTAGTCCAAGCATTTAATAAAACCCTTGTCAATTCTTTACATTAAAAACCCTTGCGACGTTTCTTGACAACACCTCTTTGCCATAGTTATAAGAAAGAGTAACTATACAATTTTCAAACTGAAATTCAAGCGTTGCCAATTTATTATCTATAACATTTTGAGTCCTATCATTGTGTAAGATATTAAAAGACTCAAACATTTCAATGAGGTCACACATTGCATGCTTATACTAATTCATTCATTACTTATTTGTTACATATAGTTTTTGACTTGCTTTACCACCAAATCAATCCCCTTCAACAATTATTTCCTTTATTCCATTCCTCCATATAATTATCAAACCTATGACAAGTGCTTCATATTCTACAATATTGTTGGTACATTTAAATTTTAACTTGAAGGAGAAACTAAATGTATCCTTATTTGGGGATGTAAGTGCCACAACAACCCCATTACCGATATTGGAGTATGATCAATCAAACATCATAGTCCAAGGGGAACCAACTTGTTCCAATCATGAAATCTCATTTATGATGTTGTCTTTAAAGTATACATATCCAACAAAATTATCAACATCCACATCAGCAAAAAATACTTCATAGGAGGCATTGTTTGGGTCCTCAATCAAGTGTAGAATTTTCTTCTCTCTATACAACTTCACCAAATTTCCTTCCATAGGTATCTTTGGCATAGGATATTTCTATTTACATACTTCCTCCACCACTTATAGATGATTTTCTAGATAGTAGCAATCCCCATTTAGTAGGGAAATCAACAATGACCACATTCATAGTGAGGTAGTTAAGCATGATAGGATGTGAACTACACAACTAAATCTTGTACATATCCTATCATTGTAACCACTCTTCAATCCATGACCTGAAATTTTCCAAAAGTTTTTGTCACTTTGATTTCTAATTCATTCATAACTTCAAAAGGTGTTACATTACATTAACCTCTTGAATCAAACATACAATTGTGGATGAGTCTATCTTTGATAAATAAAGTAGTAAAAAATAGATCCACATCAAGTTGGTATTATACCAGAGAAGTGTAAATGATAATAATGGTATAACTTAGATACCAAATGATAGAATAGAATAAGATTGCAATGACCAAAGAGGGACGAAATCCTCACAAATATTATTGATCATGAAATCAGATTACATAACAATGCAAGAGCTGTAATATTTATAGATATTAGATAACCTCATATGGATAGACATGACACCCTAGCAGGCACCAACTACGAGATGATAAGACCCATCTCACATGCACATGTAATTACTACTAATACCAATATTGAATGTTATCCAACATAACAATATTGAATGCAAGTCACTAGACTAGAGTGCACATGTTACACATTATTAAATAAAAGACAATGCAATAAAATTTAATAAATATGCCTATGCTAAATTATGCTAACATTCCCCCTTAATTTTGCATAGTTTCAATGAAGTTGAGAGGAACTCTCTAAACAGTGTGAATTTGTCACGTGCAAGTGACTTAGTGAAAACATCTCGCCTTCGTTGGTGCCGGAGACGAAATGGAGTTGTATGTTGTGCTTCAAGACATGCTCGCGTATGAAATGAACTTGTACTTCAATATGCTTGGTTCTCTCATGAAATACCTGGATTTCGAACAAGCTTTAGAACTCCTTCATTATCAACATATACTAGAGTAAATTTCTGTTGTGGTAGACCAATTCCTTCCGATATTCGGGCGTAGCCATATTGATTCACAAAGCGACTTCACTGCAGCTCGATACTCGCTTACGTAGAAGAGTGAGAAACAAAGTTTACATTTCTTGCTTCCCCATGATATCGGTCCAGATCCCATAAAGAAGACGAAGCTCGATGTTGACTTCCTATCATCCATGTTTCTGGATGATCGAATCTGAATATCCAGTCAAGAAGAAGTTTTGTTATTCTTGTACTCTAGACCAAGGTCAATCTGTACCCTTTAGATATCTCAGTATTCTCTTTGCTGCTTTCCAATGAAATATTTTCGGTTCTTGCATGAAGCGTGATAAATAGCTGACTGCAAAGTTGATATATGGTCTAGTATATGTCAGGTAAATGAGACTCCCGATCAACTACCGATAGAGAGTTGCATTCACCGGTGGTGATGGATCGGAACGAGATAACTGAAGTCTCGCTTCCATAGGTGTAGCAATAGGAGTGCAGTCCATCATCCTAAATTTCTCGAGCATTGTCTTGGTGTATTTCAACTACGACACAAATATATGATTCTCTTTTTTCCATACTTCAACCCAAGACAATAGTGCATGAGCCGAGATCTGTCATGTCGAACGATCGATTAAAATCCTTCTTTGTTGCATCGATCATCTTCACAGAACTGCCTGTAATGACTAGATCGTCGACATAAACAACCACAATGACAATCTCCCCCCTTGCTTTTTGAGGTAGAGATTGGGGTCATAAGGATTCCTTTCGAATCCATGACTTATGAGATGCTCATCAATTTTGATGTACCATGCCCGGGTGCCTGTTTTAGGCCATATAGAGATTTTATGAGTCTGCATACCATCATCTCTTTTCTTGGTATTACATAACCCTCTAGCTGAGTCATATAGACTTCTTCTTGCAAATCTCCATTAAGAAAGGCACTTTTCACATCCATTTGGTGGACTTTCCAACTAAATTGTGCGGTAGAGCAAAGATCATCTGATTGTCTTGATCTTGGTTGTGGGAGCAAATGTCTCCTCATAATCAATGCCTTCTTGTTGTGCATACCCCTTTGCTACAAGCCTTGCTTTATACTTGTCAATAGTCCCATCTGATTTGTACTTAGTCTTGAATATCCATTTGCATCCAATGGGTTTCTTCCCTGGTGGAAGGTTGACAAGTTGCCATGTGTTGTTCTTCATCACTGACTGATACTCTAAATCCATGGCATCTTTCCAAGCTTTTGATTGTAGGGCTTCCTGAATTGTAGATGGCTCAACTGTTTCAACAACTCTGCTCATTAGGGCATAATTGACCTCTTCACAAGCTTGACTACGAGTTCTAGGTCTAGGATTGGACGATGTGCTAGGTGCTTCATCCAAATTTGCATCTCTTATTAATTGAGTATACCATTTAGGTAACTTCTTAGCTGTTCCATTGGCTTGTGGTGGATCCAAGTTTTCACCATCATCCAATTCATCACTGTCATCTTCAGTGGGAACATCAAATTTTGTCTTCACAAGAGGTGTATTCTGCATGTTTGTTGAGTCGTTGAGAGGAGCATCTGCTTGTTTCTTCTCAAAGAACTCAACATACCTACTTGTGTATACTTTCTTTGCTTTCGGATCCCATAATACTGTACCCAAGTGCTTCTTCACCGTATCTAATGAATATCGGTTTCTCGGCTTTCATATCCAACTTGTTCTGTTCTTCTTGGGTATATGCATGCTAGCTTTACACCCAAATAATTTTAGGTGTGCAATTGATGGTTTCGATTTGACCATGTTTCTTGAGGTGTCACTCCTTCAAGAGCTACTATGGGCACTCTGTTCAAAAAAATAGAATGCAGTTCTTGTAGCTTCTACTCAAAATGTCTTTGTTAAACTGAGTAAATCAATCATACATCACACCATTTCCATGATAGTACGATTCCTTCTCTAAACTATACCATTCGTTGTGGTGTGTGAGTAGGAGGCATTTGTCTACAAATCCCATGAGCTTAGGGTAAGTCTTGAACTCATTGTTTGTGAATTCCCCACTCGATCGAGCGAGAGTTTTGATCTTGCGACCAACTTCATTCTCAACAAGTGCTTTGAACTGAAATGTCTCAAAGGCTTGACTCTTGTTTCTTAGACAATATATCCACATATTTCTTGAGTAGTCATCAACACAAAGCATGAAGTATTGACATCTAGAATGACTTGGTTGCATGGGCCGCAAAGATCGGTGTGCACCAAATCAAGCTTTCCCTTAGCTCTATATGTGTTCTTTTGGAAGGGTACTCTGTGTTGCTTTCCAGCTAGGTAATTGTGACACTTGTTAGTGTTGTGCTTGAGTGTAGGCAATCCTTTCACCATGTTTCCCTTTTGAAGTGTTTGGAGATAGCCAAAACTGATGTGACCATATCTACGATGCCATAGTTCTACAGATTGCGTGTCTTTGGCCACTAGAGCTTGATCATCCTTGTGGAAAAAATCAAGTTGGAACATCGCCCCACGTTGGAGGCTCTTGCTACAATCTTGGAACCTCTTGACTTATCTATTATCAAGCACACTTTTTCTCCATTATTAATGTCAAAATCCAACTTCAAGTTGTGATCAAGGAGTTGACTAACGATAGCAAATTCTTGGTCAACCTGTGTACATACAATACATTTGTGATTTTGTAGTCATACTTTCCAAGAGGTAGTGAAATGTTTCCAATCCCCTTGAAACTGTATGATGATTCATCACCTAATGACACATGGTTCTTGTTAGGTGAGTCACGTAGTGTGTAGAACCAATCCTTATGTCCGATCACGTGTCGAGTTACACCGAGTCAACATACCAGGATATCTTGTGTGGACTTCGTTTCTTCATCAAATTGAGCAGAATACATGTGGTGTCCTTCATCTGAATCATCCTCATGTTCAGAAATTTACCCTTGTTGTTTGGGTTTTCTTTGCCAATTACCATTTTTCTGCCCTTGATTGTTGTTGTTGTTGGACTTCCCTTTATTTGAATTATTGTTACCCTGTTGGTTATTGGGTTTTGAATTGCTTGATGAACCCTTTTTGTAGGAATTGTACCAACAATATTTGATGTCATGTCCCCCTCTATTGCAAATGGGACACTTCTTGGTGTTGTCTCGTTGACTTTGATTTTGTTGGGACTTCTTGTTATTGGACTGAAATCTCCTTTCCTTTATGATTGGAAGATAGTGCTTGCTCATCTTCTTGTTGGAGTAGATTGACCAAATTCTCAAAGGTGACTGTGTGTTCACTCATATTGATAGTTGTCACAAAGATTCTATAGGAAGGAGGAAGTTCTCGCAAAACAATTGGTACGAGGTCTTCATCACTTATCTCTTTTCCCAATGCCAATAGAGATGCCCTCAAAGTAGCAACTCGTCTCAAAAAAACTTCAACCTTCTCATTGTTTTTGAACTTGAGAGTATGCAGTTGTGATAGTAGGTTAAGGATGGCATTCTTGTTCTTTACCTCGTAGACTATGTTCAACTTATCCCATGCATCCTTGGCCAATGTGGCATCTCTAATGTGGGCTGCACATCGTCTGTTACACTAAATAAGATGATCAACTTGGCCTTTTGATTGGCCCTGTCAAATTGAACTTGTTGTCTTCCATCATCAAGTGATCTTGTTATTTGTCCATCTACAACTGTCCATAGGTCTTCAAACTCAAGTAACACCTTGATCTTCGGTTTCCATGCAGCATAGTTGTCTCCTCTAAGTAGTTGTGAATATGGCAAGAAGAACTTTGGTGCTTGTGCACCCATTTCTGCAATCTGAATTTCTGAAACTCTGAATTTCTAACAAAGGGTAAGGCTCTTATCACTCCAGGTTTATGGTCTCCCTCTCAATATACCATCAGGCTGATATACCAAACCTTTCTATATACGCTCCCTTCGATATACCCGTCGGTACGTGGAAGAAGATCACCCTTTCAATATACCCACAAGACGGAAAGAGGTGTTAATGCACGTGAAAGAATTTAGTATGTGGTACTTAGACAGTACGGAGAGGGGTTTGTGCAAGCACAAACGGATGGGAGGGCTCAAATGTGTGTGTATTGTGTCCTTATTACTCCCCTGTCGATTTTATAGGGTCGATGCCTAGACGACGTTTATACGGTGTGTTAGGCATTAAGTGTAGTAGTAGTCGCGACGGCATCACCCGTAAGCGCTTCCCAGAGGCACCGTATATACCGAACGCTGCTATGAGATCAAAGATCTCGTGTGATAGAACCAAACATAAAATAAAAAATTTGTACCCTTTTTTTTTCACTTTATGCACCAAGATTAGTACAAAATGCTCCAAAATTACATCGAAATGAAGTTTTTGTGTCCCCCCTCTTTACAAAAAAGGGTTTAGAATCACAAAATACACAATTTAGGCAAAAATTTTTTTACCCCCCAATAGGTGTTTTTCCGCTAAATTTAGCGGTGGCTCTAAATGTGTTTGGTGAGCTTATAAATTTGGAAATCTCCCAAAATTTATTAATTTCTCCAAATTTTCCAAAAAAATAATTTAAGAAAAAATATGGAGAGAGTGGGAATTAATTAGCCGACACTGCTTGTTCGCAAGATCCAAACAAACAATCTGAATATTATTTTCACCTTTTCTCACAAACCGTGATCTAGCATTTTCTAAAATTTTTACAGCAGCATCATACAATATTTTTCTTGAAACCCACAAAATTTCAGAAGAATCAGAATCTTAGTTTTTGAGATCTTACTAATTTACCAGCTAGATCTGATTTTTTTTAGGAAAAAAATGATCCGACTTATGATACTTTTCACATGCGAATGGCAGAATCTGAAGATGATGAAAACTACAAAGTTGTGCAGCTCCTTCTTATCTTTCTATTAAAAAAATGGCACATCAATTCGAAATTTTATGAAAATGTTACGTCCTTTTTTCTAAGAGCTATCTCTGCTGGAATTTTGTTGATTGGATTTGCTTTAACCTTTGCTCCCGAATTCTTCACACCTCCACTTTCAGATCTGATATTTTCTCCTCTTTTTTTTTTAAAGATCTCCAAATTTGAAATATTCCACCAATATGTTAGATCAATTGGCTATGCAATGACTAATAAAAAAATTTACCTTCCAAATAAGTGGATAGGACAAATTTTAGTTGATGGATGCTTGGGAGAAATGGAGGCTGCGGGATGCTTCAATGGCTCTCCTTTGATGCAGATCTTCTTCTCCAATGGATCCTCTCCAATAGTGCTCCTCTTCAACCTTGCTTGGATAGAACCTGCTCTGATACCAAATGATAATAATGGTATAGCTCTGATACCAAATGATAATAATGGTATAACTTAGATACCAAATGATAGAATAGAATAAGATTGCAATGACCAAAGAGGGACGGAAGCCTCACAAATATTATTGATCATGAAATCAGATTACATAACAATGCAAGAGCTGTAATATTTATAGATATTAGACAGCCTCATATGGATAGACATGACACCCTAGCAGACACCAACTACGAGATGATAAGACCCATCTCACATGCACATGTAATTACTACTAATACCAATATTGAATGTTATCCAACATAACAATATTGAATGCAAGTCACTAGACTAGAGTGCACATGTTGCACATTATTAAATAAAAGACAATGCAATAAAATGCAATAAATATGCCTATGCTAAATTATGCTAACAATAAAAATATATGTCGGTGTGATTCTATAGAATTTCCATTTCTTGGGGAACTTATAATTCTACATTAACATGTGGAATATCCAAATTGTTAACATCCTTACCTGTGACCACAAACTTCTCTTGAATCCTAACTATTTGAATGCTCTTCTTCTATGCTTCAATAATCGAGAAACTCAAATTTTGGCATGGTAACCTTGATCCGAATACAAATTTGAGCAATATTACAGGAGGTATACTTAGCTATGACTGCACTAGAAGGTAAGGTGATTTCTCTTTCTGTTGGTATAACGTTCTCTATATCTTGAACAGAAGTAAGGGGACAAGATTTGTTAACAATAACTTGGACTTTGTTTGATAAATATTTATTAGGGAAATCATTGGGGATATTTGTGAGGAGAGGATTTTTTGGATTGGGCTATGGCCCTAGTCCTTTAACCATCCTATTTCTTATATTATATTATTTTTCTTTCTCCACTACTACATTTATAGGGAGCTTCCTATCATCCTCAGAAGGAAACCACCATCATATTATTTTTTATCATTAATGCCCTTAAATATTCAAATTCATAGTTAGGTAATTCAAAGTCATGAACCATATCAACATCAAGACTACTAGTAGAAGGGATAGAGGATACCTAGTGTATGCAATCCCAAAAAATTTCATAGTCTTGAACTTAGTAATTCATTAGATGTAGCTCTTTGATGTGGATCATCAAATCATTCCATCATGAACACATCAAAAAGATGGCATCATCATCAACCTCTTCACTTTCCACATTGAGATCACATGAGAGTATGGTAAAAATCACTTATCACACCACTCAATAACATGATCCTCCTCTACCATAGATACTCTAGCAATCAATGGATCAGGAACCAACTTGTTTTCCCTTAGTGGTTGTTGTTTGTTTCCTAACCCCATGGGTCCTTTCCATCTATCATAAGTTTTGTGGTCATGCCCAAGGATAATTTCCAAATCTATTCTACACCTGAGGTTGGTTTGGCCCGATAACCTTGACATATCCCTTTCTCTGCTCTAACAAGTTTGTAAGAAATATCCTGGAGTGACCCTCTAGAGTCTTTACCACCTCTTTTAGATCTACATCCACGATTATCAATTTGGAAAGCTATAGAAAATGATCTCCGTATGGTTCAAGTTTTTATAAATGCATTTGTCAAAGGAATTTGAATATTTGATAGGAAGGAATCATCATTAGGCCTTAGATTTATAGGCAATCTTATCAATGTCTTGTGAAATCTTGTGTTAAAATCTTAATGAGGTTCATTAGAATTTTTCTCTATATTTTAAAACTCATTGAGGAGGAATCAAGGATTATTATAACGCAGATTATACCTTAAATTAATCCTTCATATCCAAACATGAATCAATTGAATTATCGAAAATTATTTATATCATTCCCTAGCATATTCATCTAAAGTATGTATAAATAAATTTACATATACATCCTCATGATCAATTTCAAAATCTTCCATAGTATTTAAAAAGAGTCAAGATGTTTCTCTCTACTAATTACATTATTCATCTGAAATCTATAAATATATTTCTCACTTCATGAGGGACTTCATTTGGATGACCCACCATTTCAAGAAAATTGATAGGTTTGTAAGTATTCACTACAAAAAGGGGTATAGGTGGAGGATGTGCCATATTTTTCAGAGGTGATTTTTCAACAAGAGGGTTTAAATGGTAGAGAAATGGGGGTCTCTAGGGAAATGGAGTGTGGTATTCAAAGTATTGGTCCTTTAATGACTTATTTTAGAAAATAACTCTATGATTTTAAAAAATCAAAGGATGGAAAAGAGGAATACCCCGATTATTTGTTAATGAAGAACCATCACAGAATGGAGTATCAAAATATTACTTGGGCTACTTGGTTCAAAATGATCAGATTTGACTTAAATAGTCCTCTACCAATGTTTGATCAAAACCAGAGTAGAAATTACCTTTTCTTCAATCTTTTGTCACTTAACATTTTCCATATTTTCTTCCTTGCTAGATTTTTCCTTCCCAACTTTGAAAACAACCTTCTTATAGAGTATTTCTTGAAGAAATATCTTCTTCCTTCTATATTTCCAAATCTATATTATGTATCGAAAATGATTTAAAATCTAGGCATTGGTATTTACATGATCTTTCTGAGTAGAATGGAGTCGCCACTAAGATCTTATGTCTTAGATGTCTAAATTAATTTAAACACCTTGTCAACTAAAGCTTCAAAATAAATTTCATCAAATCTTGGAAAATCTTGCTATCCTTTACCAATATTTACCCCTAGCCAAGTCAAATTTAATGGAAAAATTCCTTAATGTAAGAAAATATCAAGAAAATTACTTTTGATTAAGTTCATTTTAGGAAATTTTGATAAATGATTGATTCTAGATCATAAATTACATCTAAAATTTCTTCATACGTTACAGATGTCACTATATCTTTCGTATTTATGAAAATAGTTCCCCGAAAATAGTGCGATCAGATTGTTGTTACCAATTATGCACCGCCATTAGAGCCAAACAACATTGAAAATAAAGTTGGATCTCAGAGAAAGACAAACCAAATATTTAGTCATTTAAAGTCAGGTACATTTCTAAAAAACTCTTTGGGACTTGACTTGGGAGATATTAGGTTACACTCACAAAAGGGATGAACTTCCCTCCTACTTTAGGTTTTTCCTTTAACCGGATGAGAGGACCCATTTTGTAACTTGTAATTATGAGAAAGGTGGATGAAATTGCAGTCTCTAAGATTTCTCTTGGAAATATGAAGGATAGTCTTGAATAGACACGGTCAATGAAAGCATTATTTAAATCTCACGAGTTATCACACTAAATAATCCATATGTCTTTCAAAATAAAACTCAGGTTACTCTAGAAAGTTTAAATCTTATCTTTATTTCGCATATTATGGAAAATGAGGATAGAAATGGAAATTCCCTTAGTAAATGTTTATAGGTAGGGTAAACATAGGTAATTCAGAAATATTTAATAGTTGTAGGTTGGATTTTTATAATGAATGGGAGATTAAAGAAATATAAATTTTTTATAAAATATCTCAAGAAAACCTTTAAAATGTTTTGAAATTTCCCCAAATCAAGAGGAGAACATCACAAAACTAGTAGCATCCCCTTTAATCAGAATGTATGCACTAGTGGATGCCCAAGAGTCCAAAATTTCACACATCCTTTGTGGATTTAAACATAAAAGATCATCCTAAAATCTCAATAAAAATTGACAGTTCTTGTTGAACTACTCTTAAGATCCAATCAAAATATTAATAAGATCTTCTTAACAAAAAAGAGGTAATATGAATTTAGAACTATTTATCACACCACAAAGAAATCTCCATCTATAGTACAATGCAGATTACCAAAATAAAATAACTCATATGTATCTTAGTTTGATTCGGGTTTTCAAGAAGAGTAAAATTAGTTTTGCTATTTTTTCTCTAATAATTTGAAAACTTTAAGCCCTCTCGATATGAGAACATGTCTCTCATATCTATATAGTATTTTTTCTCTTGCTTAAAATTTTCCCTCCAAAAATTAGAATATTTTCATAGAATATTCCTAAGGAAAATATCTAATTCTTCTATTTTGGAAATATCTTATTCCCTTTATGCCATGTGGATAATTCTTTTACAAATGTTTCTAGGTGAATGTTCCATTCCCTCATGATTAATGTGCTTCTTATTACATTTATTTGACATAACACACTTCGTCACTTCTATTTTGGTTAAGTTGGGATACCTTTTTAAATTATTTTTGAGAACCCCAAATAATTTAATTTGAGTTTTAATTACTCCTTCCATTTAAGAATCCACCTTGAGACACACATTATCATTTTCATATCATTCTAAGCTAAGTTTTTTCACATTTTTTATATCATATAAATCCAGTTTCCTCATTTTTGTATGATATGAAGTTTTTTCACACTTATGTCCTTTGTGCAGATATCACATATAATCTCAATGATTGGTTCATCATGATTGTGCTCATCTTAACTCACCAGCTTTATCTTTACTATAAATTTCCATCACTTCTCCTACAAATTTACATCCCTTCTTTTGAGTGTGAAAAATATTGGTGGATTTCTCTATCTGCAACATGGTGGGAGTGACATTAGCATCTAATTTGAAGGAAATATCCTCTAAGGATTTGAACTCAATTTTTGATTTATCAGGCCCAGATGAAGCATTTGTGAGGATGTTATTCAAAATTATAGATCGAAAGGACTATAATGGGCCATTGATAGCCCAAGTTGTTTGTGTGGCTTTGATTTGAAGGATGATAAGAACTAATCTCATTTTTTCAATTTCCAAATGATGTACTTTCATCTTTTCAGGTGGGAGCATCAAAACACACCGAGATACTCAAACAATTCTAGATCAAGAGCATGTAATCTGTGAAAGGTGTAATTGACAATATATGCCCTTTCATTTGCAATGAAGAGTTCACTATGAAGGATATTCCTTCATAATATTATGAACTTGGTGAAGGGGTTTGTATAGAAACTATTCCTACTCTTTTTTGCAAGGTGAATGAGTTGGAACAACATGTTTCTTCTTTGGAGATAAAAAGTAAAGAACCTTCACCCTCTCCACCTCTTGAAGTGTCACCACCTATTATGAAAAAATGAAATGGTGAATCCGGATCCAAAGATCCCACTAAGGAAACTTTTAGGACCATTTTACTATGAAATTCTTTCCACATCAATTGTTCTCGCTCATCCATGTGTCTACAAAGAAATAGGGAAGAAAATATTCCCCAAAATTGGCCTAGGTCTTCTAGATTGGGTCTCTTCTTATCATAAGAAGATGGAATTGAATAGTATATTGGATTTCCCTAGGATAATATTGAGAAGCATTTCGTGGATATGGGCATGTCTCAAAACTTTGCGGGGATGTTCTATTTATAGAAATGGTTGTTGGGTTAGAGGAGTTTGTTCCCATGAAGAATAGGCTTATGAACAAAATTCCTCCTTCTATAAGGATTTTGTGGTATTTGAATATTATTAGGGTTCACTTCTTTAGTTTCTTTTTTATTTAACTCAGAAGAATGTATGTAAATTTTACATAGATTAGGGCCGCTATAGAACACCATTTGGCTTTTTCATCAATACAAAAAAATTGAAATGGCTATAATAGTTCAAATGCTTCATAATAGATTTAGAATTCTATTAAAGAAACATAAATGTCTATTGTATTTTATCATGTTACATTCATAATTGAAATTATAAATTCAAAATAGTGTTTAACTATTATAAACAAAAGTATAATTAAAAAAAATAAGCCTAAGTTTTCTTACTTCTCAACATTGTTATCATCTTCATCTTTTTCCGTTATCTCTCCCCTTTTATGCATCATGTCTTTGGAATAATTGTATTAACTATTATTCATCATGTTCCATGTGATATTTTGAACTTCAGGATATATATATTTATAACTTCAATACATTTGGCCATTCTTTTTTTATATTCTATCAATATTTTAGTTAGCTTAGAAATCATGTTTTCAGAGAGATGAGCCTTTTGATAACCTCATAAGACTAGTGATCCTTCTCGATGTATTTGTAAAAATAATGGACCTTGGTATATAATTCCATATCCCCATAAGTATTTTTATTTTTTTCAAATATCATATATTCTACTATTCTATCTATGGCATCATAACTCTTTCCTAGCCATTCCTTCTCAATTATGATCTTTACTTTAACTTGATATATAACTTCTACTCTAAGTTTGGCTAGATCTTCCATTACATTCTTACTCCATTTTTCTTCAAGTGGCACATTATTCCCTCTCTTTTACCCGAATCTTCATCAAGTCGGTTTATTTTATCATGTTTGGTAAAGATTCCCTCCCAATAATACAATTCACTTTCACACTACTCATTAATTTTCATAATGTCATGGAGTGTTTTGGTCAATTTTCCACACATTTTTATTGCCTTTTAAATGACATTTCTACCTTTATGAGATAATTCCTCCACCCATTTCTCTATTGTTTCATCTTTATTACTATCCATTTCCACTTTATCAATAATTTTAGGGTAATAGTAGAGGTAATTCTTTATTTCATTTTGTGGATCCTAATAATTTTTCAAGAATGAAGTCAATGTTTTATTTGTTCTTTCAACTACATTTTAGTTACTTTATCTTCATCAAAATTTTGTAAGAGTGCCTTCAACTACCACTGTGACTTCTTTCTTTAATGTTTCCGTGGCAGCCTCCCAACTTGGATATATTTGATATCATAATGAGTTCTATAATATCATCCTTTTATTTTACTTGGTGAGGAGTTGTAATTTCAAGGTCCTGAATTCATGTCAGTCTATTTGTCTTTTAGTAATAATCTCTTCTCTCTTTGAAGATATTTTAGGTTTCGGGAATGGAATGCTGGTAATATCTAAAACTTCCTTTTATATAACTTCATTATCCTTTTCTTGAAGAATTCCTCCTAACCAACAAGTCATAGGGCCATTCCCCTTATTTTATTCTTGTGGTGTGAGGTGCAGAGTCTCATAATACTAATAAATATTTTGATGTTTCTTCCACTCTTACCATTTACTTTTACGTTCTAATATTATTATCTCTCAATACCCTTTGTTGTGGTTCTAAATATGAGAATGATTGATATCTTTAACCCCTATCCATTTATTGATTTTTCATCTTTACCTTTACTCTCTACAAATTAAAGTTCAATTAAGGCTCCCTTTGACTTTCAATAGGAGTGTAAATTGTGCTTGTATCTAAGTTCTCTGCTAACATAGCTATCACATTTGTAACCTCCCTTAGAATATATTTATCCCAACTTGGAGATTTAAATGGATTCTTGTCTTTTGAAATGTATTCACCAACTATAAGTGGATATTTGGTGGATAAGTCTTCGTAAAGCTTATCTTTAACCACCTTTTTTTTTTTTGGTTGAGACTCAAGGTTTAATTCCTGATTTTTACCTATAATTTTGTTAGGATTGATCTCAATAGTTTTTCTTCCTTATTTTGAAATCTCAGTCACAGTTTCTTTTATGACACTTGTCCCTTGAGAAACCTCACCCTCCTTGACTACCTCTAAATCCTTGGGTGATTGGTTTTCAATATAGGAATACCTAATACATGTATTTCATTAAAAACTATTTTTTCATTGTTTCAACATCCATAATAAAGGTTGTGCCTTCAATTTGAAAATTTTGAGATTGAGCCCCAAATCTTTCACTTTATGTGTGATCAAGATCTTAATATGTATTTCTTTTTTATGGACACTTGCACCCTTAGTTTTATAAGTTTCAATTTTTTACATCAATCATTTCAATTTCAAGAGTCTCCTTAAGTAATTTGAAATCAATTACCTCAAGATCCTCTTTTGATTATTCTAGGTTGTTTAACCACAAGGTTTATTTGTATTTTTCTTTTGCAACAAAATCTTATTGAATAGTCAAAGGATCACTATGAATAACTTCACTGGGGATAAAATGTAGTTACACTTGGTGGTGGTATAACTTGAGTAGAATGAATACTTTCATGAGTCTGAAATGACTGTATCGATGAGTTAATTAATTAATAACCTTCTTTTGAGCTTAATTTATAGTAGTAGGATCAACTACCTCATAATCTTTTCATTTTATGTCTTCTTACACTATGACCACCTATATCTCTTTCCAATACAAATTTACTTTTTCGCATAGCTCTTTCAAAACATTTAATTTCAAGGCCTTTCATCTCCTTAGCATTTTGTAATGTGCATTTTAGATTAGTACATGGTAGAAATTCTCTCATCTTCTTGTTGTGCACTAGGTGACCTAATAATAGCTCCTAGGGAAATTTTGTATACTCAAGATTTTTCCATTGGCTTTGATTGGAATTGTTGTAATGATGTGGGCATATTGCATATCCTTGAAAACTATTTCCTTAGCTTTTGGATCAAGACAATTTTTTTAAGTTCAAGTATTACTTTTTCTTAAGTTCACTCATCAATAATCTCAATGGTAGGCTTGTTACAATGTAACTAAGTATATTTTCCATACAAGAGATCTATTTTTTATCCCTCCTTAGTGGCTGGAGATCTTCCTCCAAATCCTTCAATTCCCATAAATCCTTTAATACTTTAATATTTTTCATAGATAAGTCCATACCACTTCCTAGTAAACCAAGTAAGTGTTATCCTTATTACATTGGAAGTTATTATGTGAGGTTCATCTCATTATGTCACCTTCTAATATATATAACATACTAATTTTGACTCTATATTTTAATTAAGGTAATATTTCCCCACTAAATATTTATCATCTACAATTCCTTGTGGACTAAAAAATTTTGAAATCAATAATTTACATTAACGTCATTTTGGAATAGTACCTCAATGTGAATTCTTCTTCATCCATACAATGCATCTAATAATCCTCTTAATGAGGCTAATGCTTTCTTATACTAACAACCCACCGAATGTCATAATTAGGTATTGGTGTGAACTTATCCATTTGAAATATCTCCATTTCTTCTTCCATTAATCTGGATTTTACTATGTTTTGGCATGAATATCTACCAATTTTGAGAGGGAATTTTATGTTTGTTTTATGCCTTTTCATAATATTTTTATGTACATGGGCCAATTGTCTTGATAGTTCCATTAAATCCCACTTATCATTCACATATCTAGGTAACTTACAAGGTTTTCCTTAAAATCCACTTACCCTAAAATATATAAAGAATTTATATTGTATAAAAATACAACCATACTCTAAAATTGATTCCATATTACTAAGAGATAATTTTTATTATCTCATTCAGTTTGAAAAGGCATGTTACAAGGGAAATGAAAGCATCATTTACTAACTTGACATTCCCTTTCCATTTGTCCAATCTCAATTGTGGATACACATCATACACCCTATGATTTTAAAAATTTACTTGTAGTGGGAGACCTAGGAATGATTTGAAACATGCAATGTTATAGATGAGATAGGACATCATATAGAATTTAATATCAACTAGATCACCTGACATGATATTTATAGCTATTTTCATAAGATGAGCATGAATGGATGCTGATATAAAGCTCACCCAACATAAATTTCCTTGTTCTTCTAAGATAACCATTATGAAAGGGCACATCCACTCTTGAAAATCATTAGCCCCTTCTAACCCTACCATTCTACTTAATAACACAATAATGTCCTCAACTTCTTCAACAAACATGGCCCTGGTCAATTTATTTGGGATTCTCTTGACAAATGGCTTTTTCTCTTTCAACCATTGGGAATTTAACATTCCCACATATTCATCATGTCTCAAATCATAATCAGTATGTGCTGATTCAATTATAGAAATTATTGGTTGAAAAAATCTCAGTAGCCCTAAAATTTCCCTATAAGCCTCTTTTGTCAAATTTATCACCCTTTCCCCACTTCTATCTAATACTTCCTTCTTCTCTGGGTCAAAATTCTCTACACACAACCATACGAGATATAAAGAGTTTATGTATGGTGGGAAAGAAAATGCTATGGAAATGTGACTAGAATCAATGGCTGCCATCCATTGGCTTTTATTCTGAGAATGCAACCTCCTCCAAAAATCATCTAGATCCACATTTAACAATTTTATGTCCATAAATTTGTCTAAATCACTAGAAATATTTGAACTTACGTGGAAACCAAATCCCATAGATCTCATCTTGTGAATTTTATCTTTCCTTCTAATTCCAATTTGAGTATCGAGAACTCAAAAACATGAAGCAAGGAATTACCCATTTATTTATTGTGAAATTCTCTATTCTCTCATACTTCTAAATTTTTCAATCATGTTAATGGTTTCTCATTCAATTTTTGTTTACTTCTTTGTGAATTAGCACAATCGCTACGACATCCAAATCTCTTGCATATAAGGGTATCAATTTGAAATGTTTGAAAACTTATTAACACTATATATGGATTCATGCAAAAACACATTAATGGTGGTAGCCATAAATGTGCCACATCTTGGTCATTCAAATTTCCCCTTCATTTAAATATAGACTATTGATGTGGTTTGATCTGGGGTCTTATAAAATTAGGGAGTATTTTTGCATTTTTGCGTTACTTTTCAAAGAATTACAATTTTGTAAATTTTCGTGAAATCTCACCTCTTGAACATTTATAATCACATGGTATGTGTCCTGGTGGGCCTTAGATGTTTTTTGTATTTTCCAATCCATAATCTCATTGTTAAAAAGTTGCATTGGTAACCCGATTCCCGCGCCTATATGATTCCAACACGTATTCCTTTTTAGAATTAGGGTCAAATTCTCCTTTTACATTGTTTGACACGAATATTCATTGAGATTCAAAGCTTGGCTTGTACTCTTCAGTCCTTAAATTGTCTAATTGTTAAAATATATCCCACCACAACACCACCAATTATATCATTCCACATATCTTTAGGTATCGGAGAACAAACTACAATTTGTAGTGGAGATCACATGGACAAAATATAGGAGGGATTTACATGGTTAAACATTATCAATCGTCAATGTTTTCACATTATTCACTTAGGGAAACATGGTTATCCCATTCTTTGACTGAAAAATCTAATTCACATTGGATTCACAACTCAAAATGGGACTTCAATTGTATTCATAATGATTTCATTCTTCAAGTATACATATTTTCAATGATAACAACCTAGACACATAAAAATTGTGAAGCCACACTTAGGTTGGAGGGTAAGATCAAAATGAGCACTAACAAGAGCTATGTCGGAAGCCATCAGATCCTCAATCTAAAACCCTATTAAGGTGATGTCATTCACAAAGAAAAATCTTGCAGTTTATTTTTCTACTGATGTTCTCAAATATGAGGATTACTTCAAGAATTTTTATTTTTTTTTCAAATTTAACAAGTTTTGTCCTGATGTCCCTATTCTGCATGATTGGATTTCAACCTAATGGATGCCTATAATGACATATAAACTAGAAATTTAACCAAAATCTAGAGGTTTACCCATTGTTATGTTTATCTTTGAAACCCTTGATAAAGATATGATTTTAGAAAAGTTTTGGATATTTAGTATCGGCCATTTTTCTCTTATGAAGTAATGATTCCCTCTTTTTAATCCTTTTCCTAAAATATTCCATGTCAAACATGTTTGGGTTTTTTTTCCATATCTTCCCTTCCAATTTTTGAGTGATAATTAGTTACTCTCAATTGGAAATACCTTGGGTGAATTCCTAGCTATTGATAAAAATATGACCTTATATGACTATACCACATATGCCCACATATTGGTTGATAGAAATAGTTTTGTTAATTTTCCTACAACTATTGAGGTCAAAGTGGAAGAAGAAATATGGACTCAAAATTTAGACTATGAAGGGTTTACCTTCAGATGTAGAACCCATTTATCTCTTGGTATCTTAGCTTCTTGTTTCTCAGGTTACAAGAAAACCTGTTAAGAGTAGAACCTCTTTGTGGAAAAATTAAGATCCTTATCACTTAGTTGTTAAAGGTCACTTAGATAGTGATTCATAGAGAGAGGATGATATAGTTAATAAGAATGATGAGGACACTCCTCCTTCTTCTCCTTTGGAAAATATTTTACTTTCAGGAAGTCCTTCACATCCTCTTGTTTCAACAATGCATCAAATTCATGTGGAAAAGGAGAACAATGAAATAATTATACCGGTTTAGAATAAGAAAATGAAAATCCAAACATAGGTGATGACTGGACTAGTGTGTGGAAAAAGATGAAAGGGAAAAATGTAAATGATGCCCTTTAGATGCATGTAAGATCCCCTAGGAAGGGTTCTCATGGATAAATATTTTTGATCTTATTTCTTATTATGTTGTTTTTTGTATCTTTGATGTCACACTAGAAGAAGCTGGACTTGTATGATCTTCATTATTATATCTTTTTACCCATTTTTTATGTTGTAAAGGGGTAGGTTCACTCAAACCAATTTTACCATTAATAAAGAAAGAAATTAAAATTCTATGAAATCTTAAAATACCAAGAAAATGAGCTAGATGTTTATGTTATAAGAGAGTCACTACTAAAAACCAGATTTTTTCAAAGAAAAGGCTATCTTTGGATCTAAGTCTAGTTAATCTTGCAAGAAAAATGCATTCTTAATTGGTTAGTTTACCTTGGTTATGGATGAGTTGTAGGTTACTAATTGGATATTTTTAAAATATTGTCTTCTTTTGACCATCTTGATTTGATAAGATCATACAACTCACATACTTGTTGGCTCTTAGTGTTGATCCCTCAAATCTTATTAGTTGGGTTGAGTTAAGAATGGATTGCTTTCATCTTCTTACCATGTTATGTTCGTCACATTTTCCAATAAAATATAGTTTTCTAAATATTGTTTAAAATAACATTATCTAAATTACAATATGTTTTCATGAGCGTGATCATATATATATAATCATTCTATCTATCACATTTGCATCATCATCCATTACATGCATCTATAAAAAAGTGTTGAAAATTCTAAGTATCTAAGAGTACATAGATGAGAAAAATCATGATCAATTCAACTCTTAAAAATAATGTTGAAGAAAAAAATATCTATATATCTATGTGTGTGTGTGTGTGTGTATGTATCTATATATATATATATATATATATATATATATGTTTAATAATATCAAATTTCAGTGTACAATGCAATCACACTATAACAAGTGTAGTCAAAATGCCCATATATGATATGAAAATATGATAAAATTGATATATACACAAAAATGGTCCACAAATTATAAAGTACCATCGCTATCCCTCTTTGTGAGATCCCGATAAAGGGGCATGGTGAGGGATCTACTACAGATTATATGAAGATAATGAGTAGGCATAGCATGAGATCCTTTAAGTGTTGATATGTGGGAATTCCAGAGAGACTATCCATGAGATTGGGTAGGTGACCTACAAGTAGTAGTGTCTCCATTGTAAGAATGATCTCATTATTTTCTCTTCTTAACAAAATCATGTGCTAAAAGGATAGTCCTCATCTAATTCATGGCATTTGTAGCATGTTATGGCAACATAAACACATCTATGTGACATCCACCAAATCATGCTCTCTAGTATCTACAGATTAGCTACTCTATGTATCATCCTCGTGGGAAGTGTGAACATATCAAGGTTAATTTTCCTAATATGGTATTTCCATCCATCTTGCGTAAGTGCAAAGAATAAGTAAACAATGATGAGCTAGAAAATTTTCATAAAAAAAAAAAGAGTTAGTATGTAAATCACTAGAGTCTAGTCTATAAAGTAAAATTAGGAAAAGATTATTTTGCTTACTCGATATCTAGAGATCCCGCATGGATTTAGGGTGGCTAAATTGATGGTGCGAGATTGAGAACTGGATACTTCTCTACTCTCTATCTCCTCTTCCATCTTTGAGGATGGATTGAGGCCAAAGTGATCTCCTCACCTCCTATGGTCAAAAACTTATTTGAGTGAAGTGTCTCCATCTATACCTTTGAAGGATATTACAATTGAAAAGCATTCTAACGGCCTCCCACTTTGGGTCACTATCCTCCTCTAATGTTTCTTCTATCTATACCTACCTCCTCCTCCTATCAATTATACACCCACATCTATTGAAGGATCTTCTAGGGCCTAACCACTAACTTGTTGTGGATAACTCAAGTGCAACCTAACATGTGTCAAAAATTTGTATAGAGTAACTATTGTCCACTCTATATTTCCTCTAGGTAACTCCTAACTCCAATATGCCTCTATATAATGTAGGTTTAGACTCGCATCAATTTAAGGTAGACTAGATTAATTAGGTACCTCAAAACTGGATGGGTTCTACTCTACTTTTGATCCACTAACTATAATGTATAATCACATAACGCCAAAGTGATATCCTCCTCACCACATATGTTGGCCATATCCTTATTACACCAGATGCACAATAATATAAATGATGAGTGTAGAAACAATTTTATATGGTCCCTCGAGGTGAGCCATGTCAATACATTTGGTTTATCTAACTTCGCTAGTGAGAGGGTCTACTATGTCTATAAAATTCCTATTAATAAGGGATCATCCTCTTATAACCCCAACTAATAACCACTTTGGGATAATCGAGGGAATTTCACCAAGTGTCACAAAAAATTGTATAGAAGTGATGAACCGTGTCCAAAATATCAATTCCCCATGCATATATTATTTCGTGTTTCTCTATTCTCTAAATAATGGCTTCCAAGAAATAAAAAAGTGCCCCTTCCCTTATTTTGTACCAAACATGAGGATAAAATACCAATGATGGCTATAATAAGGTGGGGAATTACAAAATTCAAAAATAAATAAATCAATACTCATAGTCTAAAATTTGAAAATAGTTTGAGGTTCTTACATGCACCACCTAATTTAAGTATCCCAATCGGGTATGATCCACTTCACCGTATTAGTATGTACTTTTTCACTTTCGTCGAGAGGCAAATTATGTAATTCTATAGATTTTTAAGGTATCTTCCACTCACCTCTAACTCGAGAAATCAAAAAATGTTATGGTATACACTTAAGTCATTAGGTCAAAATAAAAAATGGGAATAACTAAATCATATCCTTGATAATAAAAAAAAATCAAATCCCACATGACACCCTCTTTGTGGTCATTTCAACTCAAGATTTATCAAAAAAAAGAACCCCTATAGCTATTTTTAATAAATTCCTACATTTTAGGTTGAAAATAAACAAATGCGACATCTAACCCGATCGTGACCCACTTCTCCTTGAAAACTCTGGGGTGCTCTTCATTTTGACTATACACTCACGTGAAACCATCAAAGGTAATGCAAAAACAATATTTCACTATGTGGGTAAGTGAAAAGATTTCTATAAGTGGCAATTTATATATTTATATATTTATATATAGTGTGTTCTCTAATACTATATTGAGTATGTGTTTTATAGTAAGGGGAGCACTAGAAAAGTATACTTCTCACCCTTCTTGACATAGTAATTCCTCTTGTCATTTTAATTTAAAATGATTTTTCGATTAAATATTTAATCGCACTTTGATTCTCATTTTCTCTTGTAGGTGGTAGGAAGCTTGGATTTTTTGATTTCAACACATGAGTGTGTAAGGTATAATTTCTAAATTTCCCATTTGGGAATGCCATACTAGGACATCACATTTTACGCCTCTTTATGGCTGAAATGAATGTCCAAGGGGGAAATAATTATGCACCCAAAATTGCATAGAGATAAATTGTTGGAATTGTAAAATACCCAATGATGATAACTTTCATTTCTAATTGAATGATGAATCCACTTCTAATTTACTTTCGTTTTTTATTTTTATGTGACTTAGTTTCTCTTATTGTTAGTTTCCTATCTTGCCCGATTTCACAAATGTTTTTGGCCCATTTTTATTACATTTTACGCTTAAGTTACAAATTTTTGTTACGGTTATGTAAATACTTCAATGGTTAAGTAACCATCTATCTGCACAAAACGGAGGTTCCATGCACTAAATTTGAGACTTAAACAACATATTTTATACGTTTGTTTCTTTTCTCCAGTTGTTTTTGCACATATTTCTTGACCAAATAAGATATTTTTGACTTGATTCATGTGTATGAGTTTATTCTCCTTTATTTTTATTCTTATTAAGTTAACTTCCCTCCTATATTAATCTATAACTTCTTGATTTCCAAGTGTGGTGGATTATTTCCTCCTAAACTTCATATAAAAACAAATATTTTAATTGATGCATTTATTAGATTCGTTGAATTGGTATTACGCTATTACTCTATTAGAATCTTTCCAAGAATCACACAAGAAAAATTAGAGCCTTGCTTTATTTCTCTCTTTCCTGCATTGTTACGGACTTCCTTAAACCAACTAGCCTAATCACTTCTACATCTTCTTATGCATACCAATCAACACATCTCCTTGGACTACATTGGATTCATTATTGAGAGAAAGTTGTGGAGATAGATAAAAACACAACCAACACTTGATATTATCTCAATTTTAGATTTCTATGTTGGGGTGTGTTGCCTAGATTTTATGTATGGTTAGATATGCAAACATAGGAAGTCATGGGATAAATCCCCTTCATTTAATGGTGAATATCTTGTGTGATGTATTTATTTATTCTATGGACTATTTAAACTAAATTATGGGTATTAATTTAATATAATAGCTCATGAACAATAGCTAAGTAATTTAGTAGCAAGTAAGAAGTTGTACAAAAAGTAGAAGAATTAGAAATGGAAAGAAAACTGAAAGAAGATATGTGTTGGAAATGTGTGTGGTAAAAAGTAGTTATCAGAGAAATTTATGACCACGAGAATAAATTTTTTTAAATAAAACTTTAGCAAAAGAACAAAAGAATGCTTATTATAAAAGTCAAGGTACCACAAAGTCTATCATTAAATTCACAAATTGAACAATCATAATTTAGTAGACACAAAGTTTAACAAAATTATCCTTTCTTCTTATTCAACTTTAAACCATTTACAATATGCACATCTAATTATTTCAACACAAAGTCTAAAACAACCATTTACAACCTAAACCAATATTTTGTCAAAGGTTCTAAGATCCCCGACCTCGTAGGTATCTTCCTCTATTTATAGTCATCATAAGAAAAGTATAAGGAAGAAATATTCATTATACTTCAATCAATTAATAATTGCAAAAGAGTTAGGAGTTGATGAATTTTCTCCTTAAATTATTGTTACATGCCACATAGAAATTTGGAATGTTCCATCTTTTAAAACTAGATTATACCACCAACTAATTGAATTTATCAAACAACTTGAAGTAACGGTATTATTAACCACTGAATTACTTAATTATTACATTGAATGTACTTTAGGAGTAAAGAGGAGAAGAAAAAGAAGTAGAAAAATTCTTCCCAAACTACATTAAAATCAAATGGTTGGATGTTAATCTACCTAAGAGTGAAGAAACATTAATGAAATTTTTACACTTACACTTGATAAATTTAGAAATATGATGTTGAACTTTTTTGATATTTCTACGAGACCTTTCGAAAAGTTTAAGAAAGAGTGAAATGAATCTCCATGTGGAAAGTTATGATTTTGAAGTTCATAATTTCTCATTACCTATTGGAATCGAACCCCATTTATTTATCCTTCTTTACGTACTTCTCCATTTACTTTACGTTACTCATTTTTACAAAACTAAAGTATTTTCATTTACCACATTACTTTACTTTTAATTTTCCTTTTTAAGTGGATTTTCTACACTACTTTACTTCTCTTAATTTTTTAAGTAAATTATTTTCATTTCGCCACTTTAATTTACTTTTTCTCTTCCTTTATTAAGTGGTTATATCACATTACTTTCCTACTCTTTCTATTTCCTTTGTTATGTGGTGATTTCACATTACATTACTGCTTTTACTTAAAATACCTAAAATAGTTTAAGTTTGTCACTTAACATTGTTTTTCGATTTTTTTATGTGGTTATTTCACATTACTTTAATGATTTTACTTAAAATATGTAAATTAGTTTCAATTCACCACTTAAAAAGGAAAGCAGTAATGGGCCATAAGTTTTGAGTAGATGCTTTTTTTTCGAGATCTTGAACTTTCTAGAAAGCTCTTGACCTCCTCTACACAATGGAATCATGAAAATATTTTTTTGTGGGAGTAGATGAGAGGAGAAAAAAAGAAAAAAACACCTTCAACATGAAGTAAATAGTTTCATGTAGCAGTCTTTGCTACCGTAATGTGGGAAAATTTATTATTCGGAAAAAGAGGAAAAGCATGAAGTATATAGTTATCGTGATTTTTAGGAATTTTGGGAAAATGGGAATTTAATAAAAACTCCTTGAGAAACCTCTTGTAACCTTTTGGATAATTCTAGAGAAAATCTTCAATTTTTTTAAAAGGGTATCCTAGATTTCTAAGTGAATCTTTGGGGACACCAGGTGTAATTTAATTCCTGTGAATCTTTATTTGTTTTATCTTAGATTTATATTTATAATCAATTCAAACATCTATTTTTAAGAAACATATAATTTATAATTAATTTCATTTCCTTCACTTAGATTCTTTTGAAAAATATTTCTCATCTCATCCCTTTGGATTTATCTAGGAAATATTTAGAGGAAGTTCTTATGCACATGGTGTTTTGATTATTCACTTTGAACTTATGAGTAGATTTCATTTCATTCATTATTCAGATTTTGTTTACACACTAAAAATATTCTATTCACAACTTTCTCCATTTTATCCTTTTGGATCTATAAGGGAAATCCATTTGAATAAGCTTTTGTGTCTCCATATTTTGTTGAGTTTCTTCATAGTTAAAATATTTTGTAGAAATGTAGTGTTATACCAAAGATGTTTAATCGAAGTAATTTTAGTTTGAAATACAGCAATTCCTAAATGAGCTATGGATCTACTTTTCTAAGGTAGGGTCATTATTTGTGATTTGCATAACATTGGATCATTCCCAAGTTGTGGGACTTGCAAATCAGAATGATGCTCTAGAGAAGGTTGGTTCCTCTTCCTAATCTATCTACCACAAGTTATTCCAGGTGCATGCAAGCTAATCTAATCCTAATCTAATTTTTCTAAGGGACCAAGGAGAGAGAATGCATAAAATTAAATCCTACACTACAATGGTGATACACCAGAAAAGGAGGGGTGTGAGATTAGTCTTTCAATGTGTGAGATATAGAAACAAAGTGCACACTAGAAGGGGTGATAACAATTCTCCACAATCTAGAAAAATGCATTCACAACAACATCTCAAACATACACAATGATAATGGATCCTTGTAAAACCATACAAATAGACATAGTATTGATCTGTATTTGAAGGTTCAAAAGGGCAAGAATAGTGTAACAAACAAAGCAGGAAGATACATCAACAAACTTGTATTTTATTGCTTCATGATATGAAAAGTTCAATTTCTAGAAGATAAGGGCCTCTATCACCATGCAAGAGTCCACTATAAAGGCCTAACACATTGGCTTCACAAATGAATTTTGACATATCTTTGCTACAATAAAACTCACTCATTTTACAATGATCCTAACACTCCAATTTATAGAAAAAATGAGAAGAGAGAGAGAAGGGGAAAATGGAAATCCCAAATCTATCCTTAAACCAATTGTAAGAGACATTAAATGGAGTGAAATAATTGTATTTTACTTTCAAAAGGCTCCCATATTGTCCTACAAAGTGCTGCAATAGAGAAATAATGATGACCATGCCTCTTAATTGCACTCCCAACTACCAAATAAAACACTTTCATGAACCCGACCAAGTTTTATAAAAATATCCATCTATTTCTCATAAAATACCAAATTATTTATTTTTATGCATCAGGATCAAATCCATGATTCCAATGGTACCAATTTCATGTGATTTTGTTTAGAAATTCAAAAGTTATGGACTTCGAGTGAGCAAAACTATTTTAGGTCTGCATAAGCATTGGTATTGTCATTTCGGGAATGAGCAATAATTCGTGAGTTGAGGAGCTGAATATGTTTATTTTATTTTAATATATCTAACCTCATCAAATTATGAATTATATGGTTTTTGATTCGGAGGACATCGTGCTCATTCCGAGAAAGTCCAATTTTATGAAAATCGAGCTTGGGGTCAAAAGTTATGGTCGTTTGAAGTTTAGGAGGTTGAACATTGACTTTTTCTTTATCATGCTATTTCGGAAAAATTGGGTCCGCGAGTCCCATTTGTCTTGGACCAAAATCTCCGCATCACCCGATTCATTTTGAGCTTCCTTGACTCATGCGGATGTTGTTGACGGGGCCGTGAGGGCTGTTGACTTCCACATTCGCCGCAACGTATGGTTCCTTTCGTGGATTTTTCACCTTTGTGTATCCTACGTGTACTTTTGTCCCGACTGTCCTGGACACATTTCTCCGTGCCACCTACAAATATTGACTTGCGATAAAGCCATCTTTGCCCATCCTTCACGTACATGTGACCCGGATGTCCCGTGACCGCGTGGGATGAAAAAACTTCTAATTTTTCTAATTTTTACTACCCTGTGGACTTTTTTGGTTTAAAGCGTCTATGAAAAAGAACATTTACATCCCAATGTCCGTCTATAAGCGGGAAAAAAATGTCCAATTTTTCTATAAAACACTAGAATGCGCCCATTTTCAAGATATAATTTTTGCATTTTGTCTAACTTCTTGAATTTTTCCTCATATGGGGAAGTTAGAGAAAAGGGACCCCAAAAATGTTTTGGGCCTTGAATCAATTCTACTTGCTCGAGATTGAAGAATTTGATGCATGTTATCAAAATTACCTCGAGGGGTGCATTTTGGATAACAAAAATTTCTTCTTATATTTCTTGTTGCGATTATAACATAAAAGAAAGTGGGGATATAGTATCCAAAAATACATATTATAAAATACTGCTTAAGTTAGAGTACAATCAATTAATCAGTAATGGGAAAATTTCTACATCGAGATATTTCACTATTTGTTTCATTTGTCTTAGCATATAAATAGTGTTAGTTCAATTAAAATCAATTTAATTGATGTGTAGATTTTATTTACTTATTTCTAGAAAACCATAAAAATCCAATAAACATAGATTAAAGTAATTAGATTTGTCCCTCAAGATGGGTCCGGAAGTGTCACTCAAAATGTTGTACTGTAATAAACTTCTACATAGTATATTCAAAATACATTTTGGAATAATGTTGAACTATGGAAATCTTAGAAAAAGTAATTATATTTGTTTATTTGTGTTATTTCCTTTCCATTCAAAACTCTGCGAAATCCAAAAATGTTTCTTCTTAGATCAAATTGATCACATTTATTTAATCAATAATTTGCACATATATTTAATTAAATTAAAGGAGAGTAATCAACTTTGTTTAATTGGAATTTTATTGTTTTTACTTGGTTAGGATGAGAATTTATATTTAATTAGATTGGAATTAACACAAGCTCTCCACATTTCTTGAGAAGATTAGGTTACCTAAAATTATTCTTAGCCCCTTTCTATTTCTTTCCATTCTTTTTTTTATTTCCATAGATTAACTGGTTCAATGTCCATATGACCATCCAAGGATTTAATACAAGCAAGACAAAGAGTGTGTGATCTAATTATATCACAACCAAATACCGTTACGTAATTTCTGGCATTGACCAAGATCTTAGAGAACTCATTTCCTAGCCACTCCTATCCCACCTAGCATAATCCAATAGAAAATTACTTTGAATGATGAGGAAGATAATGAAAATGAGTTATCGACAAACCATCATGGTAGATACTAGACTTTCCTCATCTTCTCGTCAATCATACATTTGTGACCCTCTTTAGAGAGGAATTCATAGACGATGAAGGAGAGTTTCCACATGTTACACAACCAAGTCATTTATTTTTGGCTTCAATTAAATTGATACCAAATTACGTGACCGTGATCATACTTGATCAAACAATCACCCTGAATAAGTGATATGGTATTTTATTTCTCCGAACAAGCAATACCCATCATGCCAATATAGAATATAGGATTGCCTTTATTTCTTTCCATTTATTCCACCTAATCCATTCACATTCTATGTACCCATCACACTATTATCTCATCCATCGCATTTTGGTTGTCTCGACATGACCATAGTTATTGAAGATACACTCAAACAAATGGTTATAATTTTTCACATTGCACTCAATCCACATTGTAGTGCAAGTTTATCTATGCCCTAGCTGTTATGGATTAATTCACTAAATAGGATGAGGCTATTCCATTTAAGCATGCGAAAATAATGAAACGATATAAAAATTTCTCAAGGACGAAAACATAGGGTACTTGGTGTTAAATGAAATATCACTACTAAAAAACAATTCATAATTATCTTCCATGAAGCTCAATAAATTCTCAAATGAACATGAAATATCTCTATCTTTCTCTCTCATTCACGATATTATTACCTCTAAGGTAATGGTCAAGATAAATCTAGAAGAAAGAACATTGTAATGATCATATGTAAAATATTTTATCAAAACCAAGTTAAATTGGCACAAGAAATTATATGACACACTTTTGGGTAACCAGATCATTCCCTAAAAGGAAATAACGATACAACTATTTCATTTTATATATGATATTATAGTGAAATTTCCCATATAAGATCGACCTATGCACCTTATAGTTGGTAAACGATTTCAAAGAAAATCAAGTCGAATTCCATAACTCATTGGAAAAGAGGATATTTTACCTCAAGAATTTAAACAAAGAAAATTTCAATGTGATGGATACAGGATAAAACAACATAAAATGAGAGAGAATAAAATTTTTGATTAGAAAAGGCTAGAAGTCACATTTGATTAGATATCTTGTCCTAATTTGGGACAAGAGGAAAGAACCAAAATACATCTATATGAAGTTTGATTCTCTATGGATAAGACCATTCAAGATTAGATATTTTCATGATGATAAGACATTCTACTTTTCCTAATTAGGAGACACACACCTCGCATTACCCTAGAGTGGGTAGTATTTGAAGTTGTACAATCATGAAAGTGGGTTGTCCCTCACATGTACCATTAAGTGATTTAGGATTATTTTCTTGTGTGGTGTGTTTATGTTTATTTTCATATGTTTTCCACTTTCTCATTTTATGGTATTTTTCTTTCCTTGTTGTGCATTATCTCTTTTCATTCCAATGTCTAAGGAACTATTCTACCAAAGCTTTCTAGATTTTGGTGTTGCTTCTTGCTTTGTTCTTGTCTAATCTAGGCCAAGTGAAGTCCTAAGTATAGTAAAATGTTTTCATGTAAAATGTTAACACATTTTACTCAACAACCCTATTAAAGGTTTCAACTCTTTTTAGAAAAACTTGTCAGGTGGTGGTAAAAATTGCCAAATTACCTCTTTTCAAAGGTAATATTTTACAAGAGATGTATCACACTCAACATAAAGGTATTGGAGATTTTTCCATAATAGTATGTTTTAGAAGAGATTATGTGAATTTCCAAATGGTCTT